>JAOQGH010000023.1:10787073-10802863 GCA_025769975.1 Gallinago jamesoni | reverse complement strand
AGTCCTTTTCTTCTTCTTTCCTTCCAGCTTACTTGGGAGGATTTTTAAATTCAAAAAGAAAAGCTCTCATTTCACATTTGTAAATCCAAAGTGGACTGCTATATAAGGAGCTGTGTTAAACATTTCACACCAGGGCATCAAAAATTAAATCACATATAAGAAGTGAGGACGTTTTGCATCTTGGAGCTTTGCAGAAGTGACCTCGTCCCTCACCTAAAGAAAAGGGTGAGAAGTCTCAGAAGTCCAGAGATCCATTCACACTTTAAGGATAAGCTGGTGTTAAATCTTTACATTACCTGTTGGGATCTATGGACAAGACTCGAAGTTACTCTTACAAGAGAGAATTACTGTTCATTGCAACACCATCTGCTCTCAGCGACTCTTGTAACATCTCTGACATTGGATCTTGGCAGAGAAACTAGAAATGAACTGATTTCCCAATACTTGCCTGTCATATGTATTTTAGTTTTTCCTGTGCTGCCTGTTGTTGATTTGGGGTCTTGTTTTAATTCATAAACTGTTGCCTGATCTGTAAACCCCCAGTCTTACCATTTTGATAAGCCAAGCAAAGTTTTTCTTGGAGGCAGAATGCACACAGGATGTGCTACGATACCCGCTGTCCTCACCAGGAGTGGCACCAATAAAGCAGGCAACCTATTTGTTTGTGAACCACTACAGAGACAAATCCCAACGTGGTTAAGTAGCACTGTGCTATTAAGTGCTCCTTTTTGCACTTAGAGATACAAAAAGGAAGTCCCTAATGATCTTCTTGCAAGTCTGCAGTGAAGAATTGATCCCGCTATCCTAATTAAGCTGCTGCTTTGGCAATTACACTGTTCTCATTCACCTTTCAAAACAGACACTGCACTTTCTGCCTCACTTTTGCAGTATTGGCAGACGCTGTTTCACATTTGCTGTTCCTCCCCAGAGAGTTACTTTACAGCTGCTGCTTTGATCCGCCCTTGAGATCTTGAAGGAGCACAAAAAGGTAATTGATCATTAATACCAGTATCTACACAGATTTTTATAGGAACAGTTGGGGTCTGGGTAGGTGAGGAAGAATTGGGTTTTTTGCTTGGTTTTAAGGAAGTTAAGTTTATAGGCACTATTCACTTTCCAATTTAAGGTTTTCAAATGCCTTCTGCATTTTCAAACAGTAAAGCTCAAATCAAATAGCAAATTTACCCAACCATTAATTTAGCTGCCCTGACAGACCTAAAGACAGAGGGGCTTTTAATGGCTGTTAGAGAAAACAAGGCAGCAGGCAGTTCAGTTCTTATTAACACAGCTTTAATTCTCTGCGCTACATTAGCTAAACCTGATTTGCTGATTCACCCCCATCTATGGGGTGGCTCCTTGAGTGGGATTAAGGGTCCCAGGTCACAGCTAATGAATGTGTGTGGCCTTCAGCTGGAAACATCCAAGCCAATATCAGGGTTAAGCTAAATAAACTATTCAGGCATTATTTGAAAGCAAATTTGTTTGTTGGTAGAATTTGATCTCAGGGGTGGGTGGTTTTTGTTTTGTTTTTACATTAGTGATCAAGCAATTTTCTAAACAGCTTGCATTTTTGCATGGATCCTTAGAGGTGACAGATGAAGAAGTCTCATCTAAAACTCAGAATCTGAGACATGCCAACATGGACTCTCCAAGCAACAGCTGGGCTCTTGGCTGTGGAACTCAGTGGTGTGATGGGGCAATGTTGCACTCACTCTTAAGCTAGCTCACTCACTCCTTAAGGTAGGAGCATTGCACAATTCTTTATAGTTCTGGGATTATTTTTGTCATTTGCCACTTGATTTTAAATTGTCAAGGCAGACAGTTTTAAAGCATGTGGGAAGCTTTTGCTCATGCGTTTTTCCAGTAGAGCCTTCCTTCCCCCAACTAAAGCCCCAGGTCCTGAATTTTGAAATATTTGTGATTCAGTTGCCTGTTTGAATTTTTGCAAACGTCCATAAAAATGAGCAGAACAAAAAAAAAATATATCCCACCTTGTTTGCTTGAACCTGTCTCTCTGGGTGAAGTCAGTGTGATGAGAGATAGATGTGCCTTGCTCCTGTTCTGACATCTACCAGAGTGGAAAAATTTACAGTGATCTCTCAGAACTGGTGAGAAAGCTCCACACAAAACCCCAAAGGGAACTGTTTGCCACATCCTCTCTTAAGCAGGATTCTGCAATTTTTCCCCAACCTTCTCCCAGGCACCACAAAAAATGGGTAAAAGCCAAGAGCAGTATGGGGCTCACACCCTTCTCCTGACTTTGCGACCAGGAACAACCCTGTACTTGGGACACAGAAAGGCACTGGGTCAGCAAATTCCCGAGTCCTCAAGGCAGCTGATAATTTCCCTTTAAGACCTGCCTCCTCAACACTAAATTTTTCAGGCATATTCACCCAGTGCTGCATTTTCACAGCTGCCATAAATCTGTGTGACAAGGGAATTTACAGCAGACCTTGGCTATGTAGTTATTGGCTATAGCAATCTTGCCCCATGCAGAACAACATGTGGAACAAGCCATCATTTACACCTGGATTTATACCTGTTTGTTCTAAAGAAATGAACTTGGCAAATCATAAATTCTCTTTAAAAAAAGAAGACAAAGAAAAAAGGTGGAAAATAGGATCAACTAATGCCCATAATATAGAGCCTTCCAGGAAGCTGTTCTGCAGAAGCCCCGATGGGCCAGTGTCCCTTTGTGCCAACAGCAAAGCAATTCATTTGGGGGAAGTCAAATTGGGCCCAAACAACCTCCAAAAATCCCTTTGTCCCTGAATTCTAGCAAAGTTGTACTCCAGGATTTATTGTTCAGCTCCTGTACCAAAGCAGGCGAGCAGCAGAGAGCCAAATGCTCCTGGGAGTTTGGGTAAATGCTGGGACATGTTCCAACCTGTCTGGGAACTGGTGCATAAGGAGTGCTCTACCACAGCTTCTGATTACCCAGCTCACAGCTACAGCCTACGGGAAATTCAGGTCATTTGATATATAACATAAATGACACCGGTGATCTGCAAACCTGGCATCAACCATAGAACCGAAAGTCTTTACATGGGACCTGCTTTTCTGTAGTGGATTTGCACCCTGTGCAAACATGTAGCTTCTGGGCTGGTTGTGCACTCTGCAGGGCAGGTGCTCCCAGCCAAAACCAGCCTGAGGGACTTTAGGATGACCCTGGTAGGCAACAGAAGACACGCTGCACAACCTGCTGTGGGCCATATGGTTCAGGACATGAGGCAGATCAAGACCTCACCCTCTGCCTACTGCAGGGACATATTTTACATCAATAGGCATACTTGTGTCCCTGTGCTCAAGCATCCAGAAAAGGAGACAATAATGGGCTCCTTACCCTTCTGGAAGAGGGGAGCCAAGACATTTCTAATACCCCACACATGGGGACCTCCAGGCTGACTATGCAACAAGCATTTAATCTTCATCCTTTCATCTGATCTCCGCTATGATAATGCAGTATCTTATTAAATTCAAGGTCTCAATCTTTGAATTCAAAAGTACATTTTCATGTGGGCTTTATGTGGGAAGCCTACTACCTGAAACTGCAAAATGAATAACTATGTTCAAAGCTTGTCATAGTGGGGTCAGAAGGGGCCAGGCACAACTGCTCAGGAGTACCACTGCCAGAGCATGGAACAAAGGCCAGCGAGAACAAAAAGCTTTCACCACCCTTGCTACAGTGTGTTTTAGGGAAAAAGCATATTCCTTTCATCTTATTTTAGTGGGCGTAAACGTAACAGAATGCACATCTTAGAAATGCAATTCAATAAAAACAAAATGGATGCAATTTCCCAGGAAGAAGGGGGAAAACCATTGTCACAGATGCTAGTCAACTTCCCTCACGCTCTTCTGGTAGAAACTTAAAATAATCCCTATAATGTTCTCTCTACCAAATTAATAATCAGACATATGATCCAGGCGATAAGCAGCATCCATTCAGATGCATGTCACAATGTGATACAACAGTTTGGGATAGAAAGAATGTAGATAGGACTTCATAAACACCTTGCAGCAGCTGGATATTTCCATAGGCGACAACAGCTATCAACAAACTCAGTGTTCATTTGGCTCCAGGATGGAGGAATCGCAGTTAAAGAGAGTCAGTGCTAAGAGTGCAGCCTTACCAAGGTGAGCAGTGGATGCTTCCAGAGCCTTCATAGCTGCGCTATGAATCCCCACATGCTTTGAGTTCAGGTTCTCTGTGACTGCTGCTACCAGAGAGACCAGCACTGGGTGTAAGGCACCTCCAAGTATAGGTATCATTGAAGCAAGGACCTCCAGTGCCTGCTGGTTCACTTTCTTGTTGCAATCCTGAAGTCTCAGGATAAAAACATCAAAAATCTGTCAAGAAAACAAATTACATAAAAGCTGGATTAAAATGTCCTTACTTCAAGAAGGGATCTCGAAAAAAGTACCCAGAAATATAAAAGATTAATGTAATCCCTTCTGCTGGGCCAGGTCTTGCTAGCACAATTTCATTGTTTTCCTGTGGGCTTCTCACTGTAGCGGTTGCACAACATCATGCTAGTTGAAGAGATTTTCATATTAAGAGGTTTGAGTGGGGATGGGATAGTTCATATAGTGTTTCTCTTTACCTATTAATCAGTAAATTCTAATAATGCAAAACAGTATCTTTGGTATAGAGGTAGGAAAACAGGTGTTCACAATGCCCATTCTTCCATAAAGTTGTCTCAGGTCGTTTTGATTTTGCCAAAACTGTGTCTGGATGAGACCCAAGTTTTGTTTTATCTGTCTCAGAACCTGCATCTGGAGGAGTGCAGGGCTCTGATGAACTCCTCAGGATCCAGACCATTTGTCTGGCTAACAGGTAGACTTCTGAAGTTTAATGTGCTGTGCAGTTCTTATTAGAGCAGGTTCAGTCCTTTGAAGGCCACATTATCAGGCACCATTTTCTGGAAAAAAGCAGCTGCTGGGAGAAGAAGGAATCTGTCTCTAGCCATTTTCCTCCTCTTTCTGAAGAGAAAAAAGGACTCCCAGGAATGGCGAGAACAGTCTTTAGCAAGCAGGAAAGGGATGAGGACAGAAGTGAATAGGCAGAGTTGTGTTTAAGCAAGGCAAGATAAAGTTTAAAGGAGAATCCTTAAAAAAAAAAAAAAGGGGGGGGGACAAAAAAAAAACCACCAAGGTTTTTTTTTAAATCAACTTAGCCTGATACTTCTCTCTCCCATCCCAAGCTACTTTTTTTTTTTCTACAGAATACCTTTCAGTTGCTAAATTTCCTTTATTTCAACCTAACTGGTAGCTGGAGACAGCAGAAGCTACAGAAACAGCAACAAATTTTGTCATCATCTCATGCACAGCACCAATAGGCACCTGCCAGAGAAATACATCTGCACTTCAATGATTTGCCCTGAAGCCTGGAGTTGAATTAAATTATTCTGGGTAAGAAAGGACCAGCCTCTCCCAAACAACCAGTATGTAGAGTCAAGACACACCGAGTTAATTTTAGTGGTACAGGCTTGGGGAAGGAGCTAATGGGAAAGGAGCAATAGAGATACCCTACATACCTGGACAATGTTTGTGGAGACGAGCTGGGGCCTGTTTTTGCAGTGATCTAGGAGGAGCATCACTCCCTCTATTTGTGTCCAAAAGTCCTTGGCTGTCAGGAGCTTGTGAAGCTCCATGAGCATTTCAGTCTCTTCCGCAGTTTGAACTGATGTGCGACGGACTGACTGACGGGGTAGGATGAGTACGTCAGAGCCAGACTTCACACTGGAAAATAAAAAGAAGGTAAGACCTTTTGGTGAAGAAAACATCTTTGGAGACTTCCTAATGATGTGATTTCAGCTAGATCTTGATCTGAAAAGCAACTTGGGTCTTGTGACAATCATTACAGGAGACAATCTGCAAGTAACATTATTGCTAGGTTCTTACTTAGGAAAACCAAGACACTAAAGATGGGATTTATCTCATAATCTTCACATGTTCTCCCAGGGATTCATCTAGCATCCCTTTGTGGGAAAAATAGACAGTACTTCAAAGTTTAAATGCCTGATATTATGGAAGGTGCCAGTATTATATGGAATTTAATTACTCTGGAGAAGTGCCTCTACAACAGCTATTGGAATCTGGATAAATAACTCAGGTGCATCTCAGCAGATGAATCCTGCCCAGACAGAATAAGGGGCATATCTGAAAAAAAGGTTCCAGGGGATCAATAGCAGAGGCAAATCCAGCAGCCAGCCATCCCACTACTATGCTTAAATTATTACTCCCCTAGAGACTGGATCCAAAATTTAACACAGTGGGAAGAATTCTCTTGGATCAACCACTCTGCCATGAGCGTGGGGAGATCCTAACCAGGGTAGTGAGGTGCGTGGCCACCTTCTGCCACTGCAGAGCACACCAGAGCTAAATAAAGCCACTCTGTCATCAGAGGAGAACAGGTACAAGCAGCTCTCCCACTAGGACGGGGAGACAGAAAGGACCAAATTCCTCTCTCAAACGCTGACTGCAGCACAGAGAGAAAAAACATGCTGGGCATCAACCAACCAGTAATGGGTCTGAATGACATGAATAGCTACAGAAAAACGCCACGCTGAGACATCTGTTGACCAGAACTGCTCAGGAATTGTCTTGCTGGTACTGTTTAAGGGTCAGAAAATCAGGCCAAACCTCAGGTATGGAAAGTGCTACTTTTGGGAATGGCATCTTGGTTCTAGACTGGGACTTCTCATCAAACCACCCGTCTAAAAAGGACTTTCCTCAGCTAAGAATACCCTGATTGAAATTACTTCTCCTGAGTCAAACAGCAGAGACACCACCCTCCCACAGCCTCCCCAACACTATTCTTGCCACTGCACTGGATCTTCTGAGCTGCAGCCAGCAGGTGTCTCTTTCCCTCTCTCAGTTTTTGTGGAAAACCCTCCAAGGGCAGCTGCGTTCAGCCTAATGCAGAAGCATTTTTTATCACAGAAGATGCTTAGGACAAGGAAACAACCTCTGGTTCATCTGGCCCAGAAAGATTTTACTGAGGAAGAGACATGTAAAGCTTGTCATGCGCATTGTCAGATAGAACACAAGTGCTCACTACCTACCCTCCATCGTGAGGCAGGTTGCCCTGGGCCTTCGTCAAGCCGCTGTTCTTAGACATCCTGTGGTCCTTGGCAGACGGAGGTTCACCTTTACGTTCTTCTGTCTCCTACAAGCGTATATAAAAACCCATGAATCTATAGAAGATAATATAGCAAATGACTTGTTTAAAACACAAGTCACAACCAGGATCACTGCTACCAAGAAAGGCTTCGGAAAACATTTTGTAACTTAGAGAGGGAGACAGGCCAGAGATTCCGTGATGTTGACGATGGGTTTTCAATAACCCAAGGCAGGTTATAGGTGCTACCATAATGGGCAGCAGTATAAGATCCTGAATTCCTTAACTTGAGCTGAAAAAAGAATAATGCGAACCGGTAGGGAACAAGCCTTCTTAAAGGGAACGGTGGGAAACTTTTGGACTCTGCATGTTGGCCTGTTGTGTTGGGAGTTGGTCTGGTTCACACTCACTCTCCCTGTTCCTGTCTACTTTCTAGACTGTAAATGGAGAGGAATGAAAGAACAGCAAAAATAGGGATGATTTTTCACTGGATGCTGAATTCACAAAGCTTCTTCCAGCTCTGCAGTGCGTGACACTAAGGCAACATTCCCAGAATACAGACAATAGGTGTACTAATTAACGATTGCTTTGTGCATCTTTTGTATATTTGGAAATTTTCTTGGCACTACTGCTTCCTGCATCTATTGCAAAGACCTCTATTATCTTCAGAAGCACTGTTCTCACTTCCTTGCTTTAAAGCAGGAAGTGGGAGGGAGCATGGGGCGGGGAAGTTGTTTTTTTTTTTACGCTTGAAGGTAAAAGCATTTTCTCCTACTTCCCTTTCCTCTTTGTGGCTGATATTCAAAACACATCCACTTTATTTCTAGTCATCCTAGTTTCATCTCTAGATAAACAAACTAAGGATCAATAATTGATTCCCAGGAGGAAGATGATTTAGCAGCAGCAGAAGACTGAAGATATAAAGGAAGACTAGGTATGTTTAATCTCTTATTAGCAATCTCAAAACTTGCATGAAGGAGACGTTTGTGCTGCCAAGCACTTACTTTCTGCTGGATTGTTGCCATAACATCCAACAAGTCACGTGAGGGGGCAGACTGTTTCAAATACTTTTTAAATTTTTGATGATTCATCAACATGTTCAGCATCTCCCGTCCGTAACATCTAATACGGGAAAGAGAGAAACGAATGATTGTTTCTTTTCTACAGACTTCTCTTTTACTGTCTTCTCTCCCTAGCCTTTTGAATAAACATAGGAAAAGAGTTAATAAAATAAGATGGTATTTTAAACTCGTCATGTGTAGTACCCCTATCAGAAGGTATTACCTATTCAGCAAAGAGAGCTCTTTGCCTCCACTTATTGCCACTGCACAATGCTGGCTATCATAGGCATCTAAATCTGCAGAAGGAATTTAGAAAGACTGAATACAAAGACAGCTGGAATTTTTCCAGGGCTGTCTTACCCTTACCAGAAGTAGGTGTTTGTGATACTTCAGTGATAACAGTGGCCAACATTTCAGCTTTGCATTGTGCACGTAAGACTGACCAAAACTGTGTGACTGGCTAATCTGAGCTCAGTTCATCTGAATAAAGAATCAAGACTTTGGCAATGGTCCTTCTTACTGGACACCTTCATGTTACCCAGTACAGTCATTTCCCCAGCAACATTCTCCATGCTGTGAAGTAACTTTCCTCATATTTAATTTCCCTTCCACTCTTTTATGGTTTTTATCACTTGTAGCCAGACATCAAACAGTTTTCAGATTTGGGGAGGTGAAATGAAGATCATCACCTGGTGTCCTGATGGCAGTCCTGAGCAAGCTTCACGATCGTGCGCACCAGCAGGTCCGTGCTGTAAGGCACGCCGGAGAGGAGCTTCTCGGCTCCAATCTGCTCCATGGCAGTCAGTAGGTGTTTGGCCGCACACCTCCGCACCAGGACATTGCGGTGGCTGGGAAGGAGAGAACAAACACTGAGGGGCAGAGGGAAAAAGGAAGGCCAGAAGCACAGGCCTGGGTGACAGCTTGCTCCCAGTCATTGGTGGGGGAAGGAGGCACATGTCCTGTCTGCAATTTAGCCAATTGTAGAAGCTTCTGTCCCCGGATAAACACAAAGTTGGCATTGTACAGAGGGGCTACCTGCTAGGAAGAGGGAGGAATTCAATCTCCCTGGACTATATGATAGTCGATTTCTTTCCTGAAATTAACTCTGAGAAAGAAGGACATGAAAGATAATTCATGCTGACTCCTCAGAGGTTTCCCACTATACAGACAGAGCTGCAGCATGATTGGGGCTTATTCCACCTTTTAATCTTCAAATCTGAAGACCATTATAGAAAACAAATGGGGTAAAAGCCCTGTGGGGCATGAATCATAGAATTGCGTGGGTTGGAAAGGACCTTTCAGATCATCTAGTCCGACCGTCAACCTACTATTGACAAAATACGTCACTAAATTTATCTCTAAGCACTACGTTTACCTGTCTTTTAAATACCGCAAGGGATGGTGACTCTACCACTTCCCTGGGCAGCCTGTTCCAATATTTAATAACCCTTTCAGTGTAAAAATTTTCCCTAATACCCAATCTAAACCTCCCCTGGTGCTGCTTGAGGCCATTTCCTCTTGTTCTATCGCCTGTGATATGGATGGGAGAAGAGACCAACCCCACATCTCTACACCCTACTTTCAGGTAGCTGTAGATAGCAATAAGGTATGAAGCTGCAGAATATCCAGCAGTGCAGCCAGTTTGGTTTTTGAGGCTTGACAAGAGGTACACTTGAACATTTTACTCTTCTGAAAAGCATAGCAGTCGTTTTAGCTAGGCTGTCCTTTCTAGAGGGTGCCTATTTGATAATGTCAAGCACAGCACTAGTATTTTAAGGCAGCACTTGCTTCATCCATCCCATGGGAGTTGCCTGTGAAGGTGCCTGTAAAGGGACTCACCATTTCAAGGCCAACATGCGGTGTCAGTTTGAATAGAAAGTGGAATTCTAAAGACATGAGGGTCAGATAGGCTCCTGTCCACAGAAGCTGCTCCTGGCGGAGCGGGCTGTGCCACACCCAGCAACTTCTCCCACACATGGCTTCATGTCCCAGCAAGTAGCCTCCTGATTTCTCAAATTAATGGCATAATGATGATGCAGGGTTTTTCCCAGCACCTCTGCGGTTAGCATTGTGAAATATCAAAGAGCGCTCACAGCTGGAATTGCCCTTGTCCCTCTTCCCGCAAAGCCCCAGGGCTGTATCACCACCCTTTGAAGGGACTTTCCCTTCCCCATCACTCACCACGTCCAGGCAGCCTAGACAGACTGTGAGAACAAACAGGCTGCAGTAGCACAGAAGCAGATAGCAATAGGAAGGGAGTGAGGTTGATCAGAGAATTTAATCACAAAGTTCACAGAAGATGCAGGAAAAAGGACCCTTCCCTTCCATCATTCCCCTTCTGCCTCCTGTCCCTTCTCCCTGTTCACAAAATTTAAGGTGGTATCACTAAGAGAAGATCAACATACCGGACTCCACTAGACATGAGAGCCGTCATTGCTCGTGTTGGTGTCACGCTCCCCACCATGATTCCCAGGGATCGATCGGTTCCTTTCTGAATGAACTCATTGGAGTCCCCCATCTTCTGGAGCAAGACACAAGCAACCTCATCCACCTCATGGTCCATGTGCTTCTTCGTGGTCTTGAAGACCTCTCCAAGAGTGCTGATTGCACAGCGAGCCACCTTTGAGCGGAGGTTGTTCACCTGAGGAAGTCATGAGGGGAAACGTAAGAGTTACCGTGTAAAGAAAATCAGTTCCCCTAGACAAACAACCCAGGAAACAACAGTACATCCTGCTGTATCCAGGTGGAACATAAGAGTATGGCCAGAGCAGAAGACCACAAGCACAGAAACACACTTACTCTGATACCAACCTCTTCTCTGCCCTCAGGCCTGCTTATACAATAGAATTTTAATAAGACTGCAGGCCTAAAAAATACTGTTTCATCTAGAACAAAGTGTGTTACTTAGCCCACAATGTGTACGGCTTTGATTTTAGGTCCTTCTATTGAAAATAAAAAAACCTACAACAACAAAAAATAAATAAGGGCTGTTTTTAAACTATGAAGGCACAATTCATAAAGGCAAGATCGAGGAAAAGTAATACTTTCCTCCTATCAAAAACTGCAGCACTGTCAGTTTGAGCACCCAACCAGGAAACAAAAAATATGAGCTTAAGCCTACACACTAATTCACAGGAGGCATTTGAGTCCACCTGCTGCTCCATCTACTCAGGAGAACCCTAGTTGTACTCAAGGCACTCAAGGATCCTGGAGATCACATGCAATTACAGCTGCAGAATCCAGGTCCTGCATATCTAATTAGAAAGATTTGAAGAGTCCAACAACACAAGGGGCGTTCAAGCCTCCAATGTCATTAAATACTGGATAGAAAGCCTGTTTTTCATGGAAATGAGCAAAGTCTTACTGTCTTCTGTAAGCAAAGGAAAACACCTGCAGTCAATCCCCCGGAATTCTGAGGAGGAGGAGGAGAAAGTGGGAAGAAGCTGGGAGGCAAAAGCTAAGAGTTCAATTACAGTTTGGACAGAGACTTGGGCAGTGGCAAATTTAAATCACCTGAATAGCGTCTCAGTGTCTGCATTTGTATGTTGCATTATAATGACACCTAGCACAGAAAGAGACATAGCAGTAAATACCCTCCATACCAGTAAGTATAGCTACATGTACAGGCAGATCATATAGATAGGTGACACAGACATTAGAAAAATGAGCTTTAAGAGTAGCAATGAGGGCAGACGCTGAGCACACATGTAAATGAACAAGCACATATCTATGTTCTGTGTACAAGGTACATGGGACACAATTAAACATAATGGTCTTACCTCTTTGGTAACTGCCAAGGAAACATCATGAAGTCTACAAAGCAGGACTTCTGAGTGGCAGAGAGCAAGGCGCCTGATGCTGAGGAGTCCCTCCACCTTCTGCTGCCTGAAAAGCAATTGCCAAAACGATTCATTTTTCTCACCACCCAAGAACTAGGCAGCACCCTCTGAAATTACCAGTGTCAGCTCAAACAAACAAAGGCAGGTGCTTGTCATACAGTGCTTCATTTAGTCGTGGAACCTGTTGCCACAGACTGCTGTGGTAGTCAAAAGCGTACATAAATCCAAAAGGCAAATAGATAGTTTCAGACTGGATAGGTTAATTTGTGGCCATTAAACAAGACAGCCTCTCCAAAACCTCTGGCACATAAAGTCCCTTTGTTGCTGCTTCCTAGAAGCTGGGAGACTGTGCCACGTTTCTGTTTCTTGGACCCTCCCTGGACCCTGTCCTTGAGATATTGTCCCACCTGGCTGTTACCGGAGCATTTTCCTGAGTCCCTGAGTGTCACCCTGACCCCCCACACCTGCAGCAGCTCTTTGCATCTCACAGAGCTTCAAACAGTAACAAGGAAGAGAAAGGAGAGAGGAGCAAAACAAAGTGATTGCACAAGGATACACATCACGGAAGATTTTCTATGGTTATCCCAGTGTGAATGGAGCCTCAGTGAGTGTATGCTGACCCAGAAATCAAAAAGACAACCAATATCACATGAAATTTGTCAAGTTTCCTCCTGCCTGTGTCTAATTTCAGGACACACTGGGATTATCAACAGAACATCTTGGGCTGTATTAAGCAGTAAGGAGGAAAAAGTTGAAGTCTAAAAGTGCAAGATTCCTAAAGGAAAAAAAGTAAGGCTGCTCTCACATCCTTAGACTGTGACTCTTTGGAGTAGTTTCACTAGTTCTAGTTCCCTTTGGACATCACAGGTGTCTGGGCTCAGAGGCACTAGGAAAAAACAGTTCTAACTTACACTAAGAGGGAAAAAGAGCATTTTATATATGGATTTCTTACCAGTCGTCGCTGCTGAGCCCTGCGAGCGCCTTGAGCAGTGCCTGCTGTGGGTAAGGGAAGGGCCTGGCTTCCTGGGTGTCCTCATTCTCTGGCTCCTCTCCCCCATCTGGGGTGTCCAGAGCAATGGCTGGCAGCGAGTTGGCTGTAAGGAGACAGGCTGTAAGTCAGACACCCCCATTGCATACTCCCTGGGGCAAGGCACCCCATCACCAAGCAGTCTGCAACCCAGTCTTCCAGCCAAGATTAGCTATGGGTGCAAACCAGCATTGGAGAATTCCCAGCTGTCATTGCTTTCCCCAGCACCCAACCATCTCCCAGTCACTCCCAACTGGGCACAAGCTCCTCATATAAACCCAAAAATCGCACCTACACAGCCAGCTCCCAAGTCCATATAGGTACCACAGCCAGCTTTCAGACTCATAGTGCCACAGAGCTCATGCTCATTGGGAGCCAGTGCCACCCAGCAAGGCTTGCTATCCCGGGAGTAAGCTCCTGAGATGTGCACATACCTCCCTGTGACATCTCCCTGTTAGCTGGAGCGCTGTGTACAGATGAAGCACACCTCCAGCTGCCACCAGCGAGCACCAAACCTGACCAACCAAGCCCTGCTGGTGTCAAGCAAATCTTCCACCAATGAACAGTGATACTGGACCCTCCCAATCTGTCAGTGCCTCCCTTTCCATTTACTTCAAGTATTCTAGAGAGCAGGCAGCTGAGTGCTCATACCATTTTAGCATACTCTCGGGAAAGTAGTAGCCTATGGATTTTACTGTTTTCCAAGTGTTATGAATATTTACTGTTTCAGAGATTCCCACTTGCTGTGTTTCGAAGATGCTGAGGTGAAATTTACTTGTCATCAAATGTCATCAAAGTTTGCAAGCTGTGCAATGGCTAAGCTTTCTCTTGCAGAAAAATGCAATTTTTACTCTAGATAGTTGTAAAAAAAGCCTTCCAAATGTGAACTGAGAATAAAAATATGTAAATATAGGTGCAAATTGTTGGCAGACACACTCTCTTGCTGATAAATAGACAAGGTATAAGAAAATTCAGATGACAAATCCATTTCTTATGAAACCTATTTGTCATCAAAAGCACTGTAGGTCAAAACCTTCATGTCTTGCCCTCAAAAGCTCATTTTCTAAAGTGTACATGAAAATATGTGAGCTGTCTAAAAGTACTGAGTATAAATATTGCACAGAATCTAGATGAACTGCTATGGACTCTGCAGGGGTTTATGCTACCTTACGTGTTCTACAAGGTATGGAGGAACTGCAAAATCAAAAATCTTCAGATGGGGACTAATTTGGATGCCACCAATAGCGCTGTCACTGACATCAATGATGTAACTGCATGAGCAGTAGATATACATACATTCAACATGAGGTGATATATATACACACCACACATATATTCAGTAGGAATGGAGGACCACATCAGGCTAGCCCCGGTCAATTTTGAAAATCTGGGTAGCATCACCGTGAAACTCATTCCTAGCTCCCTTTTTCTTAACTCTTGCTACTCAAGATCATAACACAAGGTAGGCCACCCACAACGGAGAGACGAGAATCACTATGGCCTTGCTCTCTGCTGTGCATTTGCTGCCGGTAGCAAGCAGCCTGGGAGCACCAGGCAGCTTCTCCTGTACGTCACCTGCTACACACGGCCACTGCCTTTGGGTGGGGTGACAGAAGAGGCAGGGCTTGTTCCCAAGCTTTGGGGCAGGCGGTGAGATGGGAGAGGCTAGAAGCCATTAAGCACTCATAGGTACGATAGCATGGTTGTTCTGAGGCACTGATTTCCATACAGAGACAAGCCTTACTGGAATAGGAGAAAAGTAGGAGAGGCAGAGAAGAGAGCCCAGGCAGAGGGCCAAGACGGCAAGTGGCTAATTGTTCGTGGTGGTGCACATATGGGCACAGCGAGCACACCCTGCCAGACTGCAGCGGAGCTCAGGCCTGCAGGTACAGCTGCCTCCTGGCACCAGGGCTGTATTTTGGTCTCTCAGCACGGGCAAAAGCTAGAGCTTCAGGCTTGACACCACTACTTCATGAAGTGTAAGCACCAGCCGCTCCGGTATCATCAATCTGGAGTGGATCCCAAGCAGGTTTGCTCTCAGTCCTCAGGACAGACTTGGGAGCTGAGATCCTGCCTGTGGCTGAGCAATGAGGTGGTTTGTGCTCCAAGGAAGGAGCTGGTGCAGGGGCTGCAGCGCAGCAGGCTCACCTGAGGGCTTGCGTGGGAAGTTGCCATCCTGGCTGCTGACAGGGATGCTGGGCAGTGAGGGCCTGTTGATCCGCTTGCCCAAGGCAGCAGCAGCGCTCTCCCTGCATGCAGTGCTCGTGCCGGGGGAAAGGGAAACTGCCCCATCGACTGGTGGTGGGCCAGAGCCTGCAGAGACCGAAAAAGACCTTGTAAGTGAAGAGCGCTGTTCAAGGCGTCTGTGGGCTTGGAAAGGGCTAGGAATCTCTCTGGAGCTGGATATCATCCCATGGTTGCCCCAGACAGCTCCAGCCATAACAGCTGCACGCTCTCATGGGAGAGTGATCACAGGGGGCCGTGACGCTTTCCCTCAGAAATGAGGAAAAGTCACTCCTGCTTGGTGTTTGCTTTCCTGTCACAGGCTGGCTAGGGAAGTTACGTTTCTGGGGCTCCCCACCTCAGGGCTCCTCACCAGTACTTCAGAAAATAACAGGAAGAAACAGAGCGGGTAACCTTGCCTGATGCCCTTGGGCTGAGTGCTGACTCTGACATTGGCTGCGGCTGCACTCCTGGTAGCGCATGCAGCGGTACAGTCAGAGCCCCTCAGCTGCAATTGCAG
>JAOQGH010000023.1:10765736-10781518 GCA_025769975.1 Gallinago jamesoni | reverse complement strand
CAACAGAAAAGGAAGCCTGGTCAGCCCTGTCCTTAGCCCTTACCCTTCCATTGCTATCCTTCAAGTCATCGTCACTCAGAAGGCAGGGATCCGTCTGCTTGGCCTGGCTGAGCGGGAGGCCTGTTAACGGGGGCACATGTTCGCACAAGTGCCCGGCAGACTTCACGCCACCAACACCACGGCGCTGGAGAGGAGGCAAGATGGGTTCCAGAGGCTGGAGCTCTGCTAAGACAAGGTGGAGATTGTGTCGAGAACAATAAGGAACATAGTACCTCTCCAAACCGATGGGGTACTACTGTATTGCACTGGCAGCAGAAATGACATTGCTCTGTTGGCCGTCAGACTCAAACCTACTGCATGAGAAAGGCCTCAGCCCTGGGCTTCTGGAGATCAGCTGTGTTTGACAGAGAAGAGCAGAGAGAGGGAGAGCCAAAAAGGTTCCTGTCTGTCCCTATGCCTTTTGATTTTAGTGAACATCCTTTTTTCCCAGTTACTATAAAAGTATTCCTGTTTTTTAATAGCTATATGCCTTTGTAGAAATACGAATGAACATTTCCTCCTCTTTGCTGGAATATTTTAGAGGGCATTTAAAGAAAAGCTTAGGATTGCTAGATTGGTTACCAAACCCAGAATTGTGTTCTAGAAGCTAGAATTCATTTTCCATAAGGGATTTCACGCTAAATTGCAGAAGATCAGCCCAATTTCTGCACAGCCTCACTAAAGGCTGATTTTCTTAATGGCAATAGCACAGTGCAGTTCATTCTGAAACACTCTCCAACGGAGCTGTTACAACTCAGAGAACTAATCATGCTTTACGTGGCTTCACAGATGATAAAATCATGTGATAGCCAAGCAGTACAAAGGGAATAACTTTCTTAAACCAGGATTTTTTTCCTTCCTTTGATTCCTTCCACCCCTGTGGAAGGGTCAGGTCAATAAAAAAAGACAGAGGGAGATGGGTTGATGATATAGCTCATTTCCAGTCCAGAATATATTCGGCAAAAAGCATCACCTTCCTTACTTACTCAGCAATGCTTCTCCCGAGTTGCATTCAGCATCCCAGCCACATATCAGCAATAAAGGAATCATTCCTCTGGGGCATTCCCATTATTTAGCAGAACTAAGACTGGAGCCGAGGGACCAGAGGATCTCAGTCCTTTTTTCTGCATCGGCAAAATTATTTGTTATTTCTCATCTCTTCTATTGCTACAAACCCACAGGTGACAAAGGGACAGCAACAGTGCCTGCCTTGTCTTGCAGAACTCTTAATGCTAGTGATGATGCGGGGTGGGGAGGGGAGAGGAGCCCACCCCAGCCTCAGTGCGCTGTATTGATGTGTGCAGATAGAGCAAGGGAAGAGATTTGTATTCATAAAGCTGGCATCTGTGGTTTGAATGAAATGAGCCTCAGTTCATTCCTCAGCATTTAATTTAGGCTTGTGCTTTAAGAGGGTGGAAAGCCCAGATTCTTCATAGGCTGGATCCTTTTTTAAGTCTCTTTCTCTGTAAATCCTCACAAGGATGTAAAGTCCTCATGAGGACTTCCTATCACGTGAGGTTTCACTTTTTATCCCAGGGCAAAAAAAGGCAATGTTGGTGAACCTGCTGCAGATCTCAAAGGATTTGGTTCAGAAACAGCTCCAAGGGAAGGTTTTCTCCTTCAAGTGTAGGAGGAAGGAGTGGGAACATTTCTCATTTCATGCAAAATGCCTCTTTTTTTTCCTAACCTTTGTGACATGAGAGAGCACACAGGGAGATAAAAGGTATGAAGAGGAGGTAGAGAAACGTTTTCTGCTGTGCATTTCCAGGGCCCCACGGTGCCTCCCCCCCCTGCTTCGGCTCCAGCTCCTGCCATTAAAACCCCTGGCTGGAGTCATTTTCACTGGATCACCAAAGCACGTTTCCCAGTGACTGAGCTCTGGTTGGAGCCATGTGAGCACATCAAGGAATTGACAAAACTTTCACAGTGCGACCTATCGGTCAGGGTTCCCGTGTTCATTTTAGGGCATTCATGTCCTGTACTTACCTAGAGATGTAAGGGTCCTCTCTTCACTTCTGTTGGCTGATCTTGGCCTTAAGAAAATTGAAGATAAAAGAATATATGAGAAGCTAGAAAGAGAAAGGGGGTAGCATTAAAGGAGGCAAACTTTCTTGGCAAGGTCATTCTGATGAAGGAGGAAATGCAACCCATAAACCCAACAATATGCAAAGTTGATTAATTGCCATTAAACTTTCAATTGCTGGAGTCACACACAGGTCATCATTCTCCAGCTTAAACACAGGAGTCCTCCTTCATTTTGGGCCTTAACTATGCAATTCTGCTGTCTCTACTTTTGGAGCTAAGGGGCTGTCACTCTTACCTACATCTTTTCTGAATCAGCAAGAGATGTTAAGCCAGTCATAAGGCTGTATCGAGGGCAGCTACCTTTATACTGCTGGAGAAGCCTCACTTTGCCTGTCTATGCCTTAAACTGATGACAGTATCTTGTTACGCATGGTAACATCACTGATGTCTCCTTAGAATGATACTACACCTCCCTGCTCTTTCAAGAAGGAAAAGGGTTTTTCCCACTGAGCTGGTTGGTAAGAATATTCTCATTGTACTTTAAAAGCCATGCTGAAGATTTTAAATTGGAATTGTATTGCTATGATTCCTTATTTACTGTTTTAACTAGGGTAAGGTTGACAGCTAGTTTTCCCCACTCATACCCAAGCAAATACCTTTCCATCAGTTACAGGTATAAAACCTGTTCCCTAGCATCTTAACCTTAGCATCTTCTCTAGCATCTTGACCTTAATATGTGAATATCACACACCTATAGGATTAGGCATCTATAAGCAGAGATTAGAGATTTATCTGGGCTCTCTTTTCACAGTGAAGGCCCAGACACATGGAAGTTACCACTGACATTTACAGCAGACACCTCAACAGTAGCTAATCTTTGCCCTAACATATGCTTGCAGGTACGGATATTGGCAGTCAAAGACCACACACACAAAACCAGACGCTGTATTCAGATCCGTGAAATGCAGGTCCCAAATGGCACCACCATTAGATTAGAGAGTGAATCAGTAACAGAGTCCAGAGGACCTGCTTTTAAGGTCCTCTGAAGTCCTGCTGCTCCTCCCCACTTCTGCTCCTGCTCTTCGGGTGTGTGATACTGGGTTTGACATTGTGCAGGATCATCATAGATACACAAAATGGTAAATGCACAGAAGTTTGCATAAGTATGTTGGAGAACTGACTGTGGAGAGTAACCTCACAAGAGTTGCAAGGTGAACGGCATATTGGAGAAGCGGACACCTTGGGCTTACCTCATCTCCAGGGCCTCCTGGAAAGCCAGGTGCTGAGAGCTTGGGGGAGGCACTGCAGCCCTGTCAGAATCCTCAGCAGTTGGTCTCGCTGACTTAGGGATAGGGGGAATCAAAGCTGCTCCCAGTGACTTCTTCCCATCCCCATTACTGCAGTACAAGGGTGGCAGGAAAGCCTGGAAATAACAGAACACAGTGCTCAGCTCAAGCATGCAGCTTTCCTCCTTGATGCCACAAGAAGCTTAGCCATGCTTTTACCTAGGACTTGGCAGGAAAAATCAAACTGATGGAGCAGCTTGGCCTAGGATGGGCAATGGAAAGGGAAATGGGAGGGCGAGACCGTGTCTCACACTGTTGCCAGCTTATTGCCCTTTGCTTATCTCTGGCCATGGCTGTGTTCCCACCTGGCATCCATCTGCTTGTCCTAAGGGTGTTTTGGGGTGCCGGTGCCTCTGTTAGCCTTTCCGATGGTACGTGAATGGCTTTAGATCACTATCCTCCCACCGTCCCTAAAGGCCCTCCCAGCCATTGCTGAACTCCAGCCTGGTTCTCACAAAGAGTGGGGGGACCAACAGAGTTAATGTCAGGGATAGCCTGTATCTGCAAGGCTGCAATCAACTACACTTGTACTGGTCATCCCGTTTACAAAAGCTGTTACTCATCTGCCATCTCCTGCCCACCACAGCAAAATCAAAACAACTGTGGGTTCTGTGCCTTCTGCAGAGACAATAGAGTGGATGGGGTCTGGGCTCTACTGCCCATGGCCAACATTGCCAGTTCCCATCACTGGCAGTCCCAGGCAGACACATGGGAGAGGAGGAAGCTGCACAGAAGCAGCTGAACTTGAGAAATGTTATTTGAGAGAACTGTGCAGAGGAACACGGCTGTATAACTCAAAAGCTGGGACAAGCTAAATTCAGTTTGAAGGATTAACTGCTCTAAACCAGACAGAGCTGCTATAAAAAGCCACCAAGTCACTGGTGTATCTTGCAACAGGAACTGGAATGTACGGGTGTTTCACAGATACACGAATTTGACTAAGTATAGAAGGATATGCTCGACCAGATTAGACACATTTAGTTGCTCTGACTGGTTGCTGGTGTGTTCTCAGTCCTAAAACACATCAGGAGTCACCAGAGAGCACCAAAACTATGTAAAGACCTCTTCTCCTGTGATATATGCTGAGGACATGAAGTCTGCACTACGCAAAGACAGCCTGAAGCGCAATGTCCAGCGGAGGTCTTCCTTGGCTCAGCCGCTTCCCTGGGCTTGCACCACAGAGAAAGAATATCTCAAAGTTCTGCCTACAGGAAATAAACTGTAGGTCCACCACATGTGATTGAGCTTGGTTTTCTTACTTTATATCCTTTGCCCTCGGACATCCACTCCTTGTTACTGCCATCACCACCCATGCAGCCTGTGCTGTTTTCCCCATGTTCCTCCTCTCCGTTGATCATCCTGCTGGGCTCTGAGAAAGGCAGGCCATTCTGGATGGGAGGAACTGGCCTGAAATCTTGCTGGAAACTCTGGCAACTTGCCTGGCAAAGTAGTGGCTTCAGGAAGATGTCTGGAGGGACACCGGAGTCAGTGAGACCTGCAAAATGGAGACACAAAGTATAATAGAAGCAGTGCTTGCAAACCTAATGCACCTGAAGGTAGATATTTCATGGACAGATTTCTTGCAGTCTTCTAAATAACTGCCCAGGTAAACATGCTCCTGCTGGCAGCCACTAGAAGCAGGTCAGAGGACAACACTTCCCCAGAGCCACCAGAGGAACACCCTGGTCCTCTGGGCTCCCATCAGACAGCAGGGAGCCTGGGGACGTGTGGTGCCCCAGAACAAGTCATCTGCAAATAGACCCTCCCTCTCCACTCCCTGTCCCACAGTCATAAAGCCCTACAGCAAGAGGAGGGCTACTCAGGGGACTGAAAGCAGGGAAGGTTATTGCAGGTGGCACACACAGGGGAGAATTTCAAGGAAGAAATTATTTCCTGCGAGGGTGGTGAGGCACTGGAACAGGTTGCCCAGAGAAGCTGTGGCTGCCCCATCGCTGGAGGTGCCCAAGACCAGGCTGGATGGGGCTTTGAGCAACCTGGTCTGCTGGGAGGTGTCCCTGCCCATGGCAGGGGGGTTGGAACTGGATGATTTTGAAGGTCCCTTCCAAACCAAGCCATTCTGTGATTCTATGAACTGTTCACTGGGTAAGTGCTCTAGCTCTCTAGGCTGGGAAAAGACCCTTCTTCCAGTAGAAGAGCAGCCAGGCTCCCCACTTACCTGTCTGTGAGGCTATCAGACCCTCGCACATCCTCCTCTTCTTCAGTTTATCCTTTATATGAATGGCTTCCGGAGCAGCGCTGCTCAAGTCCCTCTCTCGAGAGTCCTGGGTCAAGGTTTGGTGAGAAAGGTGGGAGAGATCTCCTCTATCCCCAGAGCTGAGGTGGCACACGCTGTCCTCACTGACCCAGCCATTCAGGGGAGAGCTGCATGAGGATACAGGTTTCCCAACTCCATCCCATGAATTCGACTGTTTCCTCATCATTCATGGCTGTTAATACACACTGAAGAGAAGCTGTAGATAAGGTAAAAGGGAAGAAGTGAGTTAGTAGACCTCACACATTTACAATCAATGAGTGATGCATTCAAAGGTTTGTTTTTATTTTTCATAAAACTACCATCAGTTTAATTCCTCTGAACAGCACCGAGTTAGAAAGGCAGGACAGAGAGCTTGAAGGCCCCCTCCAAAAAAAGATTCCCATTTCAGGCCTTGGCTTCTGTAAAGACTACCAGTAAAGACCCACATGGTGCTGCTGGTGTTTCTGAAAAGCATAAAGACACCTCAGCAAGCTGGCAAACCTTGCCAGTTTCATGCCAGCATCATGCCATCCTCAAGGTCTGACCTGGTGTGCAAGCAGAGGAAGAACTGGGAGTTTAATAAGCGAGACCACACATTGATAGCAGGGGTAGAAACAGAACTCACATCTCATTACCATGCCCGATTTATCGCCAGTTGGGCCACAGCCCCTGACCTGGCTAGCAGCAGTAGTGATTTGGCTTCTATTGATAAAGGAGAAAGCATAATGCCATGCACAGCACTGGAGGACAGCAGGATCATCTGCGGCTCTTCTGTCCTTCACCTACTCTGACACAGAGCTGGCACATGGGAACTGACCTCCAAGGATCATTTCTCCGTGAAATTTAATATTTCTTTTTCATTTGGCTGAGACCACCATTGCATATTTGACCCCTTTCCATCCTCATCTTCTTCTTGAGTAGTCCAACTGCTGCCACAAAACTGCAAGTTTGAATCAATGCTCCCACCTCGTAGAGCTGTGTGTCTGGATTTGAATTCAGGAATGCCCTCATAGTAGGTGGCATAGTAGCTGGGGTGAGGTAGTTAGTCCCTGATCCCTGGTATTGCCTTCCCTACAGGGGCTCCTATCTGGGAAACTGCTCAAGTCAGGCGGTGTTAGAACAACATAAAATCATATTCAAGCTATTCATTTTCCACATTCTGTCAAAATTATGTCCAGAAAGCCCAAATGCTGGAGGAAGACTGATGTCAGTCTACTGGGGGGAAAGGTAACTCCACCAACTGCAGCCCATGGCCGTATGTCCCATGGCTGCAGAGGCAAGTCTCTCACTGCACACACCGCTGTTGGACACAGCAGAGCGTGCTGGAGTTGTTCCTGCTGAACTCAGCCATGTCACTGCAGGAACATCATTTCACACATTTGACAACAAAGAGCTGTAACATCTCACTGGACTTCTCCCAAGAAGGACAGGAAAAAATGGGGAGGTAGCGTAGTTTGTTGCTTTTTAATACAAAAAGGATTGAAGGAGGGGCACCGGGCTAACGATACCAGAGACTGGTGCGTGACCTGTCTTAGCACTTCCTACCACTCTGCAAGATTTTTTGTGTAGAAAGCGGCAGGTAAGATTTTGTGACACATCCATGAGTAATTCTGAGCCACAACTCAAACCACAAGCCAAATACTTCTAAATTTGGCACCCGTTGGGAAAGGAAGGAGAAAAGCAGTTGAAACAACTGCACTTGGAGCTAAATTGCCTGTATTGTAGTCTAGAGTACAGGACGATACCAATGTGAACTGCTTTGGAAAATCCACTCAGAGGTGCCTCCAAAGCTCTGCAAACAAAACAGCTATCACATGGTAGCTAAACGCAGCCACAAGGATCAATCACGGACACAGTTCAGTTAAATTCTTACAGAAGGAAGAATGCCTCTGCACTCAATGGAAGAAGGAAAGGAAGGTACCAATTATTGTGTTCTGTAAACTTAAAGAAAGCCTGTACAAGGACTTCAGGTATCCTACTATCAATGAAAACTTACACTCAGATAAATGGTATCCTCAAGCAAATAGAAATTGTTCATATTGCAGCAAGGCCCCGTAGTGCTCCACCCTCTGCCCAAGACATTTAATTCTGCTCCAAAACTGCCAAAGCATTCATCTGGAATAAAGCAAGTGATTTTGAAAAGGCTGGAGTGAGCTGAGACAGCTAACCTACTTCAGGCTTTCACCATTTTTGGTAGTCTAGATAAATTCACAGAGGTAGTTTAAGGCCAAGGAATGAAGGTGCTTTGAGGGTCTTCAGAACCTAACTCCCATTACTTTCAATGAAAGACAGGCACTAAGTAGTGTTAAACTATAAATGTAGGTCTCTTTGGGTTGTGTCCTTTACAACAAAGAAGGGAGAAGTATCATTGTGATTGCGACAAAGGCATAAAGCAAAGATTAAGGTATATTTTCTTTGGTCTTATTGCATAGGGTGAATACCTAAGAAATATGCCAGTGGCAATTTTGGCTGGTTGAGATCATCTCCTAAATGAACGTGAGCATGCCCCATTGCTTAAGGTATTAAAAATGCCCAAGAGAAAGCAGTAAGTATCCTGTAGCTAAAATGGAAGGCTGCCTCTGCCACTGGCTTACCCTATAGGCCAAAGCCAGGCTCTCTGTGCCTCAGTTGTGTTCCTCTGCCGGGCTGTGCTACCTAAATGCGAGCATGCTATAAAGCATAATTAGGAAGGGCATTACTTATGGAACCTCCATGGCTCCCAAAGGCTTACTTGCCTAAATTCTGGGCAGAGTTCCTAATTCAGGGCAGCTACGTGATATGGAAAACCCCAAATACACAGCTATGTAAGGGCCATTCCTTTCTCCATCACACTGAAACCACTGTAATGAGAATGGCAGCAGCAGAGCAATTTGCCCAGAGCCTGGGGGAAGCGCTGGGTGTGCAGGATTCATCCTCTGCCACTGCTGACAGGAGCAGGGAAAGCAAACTGCTGCCATTATCTGTACAGAGGAGAACAGTGGCAGAGTGAAAAAAAGTGTTATAAAATGGCCTTCTGAAAAGGGTGGGGGAAAAAAGGAACCCAGCTGCATTTGAACAGCCCCAAGCCCTGGTGACATTTCAGTAGACAGTAACTCTACTCCTTGTCATCCTTCTGCTGGGTTAATCAAAAGGAAATGCATCCCCTGGGATTTTCAGCTTCTTTGGATCATTAGCACCCAGTAAAGGAAAACAGTGATTATATAGTGCTATCATTACCTTCTTTCTCAACTATCAAGCTACTTCTTTGGTGGCAGTAGGGTTCTGTGAAACATGCTGATGCCAACAACCCTACAGAGCCCATCAGGAATGGAGCTGCTATGGATGTCAAACACATTTTCTCACCAGCCAGAGGCTTGTTGTGAGGATAAAATGAAATTGGAGTGATGACAGTTGTTTGGGGTGTTTTTTGGCCAGTGGATTTCAGCTTAGAAGGCCATAATGCATCTGTAGCATTAAGTTTTTACATAGAGTAAAAAGCCATCGCCCAGTGGACCTCAGCAGTTTCCCCTGGGCCTGTGGGATAGACACAAGGCAGATCCCTGTGCCACTAATTGCATCTCCAACCACTTTTCCAAGTTCTTGGTGTCAAAGCTGCTTAGGTTAGACACACAGCTTACAGGAATTGCTCCTGTATCTTTTCACACAATGATCCAAGCGTGACTACACATCCAAAATCTGTTTTCTCTTACCGCTGAACTTACTATTTTGAGAAATTTCTGAATCAGCAAACTTGTTTCCTCAAATATTTACTGTGCATGGCAAGGAGCAGAGACAAAAGATGCAATCTTAAATCATCACCCACATGATGCTCTTTGTACAAGTTCTGCCCTCCACTTCCATTTGGAAAATCTTAAAAGTTCTATGTCCCTATTAAAAGCTCCTGCAATGGCTGTTTCTCAGCAGAGCAGGGCTGCTCAACCATGAAACAAGAGTTACCACAAGCCACAGCTTACCCAGGGCAGCAAATCAAGAGTTAGGAATGAGATGATCTGAATGCCAAACCTCATTAGCTCCTTCAAAAAGCACTTGAACAATCCCTCATTCCAGCTCTAATGAGGTGTTGTGCTGGACACCACGGTTATTTGAGTACTGTACACAAGTTTGTTCCCACTGAGCACTGCAACAGCCTCTTGTTGGAGCTGTGGTCAAGGGCGGACGTTCTCCAAAGGTGGGTGATTGATTGCTCTGTGGGCTCCTGTGACTACTGAAGACAATGAGATGAGAAGGAGCCAAGTACACTGACGCACCTTTGCCTTGAACATTATCCAGCCTCAACCAGAAGCGTTGAAAGGTTTCCTCTCTTTATTCAGGTACTTTGAAGAAGACCCTGAAACTGTGAGATCCCGAGCCTGCGCAGGGGTTTGTAGTGTGCCTCATGCAGAGAGGTCCTGACACTGAGGGGCCACCAGGTGTTAATGCTGTATGGACACAAATTAGCTGACAGCAATAATGCTGTGGGCCCTAGTGCTGGGAGAAGCACGTAAGAATCAGCTGCTGCTTCTCTTCTGAGAGCAGGTTTTTGTGACACATAGGATTTCTGCCATGAAGGACTCTAGGAAAGGCTCTGGATCCCCAGCACTCAAGGTACACTTGGGTACAGAAGCAGTCACAATCAGCACTTTGAACTAATATATCCTCGACTTAAGGTCAACCCATGTCTTGAAACATCAGGCTGGCTGTCAGCTCATGCCAGTTTCTTGTAAAAGCATTTTTCTTAGAAATACCAGGCTCCTCTCCCTCAATGCCTTCCTCTTAGCTGCACTGGGCAGAGGGGTCTCCCACCCATAATCCCATTTGAAGCCATCTCAGAGGGCTACTAACATAAGTTCCCTGGCCAGTAGGTTTCCCTGGTAGGGCCCTATATACTGTTTCACAGATATTTTATAACGTCACAAACCAATTCCATGCACTCTGACTGCAGCAGGTTTCCATAAACAGCTACATAAATCCAAGATAACTGCAAGTGAGCATCTAAAGGGCTCTGTCCTGTTCCTGTGTAGCCATCAGGCAAGGAAATTCTCAATGATCTGAAGCAGTTTGATTCAGAGGCAACACAGGACCTGAGTTTTGTATGGAAGTTTTTCATTATGAGTAACAAGCATTGGGAACATGAGGTGCAAGGCTGATGTGCAAAAGCAGAAGCATACCCTCTAACAAGAGCAGTTTAATTGTCCATTTTATTACTCTTATATCTATTCCACTAAAGTCCCAGTACTGTACTTAGCGCTGTAAAAACTCTGAAATACAACAGTTCCCACTGCTCAGAATTTATTCCCTGGTCTTTAGAGTATTTAAGCACCTCTGCCTTGTTCAGGGCACCATTCAGGCATCACCAAAGTATTTAAAGCCTCCATTCACCTAACCTACAAGGCATCACCTAACTCCCCAGGCATTTAAACCCTTAGAGTACTCACGTGTCCAGGGGCTGATGCCTGCTAAACACAGGGGCATCCGACCTGCTGCTCAGAGTCCCACATTGTGGTGCCCAGAGGACCCAATGCAGGACCTTCAGCCAAGGTGGACAAACTCCTGTTTTCCAATACCTACCACCTTGGATGAGCTGGAGGCCACTAAGAGGTAAAGGAATAACAGGCTGTCACTGCAACAACCTGCAATGCTTACAGGGAAGGAGACAAGAAAGAGGTGCCAGACATGAACATGCAATACAGTAGAGCTGGCTGACGAAACCTTGCAATGGTTTGGCTCACTGACCCAACTGAAAATACCACGTTTTCCAACTGCCATCCCTTCCAAAACCGAAAGTGAACAAAGCTGAAGAACAGCGTGAAAAGTGGGAGACTGCAGAAGCAGGGCTAGCTCTGCTGCTGATTCATTGTCTGGCCTGCAGAGAAATACAAATATAAATCTTAAGGCCAGAAAAAAATGTTAGGAGCATACAAACGTAACCTCTGTAGACCACAGGTTTTGAATAAATCACCTTTAGTTTCTTACAGGACAGTATCTCCAACTGAAAAATGCAAATGATGCTTGGAAGCTTAGCAAAGCCCTCAAAGGCCCTGGGGTGACATATATTACACAAACACAAGCAGTTACCACTGTCATTACAGCGGCGATCTCTGCAGCAGAGCCCCAGCTTGCTGAATTGTTAGGGGTGAGGGAGCATGGATATTACCAGGAAGAAAGGGAACAAAACAAAAAAGTGAAGCAAAAGCATTCTCTCTGGAGAGAGAAAAAGAGAGGCAGAGGGAGAAAGAAACCAGCAAACACCTCTGATAATGAGCGGAGTCCCTATATCTCTGTCCTTCAGAGCGTTTGGTTTGTCCTCCCTTTATTGCTCTGGCAGCCCGGCATCTCTGCACCCCAAAAAGAATTAAAAATGTGTTAGACTGTGGATCTTCCCTCCTCATCCTCCTACACACTTCCCTGATCCAATTTTCAGAGATTCATACTTTTAGTTATAAACCCTTTTGAAAACAGAAGCTAACCTGGAGGCAAGTTTGTTCCTCAGAGTGATGTTGCTTTGTGAATAGGCCCTTACATATCAGAGAGCATGTGAAGTCACTGAAGTTTGTGTCTCCTCTCTTTCCTTGCAGTAAAATGATTCCACTTGTCCCCCACATCCTTTCGAGTGAGGTGCCAATGTTAAACTTAGAGAAACACAGCAATTTAAACCATTGGCAAGAGCAGATTACCATCCTGCAGGCATGAACCAGCATCCCCCAGGAGCTCTATAACACTGACCTAAATCTCAGCAGGGGCTAATTCAGAAAGTGGATTTGAGTTCGACCTTCCTTATTTCTACCTGGAAAATAACAATGTGAGCCCAGGAAGGACCAAAGATGCAGTTTTTGATTTTTTGCCCCATTTGCCCACACGCAGCAGCAAAGAGACCCTCAGGAGCCTGAGAACAGGACCTGAGCCAAGGTGGGAGCTCTCACTCTGCCTCCCATTGCATGCTGGAAGCCAGGCTGTTGCTCTTCCTATGAAGAAGAGCTTCCCTGTCAACAAACCACCCTGTTTACTCCACAGCTTCCACTTGTTCTCCTCTCACTTTCTTCCATGCCTCTCAGAACCGTATCTCTTTTCAATGACACCCAAACTCTCTGGCACACAGCTGGAGTCACCCAGCAAAAGCCTTTCCTTGCATGGCTATAAGACTTTTCAAAACAACTTCTCAAAAAGAGAAAAACAAAAGGAAAAATCATCAAATCTTTGTAAATTTTTTTTTTTTTTGCCTTTTGGGAGAGATGCTCATGCTAAGCAACCTCCACCAGAGTACGGTAAAAGCAACCCCTCTGTCTGGCTCCTGCCAGCCCCCTCCACAGCACTACCTTGCTGAGAAAGCAACAGACAGGGCTATCTACCAACCTCCTTCACAAACACGCGTGTCCTTCACTTTGGAAAAGTCTAGCTCCACGTTGTTAAGCTTGTAATCCCCCTGGGAGCTGTACAGCCCTGCTGTGGGTTGTCTCCCACAAGGGAGCGAGGATTTCTTCTGCTCCAGACCCTGTGGAGTCAGGACTGGAAGCAGGAACAGCCATTTTTCAAGCTGGATCCCTTCTGCAGGAGGACAGCAGGCTCCCCCTTCCAGGTGTACGAGCTCAGCAGGCAAACAGTGTCACATACCAGGAATAAACAAGGCTGCATAGCAACCCTTTCTCTGAAGAAATCTGGAGCATGAGATGCAAGGAATATCTTGCCTGCAGGGCTGGCAAGGCAGCTCCCCAGGCGCTGCAGCCACAAGCACCTGAGGGACCTCAGCAGCACCCAGACCTTCAGGTGGGGACACATTCCGAACCACAACGTGCTCCTGGTCCCTCCCTGCTTGTGACCGTCTGCGTGAGAATCATCCCTAAAGCTTTGTGCCATGCACGAGCAAACAGCAAAGTAAGCATCTGCTAGAAACTGGTAAAAGGGAGGGGAAGGTGTCCACCCCCTTTGCCGCAGGTTTTGGTGACATCTCTGCACGGTAAATGACTCTTAGCCAGTCAGTGTGAACTTGGAGTCCCTCTCAGTTAGATTGGTGTAAATCCATAGCAGCCCTACAGAAAGCACCGCATTCAGGCGAGATTAGGAAATGAGAACCGATTCTTTCAGCCTGGCCCTCTCTAACATGGCACGGCCACAGCCACTGCAATCTCCACCAAATGCTACCAAACAGGAACTCTCCACCACCCCAATTACAAATATTTTATACCTCTCCCCCTCTGCTGTGGATAATTGTGCAACATGCAGCACAGAGCAAAAAATTCACAAACACTCATGTAAACAAAAAGAGAAGTTTTGTTCAGAGGTGCAAGGGGTCACATGAGGTTCTCTGTTAACCATGAGGAACAGCAGCTCAACCTTTTTTTACAATGTTTTGGATGCAGAGTATTAATAATAAAAGGAATTCAGACACTAAGTAGCAAGTCCTGAGCCGTTGTACCCAACATATAAGCCAACTGATAAACAGGAAGGAGCTCTTTAGCTGTAAAAATGTGCAATAATTCAGCCGCCATAGGGGGAAAAAAACACAGAAAACAATCTGCAGGAGTTAGCAATCCTTCTCCAGCTAACAAAGGCAGCACACACACCCTGTCGCGATTTGGGGAGATGACTGTCACCTCGTTTGTTAAAAGCAGCAGCAAAGCCAAAGGTAAGCATCTTCCAGTCACTGCCAACCCACCCTGTTGGTACTGGCACTGTAGGAGTAAAAGACCTTAAACCACACAATTCTCTCAGCTTCTCCAAGGCTGAGTAATCAGGTATGTGAGAAAATAACAACCCTATATATCACAGAATGGCAGAAAATGAGCTGACTGCAGCAAATGGGTCCTCAAATGTGACATCTGCATGAAACAGGAGAATTCTCCCAAAAGGCTTCTCCCTTTTTTCACAAACAAGAGGCAGAGGACTGCCCTTAGACTCCAGCGCTGCTACAGACCTTACGAGAAGGAAGGAAAATTCTGCCTCAACTGTGTTGCAAGCTTCAGGCAGGACTTAATCTGCTCCAGCTCCTGTCTGCTTGCTGGTTCAACTTTCTTTGTATTTTCTTTTAAGGTAATAAACCCTTAAAGGTGGGGAATTGTCTCTTCCTATACACATGTGTACCATCTAACAGAGTTGGTCCAGCCATCAGCTAGGAGTATTACCATAAAATAGTGGTGGCAATAGCTCTACAGAAGACATTCAGTGTTTGGTTGTTCCCTTTAGTTAAGGGGCCAGCAAAGAGCTACCAGCTCAGCTCTAGTGAAAAATTTAATTAAACCCTTTCTCTGATCCATCCATAGCATCCCAAGCACCCTCACCAGCACCCGCCCACCCACCTCCCAACACAGTCCAATCATTCCTCACAAGTTTAAAAAAATTGCCTTGAAATCCCCTTTCTCTAGACATGAAGCACAGCCTCTCTATTTCAACAAAAGCATCTCGGACTTATTTGGCTAAACCTCCAAAAGCAGGGCTGAGTAGGATTTTTCTCTCCCTTCACAGCAGAGATGGAAATCATAGAATAGTTTGGGTTGGAAGGGACCTTAAAAAACATCCAGTTCCAACCTCCTACCATGGGCAGGGACACCTCCCACCAGACCAGGTTGCTCAAAGCCCCATCCAGCCTGGTCTTGGGCACCTCCAGGGATGGGGCAGCCACAGCTTCTCTGGGCAACCTGTTCCAGTGCCTCACCACCCTCGCAGGAAAGAATTTCTTCCTGATATCTAACCTAAATCTCCCCTCTTTCAGTTTAAAACCTTTCCCCTTCTCCTATCAGGCCACCTTACATGCTTGTATCCAGAAACCTGCTCAGCTATTTCTCTCAGGACCATTTCTTTATCATGGCACGCTTGCTGAGCAGTGAGGCCATTTGCAGAAGCCTCCTGGCACACACACAGCTTCTTTTTTGTTTGCAGGAACCTCTGCAGGATTGGTAGCCCTTAGGTTTTCCCCATGGCAACATCATTTCTGCACTGGGCAAGGGCGATCGATACTGTGTGGCACCCAAGCCCATGAGGGAAGCACCCCAAGCCAGCAGAGTAAATGTTAATTAGAGCCCGGCAGACAGGTCTGGAACCCGTGAGCTTATACAGACCATTTTAAATGTTCATTTTTATCAATCCTGAATTCACAGTGATAGGAAAAGCATGGAAAAAGCTGGACAGACCACAGAGAGAGTACAGAT
>JAOQGH010000023.1:10723936-10760951 GCA_025769975.1 Gallinago jamesoni | reverse complement strand
GGCTGCACCACAGCCCACCATTGCAGAGCAACTCATGGTGTTTACTGCAGCCCTGCGATTCTCTCTCTCTGCTGCCTTGAAGTGCAACCGCAGGGGCTATGGGGCCCGGTGACAACCCAACAACCCCAACTCTCTCAGCTTGTCCTCATAGCAGAGGTGCTCCAGTCCTCTCATCATCTTTGTGGCCTTCCTCTAGATTCACTCCAACAGGTCCATGCAGGCCTCATGGCATTTTTGCCTGACTTCCTCTTTGTTGGAATGTATTGTTCCTAAGCTTGGAGGAGGTGGTCCTTGAATATCAACCAGCTTTCTAGGGCCCCTCTTCTCTCCAGGGCTTTATCCCATGGTACTCTGCCAAGCAGATTCCTGAAGAGGCCCAAAATCTTCTCTCCTGAAGTCCAGCATAGCAAGTTTACTGTGTACCCTCCTCACTGCTCAAAGGATCTAGAACTCCACCACCTCATGGTCACTGCAGCCAAGGCTACCCTTGAGTTTCACATTCCCCACCAGTCCCTCCCTGTTGATGAGCACAAGGTCCAGTGTGGCACTTCTCCTTGTTGGCTCTTCTATCAGTTGGAGAAGGAAATTATTATTGACTAAAGGAAGTTATCGTTGACAAATATTTTTAACAAAATATGTTAAACATAACTCTGTGCCCACAGTGGAGAAAAAGTTTTGTATGGCTATCTTGAATTTAACTTGTATGAAAGAGGTGGCGGGTTTTGGTTTTATATATTTGTTTGTTTCAGTTATATAGCTGGCTCTTGAAATAGAATTGCACACGATGCAATTCTGCCTCCTTTTCCCTTCATTGAACCTGCTGGGGGTGGAAAAAAACCAGTAGGAATTAAAGGAGTGAGTCTGACCCCACTGAAATCAAGCAGCCGACGTGCCCAGCCTGTGGACATTTTGAGAAATGGCTCCTCTTCTGAATCACATTATCCCTGTCAGTCTTGGGTGGAAAATGATTTCCAGTCACTAGCCCACAGCAGACGATAATAACAAATGAAAAATAGCCAAGCTATCATTTACACTAGATGCCAAAAATGAAGTATGGGGGAATTCTGTGGGCACAGCACGTCAGTGGAAGAACCGAGGAGGAATGGCATTGCCCCTGCTTGCTCCAAGGTGGTGGCAGCACTGTGGGAACAGGTCATTTAGCAGACAGCTCTTTTTCATCGGGCTGGCAGTTGCACTGAGCCTTTAGTATGAAGCAGAGTTTGCTCATGGAGAGGCAAACAAGTGTATTGAAATGCCATAAATCCCATGTTGGCGGAGCTTGAAGCAATTCAAGCCTCCATGCAAAATTAGACCGTACCTAGAGGCAGGCAGGTAATTGAAACATCAGTACATCTAGAAGAGACCATATGAATGCCAAAAAAAAAAAAAAGGAGAATTTGGGGGCAGGAAGAAACACTTCACATGGAACTAGTGCCTAGGTAGAGGTGATAACCACTTTGTGGGTCTCAAGCCAGTCACCCCTCAAGACCCTGCAAAAGTAGATCCCACACAGCTTACCAAGAACAAGGGTCAGCAGCTTAATGGAGTGCTGTGGTTTCCAGCATGTATATACCTTTTCATGTCCTCTCTGCACTTGGGCTGCAATTCTATGTTCTTCCCTGCACCTGGTTGACAGTCTTGCCTAGCTACGCTGCAAGCTTGCTCAGGCTGGAATTCTTGCCTGCAGTGTTTTCCTCAGGAACAAGGGAAGTTCAGCTGCATGCATTTTGCCCCAACCATGCATTTTTCTGGAAGAAACTCTAGGCATTCAGCCACAGGTAAGAAAACGTTTTGGTAAACTAGCCAAGTAGAGTTATCCCTTCTGTGCAAATAGGGAAGCCAAGGCGCAGAGCTTGGAAACCTGAGTTTTCAATCTTGATGGTCACTGGTTTCCCATCACTCGGTCCTGGGATATTTTGGATACCACTGTGATAGCTTCATCAGCTAAGGAAACAAATCTCTTTCCATACACCTTACTCACACTGTGCCATTTATATCAGCTGTTTTACCATTATCTTAAAGCAAAGCCAGGACTTCACCATCTTTCTCAAACATAAAACTCCATCTGGTTAACAACATTTTCTGAAGCTTCAGCAAGGCTTTTTATGAGACATGTTGCCTCTCAAGAAATGAGAGGACTAAAAGGTGGGCTTCCCACAGGGAACCACTTTGTGGGGCATCAAGTGCTGCTCCATACCAACACAAGCATTTCTTAATGGTGAAGTCAACAATTTTTGAGCAGTGACTGAAAGACAGTGGAGGTTTGCATTATTCGTACGTAGGAGTACTAAGATAAGCCCCCAGACAAAGAAGTGTCCTTGAAATCTGGGTCTAATGGCAAGACTAATACTGAGACAGGCTCTGCTGGAGACTCAAGTAGGGTCATTTTCCTCTCTACAGCTGCCAAAAAGCACTGGCTCTGTGGGGCAAATATTGACCATAGAATCATTTGGGTTGGAAGGGACCTTAAAGATCATCGGGTTCCAATCCCCTGCCAAGGGCAGGGACATCTCCCACTACAGCAGGTTGCTCAAAGCCCCATCCAGCCTGGCCTTGAACACCTCCAGGGATTGGGCATCCACGACCTCCCTGGGCAACCCGTTCCAGTGCCTCACCACCCTCACTGTAAAGAGTTTCTTCCTAATATCTAATGTAAATCTCCCCCCTTCCAATTTAAAACCATTCCCCCTTGTCCTGTCGCTGCACTTCCTCGTAAAGAGTCCCTCTCCAGCTCTTCTGTAGGCTCTCTTCAAATATTGATAGGCTGCTAAAGTTATGATAGATATGATAACTATGACCATGAAGTTATGATAAACTCTAGGACTGCTTAATTCTGGCTGCTCAAGTTTTTTTGTTTCAGGTCTGTTTTGCATGCTTTTTTTTAAAAAAAAAAGGGAGCCACAGGAAACCATGAGAAGAGGTGGCAGTTTATGTCTTATTTCCACCAGTGCTAATAACAAACCTGTAATTTATTTTAAATGTCAAGGAAAAACCTTCAGCACACAGACTAAAAGATGGAAAAAAGCTTCTTTATGTAGCCGTTGTTGTCTGTGCATTTTTTAAAAGATGCAGTAAAAACTTTCACTAGAAATATATTCTTCAATAAAAATACAAATTTTCTCCAAACACGTAGTTGGGTTGTGATTTTTTTTTCACAGAATGAGTAAAAAAGACCAAAACAATTTTCAGTTACACAGTAGTTGAATTGCTCAGAAACATTTGACAAAGCTGTGCAAACATCTGAAACAAAAAAAAAGCTCTCATTTTTATGTCAAATGCTTACCTTGTTAAGTTTCCACTAAAAAAAAATTATATAGATTTTGGCTAATACACCTAATGCCTTTGTAGGAAGTTTTAGAAATTTCCCAGAGAAGATACAGGTTTCAAGAAGAAGTTCTCATTATTTTTTTCTTGAAGCAAATGAATGGCTCACTGGGATCTCACTGGTCCCCAAAGAAGCCCTAACTAAGGAGAGCCCTGGAGCTGCTGTGAAAGGAACATAGTGCACACAAAACCGGCACAGGCTCCTGCCATCCATCCGGATCGGCAGAGCGTTGTGCAAAGGAGCCTTGCCTAGGATAGACCAAAACCGGTTCAGCCAGTGAAGGAGTAAACAGAGGGTGGCTGCAGAGCCCTGGAGCCCATCACACTGGGCATTTAAGGCAAGTCTAACTGTGTGTGATGAAGGAAAACCACGGACTTGGTTCCTCTGAGCTCTGACACTATCTTTTGGGGCTGAACATCTGCTAAGGCTCACCCCAAAAGTGCTGGTGGATCCTTTTGCATGGATGGATCCAGGCACACTCCTCACGCTTGCCAAAAGGCCAACTGCTGTCGTCTCAGCATCTGAGTGGCCTTCCCAGTGTGAGGAAACATGCTGCACACTGTTTCTTTGGGGATCAGTGCCACTGGCTACAGGCTGCTTTTTCAGAAGTGTCACGATGTTGTGTACCAGCCTTTAAGCATCAAACATATCTGCTATAGAGCTGTTGGTGCACCACAGGAGACAGAGAAGGAGCTAGCATGCATTGCATCTGGGTTTTACATGCATTTTATGCGGAATGACAAAGGCTATTATAAACCTGCATTTCCAAATGATCCTTTAAATAATTTTTTTTTTTTTTGGAACTACGACTCAAATGCTAATAAGTAAAATCTACTCCCGCATAGCAAGCCAAGGAGTTCAGGTTCCTTTGGCAAAGGATTTTAACCACAAAGAAACCAATATGTTTGCAGCAAGAATGACAAGAAGGGAAGACCTACCTTCATTTTTGTTTTTTGTTTACATGCTTCCATGAGTACCCAGGGAAGTTAACTCTGGGCTGGGGGACATGGCATGGTCAAGTCCTCAGGTTCCAGCACTCCTCTGGCCATTCATCACCTTGCAACTTCTCCTCAGCAATTCAGTCCCATGGCATTAAACTGTCACGGCTCACTAAGAAATTAGACTTGATGACACCTAAGCAGATTCGTTAATGCATTAAGCAAATGCAAGCTGATTGGTTCCTTTTTTTAGGCGTTTGGCAAGCAGTGTGCAAACAAACCTGGAGGATGGGGCTCTCGAGGGAGGGCAGGCAGCTTGCCAGTGTTCTTGCTTAAAGAGAGGGAAAGAAAGAACCAGCTCCACAAAACCACGTTAAAAGAATTTAAAACCTACTGCTTGCTTCAGTACAGCAAAAGGCAGGAGGTCGCATCAGTCACTTCTAACTTCTGGAGAGATAATGCAGTTTCTGTGTGTCACAGCACACAGAGTATTTCAACTGTAAAGGCAACGTGGCACTAATCATGACCAAAACAAATCCCAAGGGACTAACTGTCCCTTGCACGTAAACTGAATTACACAAAACACCTCTAGATTAACCTTCAGGATCTTCCAGGAGATATTCTTGCCATCCATAACCACGTGGCTGCTGCCTATGCAGCTGCACTGACTTATAGCCTTTATCACTCACTGCTCTCCCACCCTAATAACACAGCCTGGCCAACAAGGCCACCAGACCAAACCAGTGCAAAAAGAGGTGGTTGCTGGTGTCAGGCATGTATCTTCACTGTTAATTCTGTCACGTCCCATCACACGTACCAGCTGCAACAGGTGGAGAGACTCAAACATCTGTCCTTCCCAGAGACTCACATTCCATTACTGATAAATATAGCTATTGGCCCTGCAATTCAGTAGTTACACTTTTGCAGGATGCTTGATTATGTTATGATTGGCATACATACTTCTGGAGGCAGCTTGCCTGTAGTGCTTTCTCCTTGGGCTATGATCTCATTAGATCTCACAAATTAAGCAGGACCAGGCTGGAAAGATACTTAGAGGAGAATCCGTCAGTGCAACAGGACACAGGACATGCGATTCCATGAGAAACACACTTCTAGGAGATGCTGCTATGTGGCCAGTTTGGTGAGGCATTTTGTGCGTGACTGCAACATGTGTCTTCTTTGGTGGGAAGTGAAACCAGTAAAACGCACACCTGTATGGTCTATACATTATGCATACATATACGTAAGTATAGGAATATTATCCATGCAATCTGATCAAATAGGATGCAGCTATTTGTATTCTGCTCAAGTAAATTTGCCCTGAGGCACCCTCCGCACACATTGCCATTCTTCACTGCAAGGTGACTGTAAAGCACCTATATATATATATGGCAGAGGATAATGCAGCAGTTCCCTGTGTGGCCCAAGATCCTACGCCCAAGCCCTACGCTGGGTCAGACGGAAGGACTGCCTTGCCCACAGCTGTCCTCAGCAATAGGGGCTGGTTTTGAAAAGCATGAACAGGCAGGCACATAGTGGTGCTTAACCTCCTTCTCCAATTTAATTTAATTTACTAGAACTAAAGTGCTTGGTCATGTTTCTATAATAAACACAAATGCCAGCCTCGTGGTTCTGAAGAGCCTTGCAAGAACAAGCTAACACATGCAGCGCAGTGCTTGTTCCTTCCTCCAATATTCAAGGAGTCTGCACAGCCTGACACCGCAACCGTCTGGCTCAAACAGGATAATTCCTGTTTCTCATCTGGGCTTTGCACTTACAGATGGTAAATCCTCACTTGCCACTTGTCAAGGAAAAGGCTCACTGAGATTGCCACCAAAGGAAGTGAGGCAACCAGACTTCAGAACTCCTACTGATGATTTCCTCATTTTGTTTTTAAAATCTTTCATTTCTCTCAACAGCTATTTAATTCTACTGCTGAATATTTAAAGGAATAAGCTGCTTTGTGAAAGTTTCAACTTAGCTGCTGGTTCAGGGGATAGCTTATAAAGCTCTCAAGTTTTAAGGTAAACCCATACATATTGACACAGAAAAACAACTTTGGGTTGAAATGTCTGTGAATGAATTAGCTGACAAACATAGCTCATTTTGCTGTCCACAAATCAATGCTGACTTTTATGCTGAAACTGATTATTAGCTAATATTTTCCAAATAGTTCACAGAATCAACATTCAGCTGAGTAATTTATTCTTGGAGCAATCACCACACGTTCACTGCCTCTGCGCTCGTGGAACGTGCACAAGTGGGTGCCCAAGCCATATGGCATTGTTGCTGCTTCCTAAGTAATTGAAATGGGGAAAAAAAAACCAACAACAAAAAAAAACAGAAACAAAATGAACCCTAAATTACAGATGCTTTTCAGTTTGAATTTTGAGCAAGTAATTATACGTACTAAAACTCTTGAATCTTTGCAATTTCTGGATATCTCACTGAGCTAGGCAAAAAACCTCCTGCAATGGCAACCACAACACAGATTTTCCCAGAAGATATCACAACGGGATCATGCATTTTATCCACAAAAAAACATAAACCAACCTTTCTTCAATCCATTCAGCCTGCTCTTAGTTTTTCATCATAGGACTCCTAGGGAGTCTGAAGTTCTGGCCAAAGCAGTCATTTGCTGCAAAAGAAGGTATAGCGGCATCCAAGCATACATTTTTATGAGTGTATCCTACTAGACAGATATTCAGGTGCTCTGCAACTGCTTGGATAACATTGGAGAAGGAATTTCTGTCTCCCAGTGTCTAGAAGGACACAAGACCACACTTCCGGAGCCCCAGACCCCTGGGAGCTTCCCCTGGCACCCTGCTACCTCCAAAGCTAAAATCTTCTGCTTATGGCCATGTCAGGGCACACAAACAGCTGCGTGTCTCGGCGGTGGAGCTGAAGGAGTAGATTGATGCCTGTCCATTCGCAGCCTTGTCCTTGTTTCACCCAACTGAAGCATTGTCCTGGCCTGAAGGACAGCTGTAGGAGGAGGAAGAACCAGGCTGCAGGGGTTTGCTGGCTCATCAGAAGACCCTTCCAACACATCTAACATACCAGCAGTCTCCTGACCAACAACCACAAAGCCTGCAGACTCTTGTGTGGCACTTCAATAGCTGCATGTATTTCAGTGCAAAACCCTCTGCCTCCTCTTTCCAGACAGGAGATAATGTCTTACCCTGTTTCACATCTGGCCATTGCTTCATTATTATATTTTTTTTCAAGCTGTGTCATTAAGAGCTTATATAAATTTGATTTAAAGAGAGTCTGCACTCTGGATGACTCCACTGAGAGCTAGGTAAAAGAGCCTTGACAGGTCAGGGCTGGGTTCATTTGCTTTGTTTCCCTGAGTAGCTGAAGTTTCAAGGAGGGATCCTGGGGTTCTGAACAGAGGTGTGACTAGAAACCAGCTCCCTTGGGGATCTTCAGTTCTTGTCTAATTCATAAATTTCCTGCCAGATCACATCAAGCACTCTGAAGCAGAAATCAAGGATGGGTTTACGCCCTCCATGAGGATGAAATATTCCATCTGCCCACAGCAGGCCTCTCCTGGCCTTGCTCCAAAGGCCCGAGCCCAGGATGGCCAGAGAGGAGACTTTGGCCAAGACAGGTGACCTGAGGCCCGTCTCACCTCTCAGTTCACACATTCCTGACCAAGCAGGCCTCGTCTCCCACCTCCACGAAAACAGTCCAGTTAAATTAGCGGCAGCTTCATTCCTCTTGCAGGCCTCGGCCTAATTTTCAACTGGCCCATTTCACAGCCCCTCACAGCCACGTAAAATAAAGATTTCATTTATAAATACCTTCTCAAGCTACATAATGCCATGCTGCTACACACCAGGTGGTGGTCACAGGTCCAACACCAGAGCTGGCTGAGGCAGGGGCCGCAGAGAGGGCTCTGTGAGGGGAGGCCAGGGTGGCCCATGCTGCTCGGGGCTGGGCCCCTCAGCCCCACATTGCCCTGATGGCCCCCCTGGGCAAAATGTGCCCAAGGAAGGGTGAATGTCACAAAGACAGAAAAATGTGAGGGGGAAAAAAAGCAATTAAAAAAACCCCCTGAGGTCCAAGGAGGAGGAGGGGAGGAGGTACTGTAGGTGTTGGAGCAGGGATGGCCTCTGCAGCCCCCAGAGAGGAGGCCATGGTGTAGCAGGTATCCGCACTCAGCCAATGGAGGACCCCACAGCAGAGGAGGCAAATATTTCCTGAAGAAAGCCATGGCCCCGTGGAGGACCTGTTCATCCTGAAGGGCTGCAGCCCACACTGGGGCAGGGGAAGAGTATGAGGAGGAATGAGCAGCAGAGAAGAGCCACTATGGAGTGACCACAGCCCCCAGTGCCACCCCATGGAGGGGGAGAGGGGAGGCAGAGGTGTCAGGAAGGAAGGGGGGAAGTTCAGTCTGGGACACAGAGGAGGGAAGAAGTGCTGTGTCGCTTTTGCCTTTGTTTCTCACCATCCAAATCTCTTTTAATTGGAAATAAATTAATTTTATCCAAGTTGGGTCTGTTTTGCCCATGATGGTAATGGGTGTGTGATCTCCCTGTCTTTTTCTCCACCTTATTTTCTCCCCTGCTGCCCCATTGAGAAGGGGGAGCAAGAGGGTAGGCTGGTAGCTGGCCATGGGTAAGCCTACCACAGCTGACATTGCTTCACTGGCACCACTGTGACAAGAGGAGATGAAAAACGTAGGATCTCCCTGCGAGATCCATGAGAATTGTGGGGTGACCAACAAAACCCAAACCCACTCCGCAAAACCCCCTCTAATTACTCTGAGATGGCTCAGATACAAAGGCAATAGGTGCCAGTAATAAAACACTGTGACAACTCCTAAAGGTCCCCTTTGGCAAGGCCTGGAAATCAAGGGAAGGTATCAGCAGCTGGTTTAAGACTTCCCATCGCTTGCAGCTGTATTCATATTTCTAAAAGGAAATTACGGAACTGCACTCAAGTTCTTCCCTCAAGGCATGCATCAGAGTTGAACTTGCACAGTTGCTCATTTTTGTTTACCCCCTGCCTCTAATGAACAAGGATTTCTTCCACGCACACATCTCTCCCTTCTGCTCCATCAGCCTTTCCTCTCTCCACATACTGAGCTGGAATTGTTCCCCATGAAACCATACTTTAAACCCTTTTAGAGTACAGAAATGCCAAATGCTGCAGTTATGATAGCTGGAGCAGGTGAGGCACCCCTCCACAAGCCTCCTCTCCAAGATACTACAGCTCAATCATACAGAACAGCATTAAATGCTGTTTTTTAAATGGTGCTGTTTATTTGGCCCTGACAAGCAAAAAGTGATAACCAAAGGAAGGACTGACAAATGGAGGGATGTTGAGAGGAACAAGAGCAGACATTCTTAGGAAATGCTAATCCAGCAACCAAAAGCGTTGAGCTGACCGGGAAGGTTAATGGAAGGAAGATTTGTACAGGAGAATCTGCTCTAATCTAATCCTTCAACAGCCATAATGCGCTGACACTTGGAGCCCCACTCAGCAATCCCTATTTTTGACGTTCAGGGCATTTCTTAGCAGACACAATTAAAGCTCTAATCTTAAATCTTTAGGAGACAATAAATCTTTGGCCTCAAAGTTAGAGGAGATTTCCTCGTGTAATCAGTCATTTCCTCTCCTGAGTGGCACAGTGACATCGGCTCCCATACCCAGCCTCAGCATTGTGTGAACTCCCTCCAGCAGTTTGCTGGCTCTCGACAGCCTCAGCAGATGTCATCTATGACTCTCCTGGCCCTCCAGCACCATGGTTGCTCTCTCCACCAGTTTCTTTTCTCCACCCAGTACCTACCAGTGGCAGTATCAGACCCTCTGCAACATATTTAACCGCATGCTTCAGTCTGGAGCAGAAGTTTCAACTGTGGCAAATGCTGCACCACAACCATCACTGTCTTCAACAGATTTGTGGAAAGATCAAGGGAGGAATATGAACTTTACAGAGGAACTAATGGAGGCATTTATTTAGAACAGGGTTTTTGCAGTTACCCCGAGGAGCATAACGACTGCCCAGAAACACAGCTCTCCCTGCCCTAACCTCAGCATTTTGCTCGAATCCCCTCCCCTTTTCACACTAGCGCCCCTTACATGAAGGGAAAGGGCTAAGCGTGGACAACAAAGCAACCTCACCAGGTTTTAAGACTAGCACACCAGCCAGCAAAGAATGAGGACTTGCTGTTTCAGACCGCCTGCATATTCAGCCTCTTTACCAATAAATTAGGCTTGGTTCTCTTGGGAGGTGCTTTTTGAAGCCACAGGAACTACTAAAAGTACACTTAAAAATCAATGAAAGCTGAGATTCTGTGCACGCTAGCAATTCTTAATGCACCAGAGAAACACACTGTACAAATTAATTTGAACACATAGACCGTGCTTATTCAACTCCCTTTTCCACAGATATCTTCTCACAAGGACTGGATTGGCATCCTTTATGGTCCCTGAGTTCTCTGTATTTCCAAAAGTGCTATCACTGCTTTACTTAAAAAGCAATCATCAAGTTCTGTCTTTTTTTTTTTTTACTGTCACTCCAACATTTTAAGAACATCTCAACAGCCTTCCCCCCAGCGAAGACACACTGATGTGGCACAAGACAAAGAGCCAAAAAGTCACATTGAAGGAGGCGCACGCTGAGGCTTAGCTGCGTGATGGACCAGAAAGGCCCAGAGAGAGATCCCAGGCAGCGCAGAGGGAGCTGGAGTACTACAGCACTCTTGCATTAGCTGCATTTTCCCCACCATTTTTCAAAGCAACCAACAGTTTGGAGCAGCAGACTGAAAGACAAAAACTTGTCTTGGTGGTTACTTTGACCCTCCCAATCCCCAAAAGCTATATGCCCCCCTCTGAGTGTATATCAGGTGTTTCACTGCCTGGCCCAGCAACAGAAGCAATCTGACATTTGGTCCCCTTCCCAAAATATCTTGGATTACAGTACTATTATCGACACCTTCAATTTTTAAATGCTGCACTATGACTAGTCCCAGGAACACCACTTCTTCCTGGAGCACCTCTGAATAACATGAAGAATCGAGAGTATCGCATGTGGAGAATCACAGAATGATATGGGGTTGGAAGGGACCTCTGGAGATCATCTAGTCCAACCCCCCTGCCAGAGCAAGGTCACCCAGAGCGGGTTGCACAGGAACATGTCCAGATGGGTTCTGAATGACTCCAGAGAAGGAGACTCCACCACCTCTCTGGGCAACCTCCAGGGCTCTGCCACCCTCAAAGTAAAGAAGTTCCTCCTCATGTTTAGATGATAGGGTTGGAAGACTGAGGAGCTCTGGAGCAGGATTTCACTTGCATGGCTGCCCCCTGCAGCTCTCCTCACCAGCAATGAGTGGGAAACACAGTTTTCAGTTTGAAATCTGAATTGAAAGTGGGTGGATCCAATGGACTTGAATTTAAAAACAAAAACCGGACAACAACCACCACTACCACAAAAAAAACCCAAACCTGACAAAAGTGGGGATTGTTTTCTGGGTACCTAAAGGAGATTCAATGAAAATGTTTAAGTCAGTTTAAAAACAATCAATTCCAAAGAAAAAAAAGTATCAGCAGTTCCATTAGAATACTAAAATAAAATGCTTTAGCCTCTCCCCAATAAAAGCAGTCCCAAACCTTCAAATTTTCTCTTCAGTTTTTCCCTCCCTAATCATTCACTTCACCCTCTCCCGTTTTGTGCATCTAACTATTAGTCTGCTCCAAATTCTTTTTCTTTTTTCTTCTGCAAATGTACCACTTGGAAAAAAACTTGTTACTGAAGTCTTATTTCAAACTTCAAGCTTCCAGAAAAGCAGCAAAGTATTCAAGACACCACTTCTGAGCTCAGAGCAATGTCACATGCATAACAAGACACACTTCTCCCAGAAGGTGGTCAGACTAAAGGGAGATCGTCTGGGAAGAGCAGTGACTCACTCAGTTCTGACCTGTGGTGTGGAGACCAGGTTGGCGTTGGACACACAGGAGAAGGATGTTAATCAGCCCACCAGCGGTTGCAGCACAGTTTCCTCCTTGCAGCATCTTGGAAGCACCAAGAAGGACCTGGATGCCACCTAGTGCTGTTCCACTCAAGCTTTAAATTGTATAGAAACGTAAACACTAATTTTTCCCATCTTTCAGAGGTTCAGCACATCATACATCAGGTGCCTTTGGAAGACCCAGGGATGTGCAGCCGAAGCCTCCTGTGCACTCAGGAGCACGCACTGGGTGCCGAGCAGACAGTTGCAGTTCTTCTGCTTGGAGTTTCTAGCAGTGGTCATCACAGCACTAACACACATTACCAAAAGAAAAATCATCTAGAATAAGCAAAGAATGGTAAACTACATTAGGATTTATGGAAGTGTGAGGGGGAAGCACCAACTGAGCTCCAAAATTGTTATCAGACCCCTTCATGAAGCAGCAGCAAGCTGTGCCTTTCAAAGGGGCTCTTCTGTGGAATTACCTTAGAGAGAAATTTATTTACAGATGGAGGGAAAAAACCTTTCTATAAACATGGAAGTATTTCACTGGAAATTCCTGTAGAAAAGGAATTGTCACTTTGAAACTCCCGTTATTAAAAGGCATTAAGTTTCAAGCAACCACCAGAGTTCATATTTTCCAGAACAGCCTTCCCTTCAACCTACTAGTTTCCTTCACCAAATGTACCCCTTTTCCAAATCTTTAGTTTTGTCTGCAAACACTATTTCAGCTATACACCTTGCTTTGAGGAGCCTGGAGGCACGATAAAGCTTCAGAGAACCAGAAGTTTGGAGAGGACCCAAGCTCCTTCCAACCTGTGAGTGCTGGCAGTCAGTCAGCTGAAACAGTGACTACCAAACACTCGTGGTTCCTGGTTCCTGAGTTCACACCATGAGAACTCTTTGCATCACAAATCTCTGAACCAATACGGCGCAACTCCAGCAAAAGCAGGTTCTGCCGACCTTTGCTGTCAACCCCCCTTCCCCAGAACACCGAGCTGAGGGCAGAAAATATTTCTCTGATCTGATTACGGGAACTTCCAGCTTGAGGGTTGAAAGGGTTATTGGTTCCTGTGCTGGACAGTCTGTGTGATGTCATTTCAATCTGACTTACCTCTACACCATCTTTTTAGGAAGCGTCACAAATGGTCTTGCCCGATTCAGAGTGGGAAGATTTTTTTAATACTTTCATTGAGGTGGACGTGAAAAAGATTCTTGTTGATGCCAGTTTCCCACAGCAACTGTTGCCGTGGTTATAAATCATTTATTGCCCCCCATTGGCCAAGAGCTGAATATAAGGAATGAGTTTACTACGTGAGAGAGAGCATGACAAATGCACAAGCTTTCTGAAAAGTGCCATCAGGCCCTGAAATACTGTTGACTGTTTTATTGCAGGTGCTTTGGGAAGTCACTAAAACAACCAACAGACAAGTGCTGTCTGAGGCTGATGAATGCAAACAGTCCTCCAGTTCAGGGACACAAAGATCAAGGGGTTCCTAAGCTTGTGTGTGCAATAACTGTCACAGGAGGAACCTACAGACAACCTTCTCCCTTCAAAGCCTCCCCAGAGCTAAAGGGAAATATTTTCTACTCAAGGACAAAATGCACCATTAATTCCATAAGTTATTCCTAAATAACTTAAGAGTGCTAAAGTACTGAGCCAAGGTATTTGAAATAACCTAGTTAACCCCATCTCCATGATTAAAGGAGCTTTGGATAGGTTCCAGGTCTGACCATGACTTCACTTCCCCTCTTAGATGACGCGAGATTCACTCACACAAATCTTATTTATCTCTCGTACCTCTTTGCTGAGCAATTTTGTATCTTGCTGCCAAAACAGAAGCAGAGATGAAGGTACCTGGACAAAATTTTCCTCATATGGAGCCCCAGTCTCTCTTCTAAGCAGGATTTTCTTTACAATCTTCTTGGGTTTGCAAGGGCTGGGTATAAAGTAGTTTTGGAAAAAGATCCAAGAAAGAGACTATGTTTTAGGCAGTAGTTGAGTCAAAAAACAATCAAGCTGGCAACAACCAAACACAATTTGTTTACGAGTTCCTAAAGGGTGGGTTAAAGGGTGATGGAGCCGGACTCTTTTCAGTGGTTTCCAGCGAAAGGATGAGGGGCAACGGGCATAAGCAGGAACATGGGAAGTTCCACTCAAATATGAGGAGAAACTTCTTTAGGGTGAGGGTGACAGAGCCCTGGAACAGGCCGCCAAGAGAGGTTGTGGAGTCCCCTTCTCTGGAGATCTTCAAGACCCATCTGGATGCAGTCCTGAGTGATGTGCTCTGGGCAATCCTGCTTAGCAGGGGAGTTGGACTAGATCTCTAGAGGTCCCTTCCAACTCTGTCAAATCCATGAATTTGCAATTTATTTCCTCTGCTCAAGTACAATGGCTTCCCACGTGTTATTTCTGCAACACCAACAGGGACGAAACTCTCTCTCCAGTTCAAAACAAGCCTTTAGAGATGCTTAAACAAACTGAAAACTCCACAGCTTTCCCAACATAAGAGCTGAGGCATCCAGACACTGTAACTGAATGTTGCCAGTCCCTGCTTTGTCGCTCCAAACCACAACTCCAGCAGCCCTCCTGGTTGTGCGACTGCACACTCAATGAGAGAGCTTAGGGACCTCAAACCAGGACCTACATGCCAGGAAGGAGATGGTGTGACTGATCCCAATCCTAAACTGGAAGGCTATGGCCACCTGGCAACCAGCTGAAGTAGCAACCACCCACTTTTAATAGAGATGTAGGAACAAAATTTTCCTTATGGGGTCAATCATACTGCTCTCTAAAGCAAAACTGAAGTTTTAAGCCACCCACCGTAAATTAACTCACAAAATATCTGTCTTTCTTACAAACCAGGGAAGCAGAGAGTCTTCTGGATGGTTCGTCAAGGTCCCACAGCTGTGAGGTTGTACCTGCTTGCAAGGACACAGAGTGTCTGCCACAATCACCTCTCTCCAGCCCCCTCCTTCCAGGGAGCAGGGAATACAATATCCCAAAGGCCACAGATAAGCTTTTTAGAGGCTTAATCTTAGTTTATACCTGGGTTAAAAGGTGAAAACTGCGGACAGAATGAGTTTTCCTTGTCACCACAAAGTTCCCTCCCACTCAAAGAAGGGTGAATAGAGCACCAAGCCCTGGTGTCATCACAAAACAGCCTAAACTATACCTTGGCAATAAAGCTATAGACCATCTCCATAATTTTCACGTGCAGTTTTCAAATGCTGACATGCTGATGTTCCCAGTAGCCAGGAATTTCTAAGAACTACTTGTGCACCCTAAAGCTTTCCTTCTTTTCTCCCTTTCCACGTCCTCCTCCTCTTCCTCTGCTCCGTCTTCAACAGTACATTTTGCTTTTCTTTGCTTCCTTTTAACCAATGCCACCGAGATAGTTATTTTGGGACAGGGAAGCTATTAGCAAAAGTAATTTAAAGGATGAAAAAAAAAGTTTTGTTTTTTAAAACCAATTAAATTACTTCCCCTAGCACACAGGGAGACAAAACATCCACACTCCAAGGCCTTATGCAGCAGGACTCTTAGCAGACACAGCTGCACATCCCACATGGGGAGCCCTTATTCCTGCACCAAACTTCCGGGAATCAAATGAAAACCTGAAATATTTAGCAAAAGAGGCAACAAGCACTTCTTGCACCAAGTCCTGGTGTGGTACTAAATCTCTCTGGAGTAGGACCTTAACGAGAGGCAAGGCTGGGAGCCACACAGGCTTACTGCAGGATGCATTTAGCAACAAGATCATGCCACCCTCAAAGGCAGGAGTCACACAGGTTGCTCCTGCAGCCCAGGCATGTGAGGACTTTTTGTGGAGCTGGTGTGACACCCCCTGGCCATCTGTGGCATCGCTCCTTACCTCATTCAAAGTTTTTTTCCTTCTGCATCCTGGGAATAAGGCCACCACCACATGAAAAAGAATCCCTTTCACTGGGCAGTGATGCCTGGAAAAACCTTAAATACACGCCTACAAACGGGACACGATACTCGTTAAGCAAATAAAAACAAAAGTACACCTCTGAGTTTCCACCCCGTTGATTTGTTGACTGCTCAACAGCGGGGGCTTGCTCTGGACACACCTTGGACTCTTCACACAAACCCTCATCCAGCCTCCTCTCATCAACTGGCCAAGAGTTGGCTTTACAGATAGTTGTGAGGATTAGAATCAGCACAGAACTGCCAGTTTTCAGCTCTAAGGTGAGGGAAATTTTTGGAACAACCAGCCTGACTGCTTGCAGCTGCCATACTCAAATGGTTCCACACAGAACAGCTCCTTGAAGATGCTACAGCCTCAGAGGACAGTGTGACCCAGCTCCCTTAGCACTACAGTAGAAGACCAGAACTACCAGCTTGTGGTCTGATATTGAAAGCGATTTGCAGAATCTCAGTGTCAGCGAGATCGAAGACCGAAGAGAACGTTCTCAAAATCCCCCTCCTCTTCCTACTGCCAGGTTGTCCCGCAGCTCCACTCCTCCAACAGGTTTCTGGTGCACTGTGGGGACAGACACAGGTAACACTGAAATCAGAAGTGTGATGGGGAGGGGTGGTAGGTCCACCAAGATGGTCAGCCTGCTCTGACCCCAACCCGGGGCTGCCTCTTCAATGCCTGGAAAAGTTGCAATGCAGATGCGTGGAAGGACCTTGCAGAACCAAAACAGCTGCTCCTCCTGTCACCCCACATCCCAAACTCTCCACAGACTGCCACTCACCCCAGATGCCACAGACCTTCATGATCCCAGACATGAAGCCTGCACAGAGGAACATCAGTGCCAGTTAAAAACTTACACATCACTTCAGCCCAATTTGGTGGGTCATGTGAATACAGACAGTGCACAAGTGCTGGCATTTATTTTCACAGCATCTCAGAAATGAAATAAAAACCCAGGTTTATGAATTATTAAGACACTAATTTACTGTCGGTTAAAACCCTCCATAGACTGGAAGCCTCCAGCTGCTGTCCTTCTACCTCCTGCTCTACAAAGACAAAGCAGGTCCCTTCCAGCTTTGACAACCCCCTGCACCTCCAGACAACATTGCAACCCCAATGCAGTCCCTGAGCAGGGGACAAACCCGCAGACAGGACTGACACATAGGGAGCTAAGAAATCAATAACAATTAATGCTCTGCAGAGCCCTGTAACCTTATGGGTTGGTTTCCTCCTCCACCAGAAATCTACTTTCTACAAACAGCATTTCATCCTTCACCACCACCCTTAGCTACCTACAGTCTCTCTCAACAAACACCACAGGACAGGTACTTGGTAAAGGAGATGTATATTTATTCACTTTACAAAGAGGGTGGTATTTAGTTGCAACAGCTCCATTTATAGACAAATATATTATTGTACATTATAGTGGTGAATGGCTCAAACCTTTACCTTTTTTTGCTCTTAAAAATGTGTTTGCACCACTTCAGCTTCCATTAGCTGAGCAAATAACCGTCGTTCTGCCACTGAGAGATTAAAAATCCATAATAAAGGTATAGCTGTGCGCTACGTATTCACAAGCATTCCCCTTCTCTTCTCCCCTGCGTTACTCCCCTCTCGCCACTTGACCAACACAGTCTGTCCTCTGGGTTAGTATTAAACTTATATACAGCCTCCATTTAAAACAAAATTAGGAGCCAGTGATAGTTCTAATGTCCTTTTGAAGCACAAGAAAAGTCATTGATTTATTCATAGAAAAGTCTTGAGTTAAAAAAAGAAAAAGCCATTTTTAAGTCAGGTTGGCATTCAGATATTGCCAAGGCATGGCTAAACCAATGGGAGGGGTGGGAAGAAAAGAAATTAAATATTACAAAAATATCTTTTTTTTTTTTCCATTTTTCTTTTTTCCTCTTTTTTTTTTTAAAAACGCATCAAGATGCCCACTTGCTATTGCTAACTGAAGCATGGAAAGAAGGTATATAGATCAGTTGTCTTTGATCTTTGAATATTTGAAACAAATTCAATGTAAAGCTGAACCAAGTTTACCACACAAACAGCGGTGGCAGATTTATTTCACTTGAGATACAAATGCATGTCCACGTGACAGGCATAATCTGACCATGGGGTGGAAGAAATGTTTCTATTAAGTAAGCACAGGGAAACAGGGCGAGAGAAGGCTGGCATGGTTAAACATTCTGGATTCAGAAACGCACAGTGCCCCACATGTGCCTCCACACACAGGCTGTGCACGAGTCTGCATTCCCCATATGCAAATATGGCCTCTTTCAGCATCCAGAATTAGACAGTTTGGTGGCCTACTGGTTTGAAGTGTTAAACTTATTCTTTCGTGCTGCTATTCTTCTTCACTTTCGTTTTCTGGGTCCAAATCAGAATCTCCATTGATTTCCTTTTCAACAGTCATGTCTTGTTCATCAGATTGCTCCTCTTTCTCTTCATCTTCTTCCCAGTTTTCCTGGGGAAAAAACAGAAGGGAATATTTGAACCTTTGACAGTAACTCAATTTTTGTTACAAGCAACTGGGAGAAGAACTGGCCTTCAGGCCAGGCTGGATGGGGCTTTGAGCAACCTGGTCTAGTGGGACCCCCCATGGCAGGAGGGTTGGAACTAGATGATCTTTAAGGTCTCTTCCAACTCTAGCCATTCCATGACCCCATCCCACTCCACTTACGTCAGAGTCTTTATCTGCAATCATCTCATCATCTGAGCCTTCCGACGACGACGATTCTGCAAAGAGAAAACAATCCCTCAGTCTGGAGAACAGACTTTAAAATGTCATCGTGCAAACGAAGACAAACCCCCACATGCTGCCAAGGCTCCAAACTAAGCAATTCCAAAACTAATTCTACCTGAAGATCTGGTTGATGGACATGAATTAGAAACAAGTCACTTCCGTTAACAACTACACAGTTGCAGTAGGAAAAAAGGCAAAACTGAAAGTGTACACGGACACACACTGACATCCACCACCTTGACGTCCTGCCCAGATTTTACACGAGCAGGTACACAATGAACAGCCATCAAGTACTGTCTGTCACAGGAATTCAGGAGCTGGGCTATCCCCAAGATACGACACTTACCGTCCTCGTATACCAGCTTCGCTGTCTGATTAACCTCTGTTACATCCTGAACTGCTTCTGATGCGGCAACCTGAATGGAATTGGCAGATTAGCCTTAGATGCAACCATATATTCCAACCTTAAAAGTCAATGAACGTAAATGAAACCAACATCAAGTTTAACACGCATTAATTCATTTATAGCAGCAGTTTAACAGCCAAATAAGTATGAAGTACAAATTAAATTTTTAGAGGCATCTGCTCTTGAGTGGCCCAGTACCTCCTATTTATTTCCCTTTAAAACACTATGGGTTGGTAAATACATTTAGCAGGAAAAAGCCCATGTAACTCTTCCAGTGAGCACGGACTGACTAGGCAGTGGTTTAGTTGGAACTCACCTGGGTGACAAGAATGAAGAGCCTTCCATGAAGACGGGAAAGCTTTTGCAAAGTTTTTACTCTGCTCTCCATTATCTGGTACAGCATTCCCAGCTGAGGAATAAGGTCTGGCAACTTGGGAGAAGAGAGGGATGAAGAAAAATGAAACTTTTGACCACCACAAGTGTCTTATTTTTAAACGACCTTTGTACGTTTGGGTCAAACAATCCTTGCTCACATTATTCTAAAGACAAGGGAGAGCTGAGGTTTTCACAGAAACCACCTGCATCCTGATCAAATAACTTTTAGCTATGTTTAGAAACATGTCTAATTTCAAAACATGGCAATTCTTATACTGCTTTTCCTTTCCACAGTCACTGCCGTGAGCAGGTGTTGAAGCACCGTTCAGAAAGCTGTGCAAATGGGAATGGATCATACACCACTGTACGAATGCAGCCTCAGCAATGTACGCAAGTTTTGTCGCACAGTAATTCTAGAATAAATAGAAGAAAGGACTAACAGTGCCAAAATGCCTTTTCTCACTGGAGCAAAAGTGATTTACCCGTCAGCTGGATAGCAAGGCTGGACTTCAGTGCAGAAGCTACAACATTACTTACTACCCTGCCAACTTTGGCCCACTTTTACTCTATAAATCAAGCCAGCCCCACGACAGTCTCAAGATGAGCATTACAACAGCGTGGCAAATAGTTCTGTAAAGAGGTAGCAACACAAGCTGGATTACTCTCTTGCAGTAGTTTTGCCCCCTAACTCTCACACGGATGACAACTTATCTTGGTTTGACTTTGGGATGCCTACAATTATGTCATGAATGACTACGACAAACAATTTATAACCAAAATCTGGCTAAAGTGGCAGAAGTATAGCCCTCCATACATTGGTTTGGGCACTGCCATATGTGAAGAGCAGGAGACAGATTCCTGAAGGAAAAACATATTTATGTTTAAGCATTTCAATCTAGTTTTAGTTACCTGCATTAGCATTACTGCAAAATACTTACTGTGGAAAGGTAGGATGCGTGTAGAGTGAAAACAGACTTTAGCCATCGAACCATTAATGAGGCACTAGAAAAGAAAAATAAATTATATCAAAGAGATACTGGCTGAGAAACACCCATATTCAAAATGCTAAACAGCTGCATAGAAAGTGCTTGTCTTCTATTATATAAAAAGATAAATGCAGGTGGAAATATAACAATTTGGCTACCCTAATGAAATAATTATGTGATTTATTTTTTCAGAAAAGAACAGATATTTAAGTGAGGAATTAAATTAGACGTGTCCAAGGGTTTGTGTTTCTGACATCTTTTATGGGAGGTTTCAATGAATAAAAGATCAAAGAATGCTAGTTCTTTCTCCACCTACAATGAGGGAATTTTTATTTAAAAAAAAATTCTAAACAAACACCACAGTTAAGCACAGCTAGTCTCAGCAAAACTATCCTTAGAGCAATCCTTGGGGCCAGTGGAGCTGGGAAGCGTACACAGGGGCAGGAAGAGCTGTTTTTGTTATTACTTAAACACAACACCAAGAGATGTCTAAATATATTTGATAATTAACTCAAACAAGCTGTGCATCTGATAGTTATTTTATGTTACATATTGATCAAGTCCACAGTGTCAATATTCTGGGACTTCAGATACTTTCTCGCGGTTATACACTTATTTCAGGTGTCTTTTTACCTGTTTAATTTCATTTCAACCGCCCTGGAAAAGCACCGTCTTAATAAAAGTTCCTCTTTGCACCCACAATGAGGTGTGATTTTTTACCTCAAGTTATTGCAGTTTAATTACAGTTACTGTGGAAATCAATCACATAGATGGAGTGAGGGACCATAAGGCACACAGTAGAAAAGGTTCAGGCAAATGAAACCGTAGTTGGGTTGTCTCTTACCTGTATGGGTTGCCCTGCAATCTCTTCGTAAGCTAAAAGAACAAAAATAGTCAGCAGTAAGTAAAACACATAATGAGTTTTGAAACGCAAAATCACATTGCATCCATGTGGCAGTCCCAATATTGGGGCAGAAATACCTGCAGGCATTTGAAATTTGCTGGGATTAACCACTGCCAGGCTCCAGAATATTACATTGCTGGCTTTACCATCCTACACACAGGCTGGTAACTTGCAGAAGCTGAGTTTCATTATTACCATAAAACTGGAACTCTGAACAGCGTATCCAGAGAAATTTATAGCTGGCAGGAATAAGTAGAAGGAAATCCCTTGTGTCTCTGTGTATCTGCTTAGTAGAGCAGCTCTTACAAGGTAGACAAGTTGGGGAAAGAAATGCAGGTACTATCAGGTGAAGACTACTTCACAGAACAAATCTCAAGCTCTGGAGAGGACAGTTCCTTGAAGATCTGTCCATCCACTGAGATATTATGTAGTCAAACACCTGCACTAAGATTGATTGACAAAGGTCCCAGTGAAGAAATGCTGTACCTCATTAACAGAACTTTAAGAAGGTTTCACAACACATGCTTAAAGGAAGTCTAACCATTCAAAACCAGGCCATTGGCATAATTCAGTAAAGATTAGTACCACAAGTTAAATGAAATTTTACTTGTGGCCAGCACATTAAAACATGAGAAATCTAACCATTAATTTATGTGAATAACACAAATATACACAAGTGTTCTTGTAACACAAGTGCAACTAATCGATGTTCAGTTGAAAAAAGTAATCATAGAATCATCTGGGCTGGAAGGGACCTTCAAAGGTCATCTAGTCTGACCTCCCCCCAGTCAGCAGGGACACCCCCAACTAGACCAGGTTGCCCAGGGCCTCCTTGAGCCTCACCTTGAATGTCTCCAGGGAAGGGGCCTCAACCACCTCCCTGGGCAACCTCTTCCAGTGCTCCACCACCCTCACAGTAAAGAACTTATTCCTAAGATCCAATCTAAATCTGCTCTTCTCCAGTTTAAAGCCACTGCCCCTCGTCCTGTCACTGCAGGCCTTTGCAAACAGACTCTCCCCAACCTTCCTGTAGCCCCCCTCAGGTACTGGAAGACTGCTATTAGGTCTCCCCAGAGACTCCTCTTCTCTAGGCTGAACAACTCCAGCTCCCTCAGCCTGTCCTCGGAGCAGAGGTGCTCCAACCCCGAGCACTGTAGTGGCCCTCCTCTGGACCTGCTCCATCAGGTCCATGTCCTTCTTCTATTGAGGGCTCCAGACCTGCACACAGTGCTCCAGGTGAAGTCTCACCAGAGCAGAGTAAAGTGGCAGAATCACTTCTCTGGACCTGTTGGCAACACATCTCTTGATGCAGCCCAGGATGCCATTGGCCTTCTGGGCTGCAAGTGCCCACTGCCTGCTCATGTCCAGCTTCTCGTCCGTCAGCACCCCCAAGGCCCTTTCCTCAGGGCTGCTTTCTAATACCTCATCCCCCAGTCTGTGCTGATGGTGAGGATTGTTCCGGCCCAGGTGCAGAACCCTGCATTTGCTCTTGTTGAACCTCATGAGGTTTACTTGAACCCACTTCTCCAGCCTGTCCAGGTCCCTCTGGATGACATCCCGTCCCTCAGGTTTATCGACAAAATACCTAGATAAGGCTAATCATTAAAATACTTCTGTCCAAATACACATTTTATTTAATATCACTGCTTATTCAAGCAGTTGAGAAGCCAAAACTCTTAAAATTATTACTAAGTGATGTTGCAAAGCTTCAGTGCAGCAACTGGGCTTCTGATTTATTTTCAGAAAAGGAAAGAAATTGCCCCTCAATATCCAAGGGCTATTTAAACTCACTACTGTAAGTACATATTTTATTTTTCTTTCTTTCACATGAGTATCTAGCATATTTAATGTTCATATAATTTGCTCTGGCTAGCATTGCTATTTTCATGTTTCAAATTATCATCCATTTTAATAGTTCAAAAGAAGAAGCAGTGGAAATTCTTTGCCATGGACTATACTTCTTCCTTCTCTTTTTCCCTATCTAGTCATTTTAGATAATATTACATAATCTAATGGTCTTCCTAACTTTGACAATAGCAGTTTGTCCTTTGGTTAAGCTTCAGCCAGAGAAGGTAAGAGCACGAATTAAGTACAATTTCTGTCCTGTAAAACTAGCAAACGAATTTCATTGATAAAATTAGACGAGACACATCCTGGGTTTTCCCTAGCTGGAACACAAACTGAATGTGGCTTGTATGACAGAAGAAATGCAGTCTCTCTTACCTCGTGCAGCAGTGGAATGACAGCATGTATAGGCATTCTGGCTACCGTGTTCTTTATTACGTGTTCCTTTCTTGTGTTAAGCACTCTCTGTTAAAATGGAAAAAATATGATCAGAGAATCATTCAGTTTTAACATGTGCATGAGCAATGAGCACAATCAATAATTCCTGGCTTTAAATCACTTTTTCTACTCCCCTACCTTTGTATGCTGAGGATAACTAGTAATAGAAGATTTATATGAAAAGGAGTGCCACTTTTCAAGTCAGCTACAATTAACAAAATAAGCCGCTTGGTTAACCGATCTAAATCAATCTAGCATTGCTTCTAGCCCGCTCACCCTGTGTTAGAATCAAAGCATCACAGGCACATTAAAATTTCCCTTGCTGTTTTCTGTGTTTGCCTTCGGTAAATAAATGCCTTTCACCATCATCTGTGACAAGTAATTTCTATTCAGCACCAAATTCTGAAGATTTTGTTTTCCTGTCCCAGAACTATTATTTCCTCCTAGTGCAACAGTAAGCTTTTCAAGTGAAACTGTTGTCATCTATGCATTTTTCAAACAGTATCTACTTGGAAACTGTACACTCAGGAGACTAAACACAGATTATGCTTCAGCTCAAGCAGACGGGAAGATGGCTATAACATTGCTTGTAAAACATCTGAACTGTGACACAACAAATTTATCATAAACAGAAGCGCTTCGAAGTTCATGGACTGACTCCAAAACCAAGGCCGATAAAAAAGTAATACCGCTACTATCACTTGTAATCCCACTGCCTTAAGCAGAAAATCAGCACAGAGCAGCTGGGAGAAAACAGCGGGTTCTTGACTGTTCAGCCCCCCCAGCTTTAGGAAGGCTCCCCGCGAGTCTCAGCAAATGGATTAAACAGCACACAGTGATCACGGAACACTTACATTCAAGATTTCTGCATCGTTGCTTTCCAAACCCTGAACCAGAAGTACTGCAAAGCTATCTGTTTGTGGAAGGCCACCTGGAGTTTTTAATTTGCTCACATCGATGTCCAATGCCCCCAGGCGCTCCTCGATACTTTCCTGCAGAGGGTAAACAAAGACAGTGCTGTTTAAGTGCAGCTTCACAGAAACTGAAAGCTGGAAGTAAAGTACTACAGCGTTCCCTCTGACTCTGCTGGGAAATATCACACATTTTGCACATTCTTTTAAACACACTGACAAAGAACAGCCCGAGAAAAGAAGAGATGAAGTTTTGATTGAAAAGCAGTAATATACTTCAGCACAGAAAGACAGACACAAGCTTGTAAAAAAGTTCTGCAGGAACATGGCAAAACTACAGGAAGGGCTTGAATAAGGGAAAGGTTCTGAGCCAAGGGAAGTCTTTTTTATAAAAAAAGATGGTATCACAAACCTCACTTCCACGCCAAACAAAGCAACTACAAGCTCACCTAAAAAGTTATAATGATGATTTATTATTCTAGTTGCTCCATTATTGCTGTGTTTAAAAGAGGAAGCACTTTACCTCTGTTTCTCCTGGTTTCCTCTTGTTTTTCTTTTTCTCCTTTCCCAAAAATGGAGTTTTGACAGCTGTACTATGTCCTGGAATGCCAGGTACTAGAACTTTGGTGTCTGAGTTCACAACAGCTGTCTTTACCTGGGAAACAAGAGATAATCACATTTGCATCAATTGCTAATATCTCGAGCTTTCTTCCAATTTAAAATATTTGTTTTATTCCAAGACATTCACATACCCAGTAAAACCAGTCTGCCACAACCCATTTTCTTGACGTACATATTAGGAAAATGGTACATTTTTAAGAGCAAATAACCGCACTCAACAGTCAGCTAGTTTTCGTCATTAACTAAAGCAACAGTCTCTTTGGAATCACCCACGAATCATTTTTCTTACAAGCTGGTTTCATGGACCTAAATGTTTGTATCCAACGATGAATATTTGGATGTTTGCTAGCAATAGACACGAAGTGTACCAATAGTCAGGCCCATAAACCACACGCCGATTAATTCAGCTTCCACTGGAAGATAAGAACTGATCACAAACAGCAGCACAATGTAACACCAAAAGGTAGTTACTATTCATTACAACCTCATAGATTTTCTTCTAGGGATTGCTCAGATGCAGAACCCAGGAGTCTAAATTAGACTGTGATCATAACAATAAACCTCAGGTTATACCGAACAAGCTCTGGTGTCCATCTTCAATGAACACAATGGAGTGTGGAATTTTAAAGGCAGTGTATCTAATAACCAAGTGCTCCCCTGACCCACAGAGGATGTAAGGGAGTATGTGCCACTTCCAGAATATCAAGACTGCTACCTACTACTTCAAGAACACTTTAACCACAGTGCTTCCATGCAGGCCTTTTTTTGATGTACCTGCCCAAACTCTTTTACTTGTGGCAGCCCTGCTGGGTGCTCACTGAAATGATACAAATATAATTTACTATAGTGAGGAAAGCAACTTCCACAGGCTGTGTTTAAAAGTAAAAATAATTGATTTTGTGGCTCAAGAATTTTACTGTAGAAGAGCAATGGTGTTAAAATACTACCCCCTTTGCTCACCACACACTAATCACTGACCTTCTCCCCACAGGGCATGTTCAGACAGCCAAGAGAAATTCGTCTTCACTGGAATTCAGTGAAAAGCGAAACCAAGATGGATATCATCACCACACACCAGGTAGTTCCTACACCTCTCACTGCATTTCAGTTCTGCCATCCACCAGCTCCAGGACTGAGGAATCAGCACAACCCCCCCCCCAGCTGATGGAGCACCAGATCCCATAGGTAACTCAAGGATTAGAAAAACAGCGCTGTCTGCTCACTTCACTGATACTTCAAGCGTTTCCAATCTTCAAGGCCTCCAATATGCACAATGATTAAGAACTTCACAGCCTGTCTCTAAACCCCAAGGGGATCCTGCACGAGAGAAAACAGTGGCAAGTGGCCTCGGTGGACACTGTTGCCATCAAAGCGTCAAGCTCACATTCCCAGGTGCCACATCCCTTTGAGTAGGAACACGTGAAGGCCACCTCGAGAAAGAGCCAAAAGGACATGCCATTTAAGGCTCCGTTACATTTTGTTTAGACTGTAAAGCAAAGCCATGCCAACTTCACCCCAAAGCATCACGGTCAAAGAGGCTGTGGAAGGACAAGGCTCAAGCAGACAATAAACCATCAACCAGTCCTGTCTATCAATGACACCTGCTGAGAACAGGACTTGCCATGAGCTACAGGAGGGTACCTGTGAGCAAGAGCACACTCGGATGCAGAGCAGCCATGACTCACGCTATACCCACACACATGTGAGTGCTATGGACATCTGTAGCTACCACTTCAGCTTTAAGCAGGTCTATCCAGAAATCCAACCTCAGTTTAGAAGACAGCAGTGAATTCTATCAATTTCTGACATAAAAAAAACAAGAGGAGCAACAAAAAAAAAAGTGCATTTCACACAAAGCTCACCTTTGTTACAGCAACATCTGTTTTAAGTGACAACACTTTCTGGATGTCCCTTATCAAACATATGTGTGATTCAGTGGTGTTCAAAGACTAGAAGGACAGGAACAAAACCAGTTAGTACATTTGAGACTGACCCCTGTGATTCATTACACTACTGAAAGATGAGAACCAATTCAAGAGGTATAAAGTAGAATGAACTTTTTTTTTTTCCACTCTAGGACAGCAGCCATTTTGCACATCTGCTGCTTGTTACCAGATCCTTATGCTCTCCCAAGAAGCTCTCACAGGTAAACTGAGACAGTATTTAAACCACCTTCAATGGCCTAACTCACCAACACTAAAAAAGGCAAGAAACAGCCAGCAATAATGTCAAGCTGTATTTTAACTGAAAGAACGGAAGAATACAAATTGCCTTTCAAAACAGCTCAGGGGCAACAGTAATTGCTTCCAAAAAAGGGGGAAGGAATAAGCTTGTTATACAGATTTTTAAAAAGTAAAAAATAAAAATCCCTCCCCGTGAGAGCAGTACGCAGTCCATATTACAAAATCCAAAACCTCTCCACTAAGTTTTACATACCACTTTCTCTATGATGGGCTGTAAGGGGTTTCCATACACAAGCAGCAGAGACTGTTTGTCTGAGCAAAATGCAGCTGCTAGAATAGGGACTGGTTTTGGTGTGGAGTCCCCATCGTTTCCAGGCGTTGCTATCTGGATAGTACAGTTTGATGTTAAGGGTTTTTTGCAATAACTGGAAAAAAAAAAAAAGAATGAAAAAATTCCAAGAGGTTTAGCTTACACGCTTCAGTATTTTACACAATTAAGCACCTTTCATTAGGAGGTTGTCAGCAAACTCAGCCAGTTTACAGCTTTTACGGATGGCTAAGATGATGAAGACACATAAAATCTTGGATAAAGCAACACTTAATACTAAAGTGGAGCACACCCCCCAGTAAGTAAGTTGTCCAAAATAGTGTCCAGTAATCCGAGACAAAGACCCAGCTGGAACCTGGTTTGTGCACAGATACAAGAGCTTAAAGGCAGCAGCACGACAAGACTGAACTTTGCCTTACAGTAATCCCAGACCTTTGACAGGACACGGGGTAACGGTTTTAAACTGAAAGAGGGGAGATTTAGGTTAGGTATCAGGAAATTCTTTCCTGTGAGGGTGGTGAGGCACTTGAACAGGTTGCCCAGAGAAGCTGTGGCTGCCCCATCCTGGAGGTGTTCAAGGTCAGGCTGGATGGGGCTTTGAGCAACCTGGTCTGGTGGGAAGTGTCCCTGCCCAGGGCAGGGGGGTTGGAACTGGATGATCTTGAATTTCCCTTCCAACCCAAACCATTCTATGAATACTAACTTACCCATTTAAGATATGTTCAAATAAATGCAACTGCCCATCTCTGCACACAACTGCTAACTTCACAGGCTGAAAGAAGGCACAGTAAAAGATTTTAATTAGATCAAAGGACAAAGCTCTCATAAGTACAGGACATCAAGAGACAGTTGCATGGCTACGACTCGACATTTTTCAGTAACTAAACACATTAAAGAGATAACTAAATCAGTAAGAAAGATCAAAAACACTAACATCTCAGGAACATTTAGTACAATTTTTAGGAGACAAAAAGGTAACTCATAACTGTACTTCACTGTATTGCTACTGACATATCCAAATTCAAACAGTTTGCACAATAGCAGACATATGTCATCAGAAGCAGTAAAGTTCCAAAAATATGGTACCCAACATGTTTAGAGGCAGAGGGGTACAAAGGTGCTGAAATTGTAAATATGCCTTCAGGAAAGAATCTGAGTACCCCGAGCAATTAAATGACAGGTGTACATTACAAAATACTCTTATCTCCAATACTTGCATAAGAGGCTATAGAAGAAAATATAGCATCAAATAATGTTTTTAGAAAAGGAATCTAAAAACAGAAGAAATATTTTTTTAAACATTCTGAAACATTTTGTGAACATGTCCCATATGCAGGCGCTTTTCATAAGACAGCTACTTTGAAAGACTTTTACTTGCTGAAATTGAGATAGTTGGGGAACGCACCCTGCTACTTTACCTCATTAAAGGCTAATTCCAAATACCAAAGCTACTTGAGATCAGAAAAAAATAGGACCATACCCAAACTGGATTTTTTGAAAGACTTTTTTTGTGTTTTTTTTTGCTGCCAAGTTCTAATACCAATTTTGATTACTAACTCTTCTAAATAGGAAACAACTGACATTCCTGCCATCACAAGTAAAATTTCTAAAGAAAACACTGAATTTGCACTTAGTAGCTTTGAAAATTAGCATTTCAAACTACCAGCTTCATAAATGCACCTGTAATATCCTTACACCCACGAACTGGCAGGCAAATGTGATCTCTGCATAACATAAACCAAATACAAACCAAGCTTCTTTCTTTACATCCTTAAACAAAACTGATGTGACAACTGAACATTGATGAACACATTTGGTTACAAACTATTGCTCCTACCTCTTCCTTGAATTCTGATACTGTCAGGTCAATAAAAGTTGGTTCATCTGTTACTGTGAAAGACATCACAGCATTCTTTTCTTTCCTATCTGATCTGATCTGCCTGGAAGAGACAAACAGCACACATTATTTACCATGCACAAGCAGCACCCTCTGCATCTGAAAAACATTATAAAGCCTATAAATCATCAGCGACTGTGGTAGCATCTACTCCACCCAAAAATACTCGTGCGGTAATTTCAGCTTTCAGCTTAGAAAGTGTTCTAAAATCCAAGTGCAAAGTAAGTCCCTAATGAAATCTAGCAAGAAAACAGCATATATACCTTGCAGTAAGGATAAAGAACAATGATGTGTATATTCTTGGCATACACTGACAATTCTAATGGCAACTGGAAGGATACTCAGACACAGCCAAGGAAATTCACATCTTCATTCAACAATCAGCAAGTTGAAAGCACTATTTAAGAGATCATCACTGCATTTCTCCAGAGTGCCACTTCTGCTTAATCACAGGACATACTTGTTGAGCCTATCCTTAACACCGATCATAATCCAAGTTACAAATCATGAAAATCTTACATACCATACACTCAGTAATCGGTCATGTATAGCTCCAGACAAGAAATAAAGCCCTGTAATTCCATCAAAGGGCTTATTTTCATTCATAGGTTTCATTGTGGTAAACATTAATGATGACACTGATGTAGCATGGCCTGTGAAATGCTAAGAGGAAAAAAAAAAAAAAATTTCAGTGACTGCCATAAGCAATCATATGGCAAAATTCAAAACATTAGTTAACAGAAGACATTAGGAAATATTCAAGTGTTAGTAAGGACATTTCAGTAATTTTTTTAGTAGTGATCAGCTTCCTTGCATTTGTGTATTTCAAGAAAACTTTTCCTGACCCTGTAAAATATCCCTGTATCTGGGATATTTATCAGTATTTGTTTCAACAGCAAATCTGATAATGCTACCAGTTACATGAAGTTTAGAAAAGAAACCTAAAGGCTTCAAGGAGGGACTCACATTAAGAATCAGGTTGCTCACAGAATTATTAGGGGTTGGAATGGACCTCTGGAGATCTAGTCAAATCCCCCTGCCAAAGCAGGGTCACCCAGAGCAGGTTCCACATGAACATGTCTAAGTGGGTTTTGAATGTTTCCAAAGAAGGAGACTCCACCACCTCTCTGGACAGCCACTTCCAGTTCTTCACCACCCTCAAAGGAAAGAAGTTCCTCCTCATGTTGAGATGGAACTTCCTGTGTTCAAGTTTGTGCCCATCCCTCCTTGTCCTGTCACTGGGCACCACTGAGAAGAGACTGGCCCCATCCTCCTGACACTCACACTTTAAGCATTTATAGGCATTGGTAAGATTTCCCCTCAGTCTTCTCTTCTCCAGACCAAAAAGACCCAGTCCTTCAGTAAGAGAGATGTTCTAGCTCCCTAGTCATCTTCGTAGCCCTCTGCTGTACCCTCTCCAGCAGTTCCCTGTCCTTCTTGAACCCAGGGGCCCAGAACTGCACACAATACTCCAGTACTCACACACAAACCCATGCCAACAGTAACTAATACTGTGGTGAACTGAGGTCTCCTGCTAGAAGGGTATCAGAAAGAGATACAGTGAAAAAGAACAGTATCTATCTTTTTGCTCCAGATTTGAGAAATGGCGCTGGTAGCATGCTCAGACACAGCCAAGGAATTTAATGTCCTCATTCAACTCTCAGCAAGTTGAAACCACAATTGAGTGTATCATCACAGCACAGCTTCCAGCAATCCCAAAACCGCCAACTGTTTCCTCACACTCAGTGAAATTTTCAGATGTCCCATCAGGAGATGCTAGGTATGTAATGTCACACATCAAGAACGGTATTTTTTTGCATGGAGTTTAACAAAGTTACTTACTCTGTAGACTTCTTTGGTCTCCAGGTCCCACAGTTTTATAGTTCTACCGGCTGACAGAAGCATTTTCCCATCTGGACTTATGCACAGAGAGGTGACACTGCTATTGTCACCTTTCCACTTGCTAGCGTTTGGATGGAGGGGTTTTGTACAAAGAGAGAAAGATTAAGAAATAGAAAAAAACAATATTCATTAGCATAATGTCAAAATGCCCATCAACCATGCTGAAAAATAAAGCAAACATTATTAAAAAATAATCATTTAAGCAAAGATGAGGTCAAAACTATCAGATTTCTGCTCCTCTCCTTCAAATTACTTGATACAAAAATACAGCAACTCAAAAATGTGAAACTGTTTAATATGGAACTGTTGACTTTTTTTTTTTTTAAATATTTGCCTGTTCTGTCCTGAATTCCTCTTTCAAAGTTCTCTGCTACTCAAAAGAGGGTAATAGGAGCCATACCATTTCAAGACTCCTCTTTGCACCATAATCCAAAAAGCTTATACCAGCCCATTCTGGTATAAGCCTTCTCAACACTGAAATTGAGTGTTTCAAGGTCCAGTCAGTTCCTGGTCTTCCTCCCCAAGTCTGTCAATGGCACGGACAATAATAAACTTCACCTTAAAGGTCTACGGTTCAAAGCACTATTAAAAAAAAAACAACCAAACAAACAAAAAACCCCATCATGTTCCGTTTGCAAACAAGTGCTCTGGAAATACTTCCAAGTAACTTTCACATGCCCAAGCAGGCAGCATCTCTCCCGTCTTCGAAAACAAAGCTCATTTACTCTATCACTTTTGATTAGATTTCACAGAACCTGAAAGTTTTTCTTACTACGAACTTGACAAACAACATTACACCTTACAGAGAGTATGATAAAATTTTGTACGCTCTTCCAAAGAAAAGTTAAGGACTAAGAATTTCAAACCATTTAATAATGTAAACTCAAGAAGGTATTTTTAAATGTACTAAAAAAGACTAGTCTAAACTAGATTGCCAAGCATAAGTCACAGCAAAAATTCGTTAGTTTTAACTTCATATAATTTCACAGGTAGGAGTTTTAAACAGGATTATCACAAAACAAGAAGCTGCACAAGGAAATGTACAGAACGCCTCTGAGTATTCAGAGTATTTAAGACATGAAAAAGCTATAACCAGAGAAATAAGAAGTCAGAGAGAATGATTCAGACCACCTCTCTCCAACACCTTGTCTTGCCTCTTCAGAAAATCTCTTTCACAACAGCCTGTCCTTCTTGCCAGAGGTTTCAACGTGTGTGGCAGACCTCCTGAAGTGGTTCTATGGATTATTTCCACAGTAATTAAGAAAGTCAAGCCTAAAGGCACATGGTTTCAATTCCCTGCCAGTCAATTCCCCATCTAGCAGTCCACACCTCTGTATGAAAACATCTAGAAGCCTGCAAATCAAAAGAAGTCGAACACCACTTCTCTATGCCAGGAGCAACATCGTGAATTATCTGTGCGATGTGTAAAGGTTCATTTTTAGGTTTTGACACCTGTTAAAGAATGCAATGTACACGAAATCTCACATGTATACTGGGCACAGCAATTACTTTCAATAATTTGTTCCTCCTTGTCTCATTAACTTAGGCAAAATTTTAGAGAATTGTTTTCTTCTACTCTTCCCAATTTTGCTTACCTTAGGTACAACTCATAAAACCACCAGAGAAATTTCATGTAAAAAGTATGGTATTATATTGCTGGTGTACTTTTAATGTATACACTCCAGGAATTACTTTTTGTTGCCATCTTTAAAATTAAAGAACACCTTTCCTAAGGAAAGAATTACCTTTCCTAACCACAGCCCCCTCAAAAGCAGCAGTATGGGACAGGGGCAGAGGGAAACACCCAAGATAAAGCACGACAGGAAAAATTCTCACATTTCCTGAGAAAGCAGCATGACTGGGACCCATGTCAAATACTTGTACATGAACACATGTGCTACGGGATACAAACAGGGTGAATTAGATGTCCACGGGCAGCCTCAGAGCTTTGATCTCACTGGGATCGCAATAAAATAGTGGAAGAGCTTGAAAAACAGGAGTGCTGCAATAAATGGACCTTTAGGAAGGCACTTCAGCAAGGACATGACAGGAAGGCAAAAAAGCGAGAGGTTTCTCCACACAACAGGGTAGCACAAATACATGGAGCTTTCCTCTGAAACAGGTGAAGGTTCAGTGGAGAACTTACAGGTGTATGTATGAGAAGAGACCCATAAGGGTGATGTGGTGGGCATCTGCTACAGATTGTCCAATTAAAAAAGAAACAGATCTTCATAATCCCATGCCCTGGGTCTTCTAAGGAGCTTTAACCACCCCAGCAACTGCTGGAAGGGCAGCACAGAGAGGGCACAAGCAGTCCCAGAGATTGCTGGCAAGAGCTGAAGATCTTTTCTTGATCCAAGTGATTTACAACCACACTATGAAAGGTGTGTTACTGGATCAGGTACTCAAAAAAAAAAAAAAGAAAAAAGAAAGAACTGGTCAGGGATGTGATGGCTGATGATAACCTCCAGCTACAGCAACCACAAGACAATAGAATTTAAGACCATAAGAAAAACAAGCAATATAAACAGTAGAATTACAACCCTGGACTTCAAAAGAGCAGACTAAGACTTATTCAGAGAACTGACTGACAGGATCCCACTGGAGGCTGTCCTCAAGGGCCCCATGAAAGTTAGCTGCTCTTCTAGGATAACCTCCTCAAAGCAAAGTGGTCAATCTCGAAGAGCAGAATATCAGCAGCTACTCCCAACTCAAAGTGGGCAGCTCCGAACTCAAAAAAACCCACCAAAAAAATAACACACAACAAAGAAGCGTAGAGAAGATGAAAGCTGAGATAGGTTACACAGAAGAATACAAAAATATTGTCCAGCCATGCAGGGACAGAATTAGCCAAAGCTTAACTGGTGTTTAACCAGCAGGGAATATGAAGGCCAACAAAAGGCTACCAACATACAGCACATGAGCAGCAGTAAGATGATGACTGAGGAAAGCATGGGACTGTCACTGCATGATGTAGGGACGCCTTCAGTACACAAGAAAGGCCAAAGCACTGAAGACAAAAGTCTCTCGGGCCTCCCATGTTCCCAAACCTAGCGCCAGAGACAACGGGAACAAAGCACTCCCCACAATAAAGGGAAATCAAACTAGGGATCACAACAGCAAATCCAAGCCATGCAACTCCTTAAGACCGAATGGGATGCATCCAGAACTGCTAAGGCCAGGGTTATTACAAGACCGCACTATCATTTTGAATGGCCATGGAGCCCAGGAAAAATTTCTGATAACTTGGTAAGGAAAAAAAAAGAAAGAAAGAAAAAAAAAAAAGAAGAGACAAAATAACAAAATATATCCAACAAGAAGGAGAATACAGGAATACAGGAAACAACAGGGAAGATTATATAACAAATCCACCTGGAAGCCATTTCAGGCACACAAAGGTAAAAAAAGTGACTGGGAAAATCCAGCATATATTTACAAATGGAAAATCATGCCACCAATGGTCTTGGTGGGTGAGAAAAGCATCACATATGCCGTTTAACTTGACTTTAGCAATGCTTTTAACAGCGTCTCACACGGTGCCCTTGCAGCCAAACTGGAGATACACAGACTGAATGGATGGACTCCAAGGAGGGATAAGATCTGGCTGGATCATTGAGTTCAAACAGTTGTGATCACTAGCATGAAGTCCAGCTGGTAGCCAGTTACTGGTGTCACTCCCTAAGAACATCCCAATGTTAATATCCTCAGTAACTGCCCAGGTCTTCATTAATGACCTCAAAACAGGACAGAACAGCGCCCACGTAACAAGTTCTCATTCAATCACAAATTAGGGATAGCAGCTGATATGCTGGCAGGCAGTGCTGCTACTTAGGGGCATCTCAGCAGGCTTGAGAAACAGGCTGTCAGAATCTCAAAGGAAAGCATGAAGTCCCCTAAATTGGATGGAAAAATCCCAGTACAGGCTGGGGACAAACTGCTAAAGTAGCTTTACAGAAAAGCAGCTTGCAGTCCTCATAGCCTAGTTGAACATGAGTAAGCAAGGAGTCCTTGTGACAATGAGATCAACTACCTACTGATTTGCATTAGGTAAAGTCACAGGTCAAGGAAAATGATTCCTCCGCTCTGTGCAGCATTTGAAACTGCATCTGAGCACTAGGTCCAGTTTGGGATGCCACAAGAAAGTAACTGACATAGTCAAGTAAATCCAGTGGAGGGCCATGAAGATGGTTTAGGGACTAGAGCATGGAATGTAAGAGGTGAGGGAACTGGGTGTGTTCAATCCTAAAGCGAGAATGCTAGAGGGAGATTTTACAGCCATCTTCTGCTACTTTATGTCAGGGTCTCGATTTAATACAAACCTAAGGATGCATCTCTTTTATAAGGAAATCAAAGAGGCTACCAATTATGGGCTGGCTGCAGTTCCCATGCCGTTTTCAGCAAGAGCTACAGTACCAATAACACAACAGTGGGAAATGTCAAGAAAAGAAACAACAGCATAAGAGAATGGTCAAAGTGCCACCACACCACACAGCAGGCTTTCATGGAAGTAAGATAACCAGTATCGTTACTAGAAATCTTGGTCTCTTCTTTAAAGTTTAAAACCCATTTGACTTTACTACAAAAGAAAGTAAATGCCTGCACCAGACATCTTGTTACTCTGCACTAAGCTCCATTTTGCCCAACAATACTGTGAACAGCAGCAGCCTGCTCAGACAGCCAAGTGGAACTGTCTCCACTGCACATCAGCAGTAAGCGAAACCAAGTGGGTTATCATCACAGCAAGGCCCTTTGAGCAAAGCCTGGTGCAGGTAATTGATTTAATTGGGATGAGGTGTTTCAGCACCTGCTCCCCTATACTTCCAAGGATATTTTATAGAATTTAGATTTTCATCATCACAAAACTGACTGGAAGCCCATGTCCCAGTAAAAGTTAGCACGGAGGGACCCAAATTCCTCTCAGCACAATTACTTGCTCCATCTAGTATTTCTATTACACAGAAGGAGAAAATACACAAATGCAAGTGTGAACCGAAAATCAGCATCGCTTACCACTTCACTTTGCAGGTCTGTGTGTTCCATTCCACAATGTGTTTGTCGTCTGAACAGCTATATAAGCAGCAGTTGTCCTGATGCCATCTCACACAGTTTACTTTATTGTCATGACCACCATCCTATAAAAGGTGAAAGCCATTAATAAACGAAGAAGTCTTGACAACTGAGCCTTCCCCACACCGACAATGTGAACAAGCTGCTCTTTCAGCTGAACTGAACTGCGTTCAGTTTTGGGCCCCTCACTACAGGAAGGACATTGAGGCGCTGGAGCGTGTCCAGAGGAGAGCCACCA
>JAOQGH010000023.1:10657865-10723836 GCA_025769975.1 Gallinago jamesoni | reverse complement strand
ATCCCTGGAGGTATTTAAGAAACGTGTAGACGTGGCTCTTCAGGGCATGCTCTAGTGCCCAAGATTATTGGTTTGTGCTGGGGTGTTGTGTGGGGGGTTGTGGGTGTGGGGTTTAGTTGGTGGGTGGCTTGGTTGGTTGGTTGGTTGGTTTTTGTGTGGGTTTTTTTTGTTGTTTGGTTGGTTTTGTGGTTAGTTTTGTTTGTTTGTTTTTTTAAATGTGGTTGGACTCGATCTCAAAGGTCCCTTCCAACCACTAAGATTCTGTGATTCTGTGATTCATGAACTAAATTAGAATTATTAGCAACTTGACGAGAGAATGGGGTTTTAAGGATATATGTAAGTTAAAGACATTTCTTATTTTGATACGTACAGATAAGTATTTGAATTAATTCTTGTTTTAGCTCTTCAGGGTTTACAAAAAAATTGTCCTGCCCACTATTTTTATACACAGAGCCAAACAGTACAAAATTTGCTCAAAGGCTAGTACAGACATCTCGCTGACAGTCATCTAAGCGCCGGCTTGCTTAAGTACATTCAGAGATGAGTAGCCTTCCCTTTGTACTCAGCATTCAAGAGTGAGCTATCATCAAACCAGAAGACCCTACAGAGGGATATCATTCACCTCTCTTAACAACCAAAATCTCTGCAGCTCAAACATACCCTTTAATCGCTTACAAAACATTTCCTGGAGTTTATAAAATTTCTCTATGTCAATAGGCACCAGCCAGCTCAGACTACTCGCAAAAGTGTCACTGCAAAGCAGCTTTGAGCAAGACATTCAGTTTAACAACAACAACTAAAAGTGACAGCTCTTACTCTATCAGGTATAATCTTTTAATTCAACCTATCCATAAAAAACAAAGTACTCGCCAAACGACATCTGCTATCCTGCTCTTACAGCAGAGCAGACAGCATTTTCAAACCAACTGAAACTGTAAATTTTAACCTAAAACTCCCTCATTTTGTTCACAGTTTTCAGGTATAAAAACAGCTTTTCCATAAAACAGAGTTGATATTCATTAGCTTGTGTCGCTTGCACGTATCATGACTTTAAGCAGTCATTGCTTTCTGTAAATTCATGTACATTTATCACCCTACACATAACTAGTTTAGAAGGAAAAGAATGCCCAAGTATCTCAAAGTATCGCAGGTCATTTGTACAGATTTGTTTTTTATGTAGCCCAAGACTAAAACCAAGGTACTCAAGATTAACAGGGAAGTTATTATTACTGTTATTTTTAGTGCAAAACAACAAACCCATGCACAATGTTAAGATATTGCACTAACTTCAAAATCAAGATTTCTCAACCCGTATGTACTGCCAACAATAGAAAAAGCACCACTTGAAAATTCCCAAGCACCTGAATTACTGTATCTCTACCCATATTCACAGCTATTAAGAAAAAAAAAAGATCTGCATAATTAGGTTAATTTATTTCATTTTTAAGCAGCAGAAAGAACAGCATAAACTGACTGAAACCATCAGTATTTGGTAGCATGTGATGAAGAGTATATTACTTACTAGCTTGCTCTGTAGATCTCCTTTTACTGTGCTGTATAACAAAATACTCCCAACTGCTGTACCAATAGCCAGGATATCTAACTGCCTGTCCACTCCTGCAACTTCAGACTTCCGTTTTTTCCTCTGCGGGCCATCCTAGAAAATAAAAAAAAAAAAAAAAAAAGGAAATATGAAATAAATTAGCCTGACCAGCTAATCGCAGCATTACAGCAGAAGGGAAAAACACTTCTGGTAAATTTGAGACTGCGTCAGCCAGTACAAACTCTGGTAAGACACAAAACAAAGGCACTGAAGGGCACAGCAAACTAGAGAATCATCTTGTACCTCCAGGTACCAGGTAACGAAGTTGCTATGAGTCATTTGGAATCGTTTGGTGGAGGCCATTTTGCCAGCCTAACAATCATGTACATGAGAGAAAAAAAAACACATTTAAGTTTTTCACAGAGTTCAAGTCCCAGAGGCAAAGATCAACCCCATCAGAATACTTCATCCCCAAAGTAGAAATGATTGATCAAGAATGATCAGTTTATTTTTTGTTAAAAGATATTCAGAAGAGTCTTGTTAATATTAAATACTCATAATGCTTTTTAAAAAGAAAGTGCAACCCCACTCCACAGAGGGAAGCAACCAGGACTAGAAGGTAAGTGCTCTGCCCAGGTCCTCTCATCAGTACCAGGGATCCTCCTATGATCAAGCAACTCTTAAAGTCTTCACTCTTGTGCTTTGCAAGTGCTATCAACCAACTGCTTCAAGGAGGGTCTTCATCTCTCTTGACCAAAAACGAGCGAATGCAGCACATTACTGGGAAGGGGAGAAGGAATAAAACTGGCTCTTGAGCATGTGAAACTAAAATAAAGAAGGCAGAAGCAGCTACTACTTTTATTCTCACTGGGTTAATCCCACATAACTGAACACACACACACAAGAAAAAAGAAAAACCTGTACAAGGACTTCAAAAGGAAAAAAAATCATCCCTAACGCTACTGATTAGTTTTCAAAACGGACTCGGGTAAGTCTCCTTACATTTGCTATGTCACAGCAAGCATTCTCTCCAATTTTAAAACAAGAAATTATACACAAGCTAATGCTTCCTCTACTTAACAGATATATTTGCACCGATGAGCAGCCAGAAGTCGTCAAAGGAGACTCTGATAAACTGTGATCAATCAGCTCTGTGAAAGCTCCACGTGCTGTAGCTAGTCTGTCACACAACAGACATCACACAGTGAACATAAATCATTTTTTTCTCTGGGTCCAGAGATACAATGCCAACCGGGATTTGAAGGTTTTCACCATAACTAAGATTTAAAAGTTTAACAGTGCAGGATAAATACTTTGGTTCTTTGAAGTAGGACTTTCTTTTCCTCTGTATTTAACACAGATAACACCTTCTGCAAGGAAAAGTGTTTTGGCTTAAGCTAATAAATACCAAAATGCTACATAGATACTTTTACATCAAAAGCAGGCTCTTAAGAAAGGAGATTACATGGGTTTTTTTTGCAAGGATTTGTTTAGGCTTCATCTTTCCTGGGAGAGAAAAGTGTTAATAAGTTGTTATGATAACATAGGTGCTGAGAAACCATTACAGTCCCAAAGCACAACCGAGTAAATGAACCAGGCTTTTTAGACAGTATCTGAGAAAAGACTCAACTAGTTCAATTTTTGGCAGCAATGGCAACTAAGCCATCTTGAAACTGTTGCCTGACATGCAAAGACAAGGGCTGCAAAGCTAGTGGAGAGATAAGTACGGTTTATGTAATTTCTATTACTTTTTGATCTCTTCGTGTAGTTTTACTGATTATGCCACACAACCCCACTGTGAGGCAAAGCTACAATTAAGAACTGATTTTATTCTCTTCTCTTGCATAAATCTTTTAATTAAAACTTCTTCACCCTCCATTTCAGTTTATTATGGCCAATCTCTCGTGAAACAACCCAAAGGTACAACAAAATCCCCACTTAAGTCCACAGTTACTTCCAGTGTAAAGAAGAAAGCTAGAGGCAGTAGATTTTTCCATTTTTTTTTCACATGTACTTCTTGACTGACCTCAGCATTATTAGTGTGGCATTTTGTCAGAAATTTTTACATGAAGGAAATGCCAGTGAAAAATTCAGACACTTACTAATATTGCAGATGACTTGGAAAAAAAGAAAAAAAACCCAAACCTCTCAGAACTAAAAAATGTTAAAATATTTTTGAAAAGCCAATCAATCTTCTCTATCCTGCCTTAGATTAGTACCTAGACAGACTACCAACTGCAGTAGAGATGCATGTGGAATTCACTTGTGGATCAGGGTCTTAAATATAACAGCACCTTGTTTTCATAGATTGGATAGGACAGGGTAGCCGAACTATGCCAAGTATCAGTTTCCTTTCAATTGTTTTTTTTGTTGTTATTGTTCTTTTTCTTTCAGGTCTATGGAAACTCAAGCTTATTTAGAAATCCTTCAGCTTTGCCTGAATAAGCACAGTGTTTTAATTAGTAGAGATGGTTAGAAGTTACTTGCAAGGAGACTGTGGACACGTTTTTCCACAATGCTCTTGAGGTCAGCCACTGAGACTTTGTCTTTAAAAAAAAAGCAGAAATCCGATCTCAGCTGCTCACAGGTGAAGCAAAGCACGTCAAATGAGGGGAGGCCTAATGAGCCTTGAGAGCTGGAGATGACAGAGCGGTTGCAACTCATTAGGGAGAACGTGGAAGAAGGCATTTTCAAAGTCGGAAGTCCAAGTCCTCTTGCACAAGGCACCACTTCATGGAGGAGGAGATGGTGAACATCACCAGCAGAAAGCATGGACGCTACACATGCACATGTGCAGGGAGCATCCCAATAAGCCACCACTGTATCAGCAATTCCAGGGCCTGCAGTTCAATCTTAATTTCTAATATTCCCCTGTAACACATAGCCTTCATTAATGTGGCAGCAGTCCAAAACATACTTAGTTTAGGTGTAACTTGGCCAAACACCATTTATAGGTATCTATTGGCACAGTTTTACTCCTGAACACCAGACACTGGTACTACCCAGAGAGATGTCAACTCTCCAGGAATTAAAAAGGCTAAAAAATGGCTAAATAATGTCAGGAAAAAACACATTCAATAAAATATATTTGGCAGAACCATGACAGCTTTAGTTCTTCTGTCTAAGGACAAACCAATGAATTATAAACCAATGAAACATAAAGTTTATGTCAAAGTACTCCAAAAAATGGTATGTCTTCCAGAACCACTTGAAAATGTACCAACTTTCAAGCAGTGGTCAGCACTCGAACTACTGCAATAATTAGAAAGCACTGAGAGGTAGCCAAATACTGTCTGATTAAGTTTGGTTTCCATACAACCCTAAACGAGGTTAAATTGGAGTGTCTGTGACTTATACGGTCTGGTCTCTAGAAAAGGCTTACTTTTTAAAAGCCACTCAGAAACCTCCTGTGCTCGACGTAAAGCACTACAGTAGTGCACTATGTTAGTTTACGTTTTATTTCACACAGGATTTACCCCCTTTCCACATGCCAGTTTCAGTCTATTTAAGAGCGAAGAACCACTTACACAGTCCTGCAACTAAGGCATGTATCCTTTTTTCTTCAAAGTTACACGACAAATAAGCAGACTAAGGCAAATCTAAAACTAACCCTTTCTGCTGCATTCTTCAAATGTTCCGGGAGTTTTCAAAGTTCAGGGACTATGAGAAAAATGAGAAAATACTGTCTTCCTTTCGATTGGTAATCTGTATGTTAAGCATTTTGAAATATCTCTTACCGTATTTCAAATACACCAAATTATTAATACACCAGAACACGTTTTAAAAAGCCCTCCGACTTCTTATGATAAAGGAGAGCGATTTCATAGATTTTATCCAAGGGATAATTTTTTGTCTCAAGAAATAGTATGTTCTAGCTAAAGAAAATATTATTACTTCAACATAAAGAGGATGCAAAGGTACTTTACTGTACATACTCCAGATATTTTCAGGTCGAACATTCACCTGAGGTGAAGTTAACTAAAACAAATTCAAGGTGGAGAACATCCAAGCTCTCTAACATCTGCTCTGAATAAAGCTACTGAATACCTTCTTGCAGGATTACTGAGCTTGAGAAGAGACATCATGGACAGCGTAGCAGCTTGCCTGGAAATACTTCCAAGGGTAAAGGGAGTATGGAGAGACACTGCCTTTGCTGGAATGTTAACTGCACGTAAGCTAAGTGGACACACAGCAGCCGACCTGCTCTGTAGCATTACCTTCTAGATTAAGGTGATATGTGCCATGAAGCAACATACCTTGCTCCTTCAAGGAAGGCTTCTTCCATGCAGGTGATACGAAAAACAAATTATTTTACAGAGTCAGTGCTTATGCTGATAACCCCCCCACATACACATTTTTTGTTGTTGTTGTTTTTTAAAAAAATATAAAACCTCCACTACCACTGACTCCACCAACACGTGAAATTTAATTTGCCCCGTGAAGAGCAATCCTGCAATGCTCCTCTGATGGGAGCAGATTCTCCCCCCGGGCACCCCCCCCACCCCAATCCGGGCGGACGTCACGCGTGCCCATACCCCATGAACCACAGCGGAAGGAGGGTGCCCCATAGCTGAACCCCACGGAGCTCCAGTTCTCCCCCCTACCCCCTTCCCACAGGACCCTCAGCCCGTTTCCCCAAACCGTGACGCCGCCTCTCCGCTCCCCGGCCCGCCCGTCCACGCCGACCCCCGCCACATGGCGCCGGGAGGGCGGGGTGAAGCCGAGCGGGCCGCGGCCACGCGTCGAGGCGGTTCAGGGTGCCGCCGTCCCCTCCTTTTTCCCCTCTTAGGGCGTGCGTGTGTCCCCACTCCGCTTTTTCCCTCACAACTCCCCTCCCTTGTACCTTGCTGGGGGGCGGGCGTCCCCCCGGCGGGGCCCAGGCCAGGCAAGTACAGGCAGCGCTGAGATGGGCGGAGGGCACGTACTCCTGCTGCAAGCGGCTGTTGGCCGTCTCCCACACCCGCAGGCGCCCATCCGGGCCAGAGATGGCGAAGAAGCGTCGTTCGCGGGGAGAGAAGGCGCAAAGGGCCGCCGCCTCCCCGCCGCACGCTCCTGCTGCTGCTGCCGCCATGGCGCTTCCCTCGCCCGGCCCCTCCGCGCCGGCGCATGCACGGGCCGCGTGCTCACCCCCGCGCGCCTGCGCCGCGCGCGCCGATGACGGCAAAATGGTGTCATCGGGGCGCGTGGCGCAGGCGCGTGGGGGGGCGGCCGTTAAACGCTCCCTTTCCGCCTATTCCTCTCATGCGGGTCTGGAGCACGTTGCGGTGGGCCCTCTCCTCCGGCGATGGGGCAGCCGCCGGTGGAAGGCCTCGTAGACGAGCGTGGGAGACGTCGCTGTCTCCGCTGGAGCGGGTGAGGCGGCTGTTACCGCCGGAGGAAGCGGCGGCGGTGGGGCGGTGCGCGGCCGTCCCTCCTCAGGCCCCGAGCCCTGTGGAGGAGGAGGCTGCCCCTCAGATGGTGTCTCCTGAGGAGGCAGGAGGGCGTCCCCGTGCTTTCCGCGCCGGGGAGCTAGCCCTGGCGGAGGTGCGGAGGAAGCACAACACGACGCTGAAGCTGTTGTGCCGGCTGGCGGTGGGGTCGGTGTTGACCAGCCCCGGCGGCACCCTGCCTCACCGCGACATCATCGGGCAGCTGCCCGGGCAGGTGCTGCCCACCTCGGCCGGAGGGCGGTTGCTGCTGAGGCGGCCCTCGCTAGAGGAGTACGTGCTGCTGATGCCGCGGGGACCCACCATTGCTTACCCCAAGGTACCGGCTGTTTGCTGGGGTGGCTGGCGTCTGGGAAGTCACCGGTCAAATGCTGCCCTTAGTTTCCAAGCGTATTAACGTGCGGTGTTTTTCTCACCCGCAGGATATAAGCGCTTTGTTAATGATGATGGATATACATCCGGGAGACACTGTTTTGGAAACTGGCAGCGGGTCTGGTGCTATGAGCTTATTTCTGTCAAGAGCAGGTGAGCACCTGGTTTTAGAAAACAGAAGGAGTGCAATTCTTCCTAGGACTGGGAAGCCTGCCGCATCAGGAAAGGCTGAGAGAATTGGATTTCTTCAGCTGTGAGAAAAGAAGGCTTAAGGGAGACCTTATCACTGTGTTCCAGCTTTTAAAGGGTGGCTACGAAGAAGATAGAGCCTCCCTTTTTACAAGGGGTGACTTGGAAAAGACAAGGGGTAATCGGTACAACTTACTCCTGGGGAAATCAGGGAGAGATGCTGAGAAACCCATCCCTTGTTTTGTTCAGTTTTCTGAATGGATTCACAGTAGGAACCCATAGGTGAGGGAAGGACCTTGGTGACTCAAACCTATAAAATGGCTTCAGAAGTCAAGGAACCTCACTCGCTGAGCTGCTGATTGCTGAAAGCTGCCTTTGCCTGTTAAAAACCAGCAAGGAGAATCTAATGGTGTGATAGGTTTGAGAAACCAGGAGTAATGCAAGGATAGAGTAATGCAGCAATGCACACGCTCCTGTCTGTGCCTGGATATCTTTTGTGAACAACATTGTGTACTGGACTCATATGGTAAACTTCAGGATAGTAAATTTATACTTAAAACAAGTGATTAAGTAATTTATTACAGTTACAAACAATAACAGGAGAACAACACACCCCTGTGTAAGTCAAAGGGTACACTTGCAAACTCATCTAAGGGGCTGAGATCAGTGAGCGTGTGTGGGGCCTTTCTTTGCCTTTTCCGAAGCCTAAGAAGGGACAGGGGGATAAAGAACTACGCATGGAAAACAGCAAACTTTTGTAAAAATGAGGATTGTCAAATTTAAAACCAGCAGGCTCAAATCTTATTGGCACCAGAAGCAGTTGCTGTCTGTCAGCTTTGCAGCATCTGTGAGCAGTGAGCAATGTTGCAGCTTTCTTGGCTGGTACCACTGGTGGCTGTAGCAGAAGAATCGTAGATTGATAGGGTCATGGATGCTCAAATTGTCTTTTGTGGTAGGAGTTACTTCAGGCAGACACCTTAGAAACAGTTTGTACTGCTCTAATTGTGCTTTATTTCATCTGTGGATCGATGGATTTCAGTCTGTAGAAGAATGAACCCAGCACTTTATCTGCATATATTTGTTTTAAGTGTAAAAGAAGAAAAAAAAATTTGTAATGATTGTTTCATATGTGATTTTTTCCTGAAGTAAAGTTGGGATTTAAAGGTGTACATTTGTTATTTACTATGCTATTTTTTTCTAATTCGTAGTAAGTCTAGTGCCTTTTGTTTGTTTTCAGTTGGGCCCAAAGGACATGTTATAAGTTATGAAATCAGAGATGATCATCATAATTTAGCTAAGAAGAATTACAGGCACTGGCGTGCTGCATGGGAAATAGGACATACAGAAGAGTGGCCAGATAACGTGGATTTCATTCTTAAAGACATTTCAACAGCCGCTGCAGATATGAAATCTATAGCACTTGACGCAGTAAGTCCAAAAAATCCGTCCCATTTGACATTTATCTTTTCTGCATAAATTAAAACCTCTAGTGCTCACATTCACAACGGGACTCCTGTAGCTAGTTTAACATTATGATTATTTTTTTTTTGTCAGATTACAAATATTGTGAAGGTTTCAGTTGTAGGTTCCCAAATGAAAGAGCGATATGGCTGTAGTACAGAAATATTGCAATTAATCATTGCTGTCTTGTAAGCAAAGACAAACGTACTTTCTTGTATTATCTGATTAAGGCACATATTTTAAATATTAAATTTAAGAAAAATACATAAGCTTAACATGTAAACACTTTGCTATCAGCTATATAGAAAACACAATGTAACTAAGGCCTAAGTTAGAGTAAGGAAAACGTTCTTGCTTGTTCTGTTCCACTTTTTATACCCAGATTTTGTAAAGAGACACGTGCAGGAGAACGCACCTGGATGTTAACCACTCTTCCCTGTAAAGCAGATGAACTACTTAGCTTTAAACAAACAACAATTGTGTTAAATGGTTTTAGCAAAGAAATAAAACATAGCATAAAAACATAACTTTTTTTAAAATTTTAAAAGTAATCTACAGGAAGGATCACATATTGCATATCCCATTATTTTACAGTCTGACTAGGTTTTTTAGCAGAAGATGGATTAATTGTCAAAGACAGAAGTTTTGTAAATCTTGAAACAAACAGCAGGTTAGACATTGAGACTGTCATGTGATCCTTTCATCATAAAAATGCCCTTGAACATTGATGGGTTTTTCTACATTTGTAAACTGGGTGCCCAAAGGTGTTAGCAAATGCAGTCTTCTGATAGTTTTTATTGATGTCAGCGCTATGGAATTTAATTAGCAGTCCTGTGTTACCGTTAGACCTCCTACTGTGTTGATGAAATGCTACTTGCTGTTTTAATAGATATTCATTTGGAAGTAGCAAGGACACTGTTTTGTAAATGTGTGGCCCTAAGGTTTTAAGAGGCAATAATCAAGCTGGTTTGTGATTGCACACTGCTGTTGTACGCATTCACTTTCTATAGATAAACATTGTTTTTTTTTAAGCATTGTTGTTATGGAAAAAAATGGATAGATATATTAATATTTACCGGTAAAACACATGTATCTTTCTTTTGCAGGTAGCTCTGGATATGCTTACCCCTCAGTCTGCTTTGCCCATCGTCCACCCAAGTCTGAAACAGGGTGGTGTGTGCGCTGTGTATTTAGCAAAGTAAGTATTTGCTTCTGGCACTTGCACATTTATTCAGGAATCACCTACCATTTGATTACAAAACCAGCCCAACGTTTTCATTAATGCTGCATGTATATCTGAAATGTTTTAACAAAATTCTCCCTGCTTCCCTTTTTTTTAAGGGAGTAGCACTCCGTGTACATTACATTTAACCGAATCCTTTGGCCTTTACTTTGGGAACAGTCTCATTATGGTCAGTGGAAGTTTGCACGTAACGACATCCTCAGAATAACTGCACTGTTTTCCAATTCACTAGTCAGGTTGCTAGCTCCTTTAACCTAAAGTTGAAGGACTCATGTAACCTCAAAGGTAAAGAAAGTGACAAAGGCAGTAGAATTGAGGCTTAACGGTGTATGATTTTTCAAAATACTACTTTATCCTTTGCATTTCTTCGAAAGCATCACACAGGTTATTGACCTTTTAGACAGAATAAGGACCTGGAAGCTCCCTTTTTTGTGTGAAAGGATCATTGAGGTAACTCACAGAAATTGGTTGGTACACCCTGCCAAACTCAAGAATTGCAAATCGAGCCAAATAGTGGAAACTCAAGAAAATATTCAAGATCCACCTCAAAAGGAATACGAAGAAATCCACATTCGGGATCAAGTAGTTCTTAAAGAAAGTGAATACAATGGTAAGAACGTTATTGCTGCTGAGAGATCCTGTTACTGCAATTTGATACTCCAAGGATATAATGAAGGCAAAGTTTCTAGGAAGAAGCAGTACTCTGTTCTTAGGTCAGCTGAGATTGTTGTGAAGAATAGTCAAGCTTCTAGGCGGTCTAGGGCTTGTCAGGTTTGAAACAGGATACAGTAGCATTTATTTAAATATCTAAATAGAAAATAAATTGCAATCTGCAAATAAAGAATGACTACCCTTCTACTATTTCAAATTTTTGTTTTTTAATAAAATTGAGTCCTCTGTACTCATCCTATTGCTGCTTTAGAGGATCCTTATGGGTTTAAGGATTTCACAGAAGAAAGTGTGCTCTCTTCTGTAATCCTGCTGTTCTGGCAAATCCCAGAAAGATGCCTCATGCTAGTATAGATTTGCAAAATCCATAGTAGAGCAAAGCTGTCTGAATGTACCGAGACGTGACAACAAAGCACTTTAACAGAAGTAAAAAGAAAATGAAACTATTTCAAGGAAAAATAATCCATGTTTCTTGGCAAATTGTGTGTGTGTTTTAATTTTGTTGGAAAGAATTAAAGAAATTTATTTCTCCCAGAATCACTTTCTGATGAAGCGGAAATGCACTGCTCTGTGCCTTACGTTGCTAGACCATCGTATTGGCAGGAAGCTCATTCAGGTGAGACACTTGGAAAATATGCTTTTATCTTAAATGTTTAGTAATACATTTATTTTCATAAAGACTATTTTTTGTACTAGCACTTGACATGTTACTATATCATGAAATCACAAAAGTTATAATAAAATAATCATTGTATATTGAAATGCTGAAGTAATAACTTCTTTTTTTTTTCTTCAATTAGCATTCCTTACCAAGCTGAGAAAGTATCGACCGCTGTTTTCTTGATGCTGCTGTTAGCTGCTAATTTGAGTGTTGTATTAGAATCAAATAAAATGTTACAAAGTAGCTGCTACATTTTGCAAGTTGTGTAAATTTTAACTAATGACTCCTTTGACTTCTACTGCCTATAAAGTTTGAAATCCCACCTACTATTTAAAGGAAAAAGTTTTAACGGGCTCATCAGGAAGGATGTTAACAATGCTGGGTTGTTCTGTGGAGCGCAGTTATCTGTTTGTGCCTTGTTGAGCGTATTTCATTCTTCATTACTTGCAAACCACTCCATGGATTTGTCTTGGTTCAAGGTGCTGCCTCGTCTCCTTTTGCTCGGCAGGCTCCAGCAGTCTACCAGAAATAAGGAGAGAAAAATGTTTTAAGAAAATAATCAATCAAAGTCTGCTCTTTGAAATGTAAGTGAAGCAGCTTCTGACTTCACTGGCTACCAGCTGGTGGCTACCACTTTCTTTAAGAACAATGTTCCTCAAGCACAACTGTAAGAGAAACTGATGTTCACTGAATTTGTTAGCTTCAACAAGCTGTGCTTATTTCAAGAAAAGCACTTCCCCAGGAAGTTTACATCTCACGTGTGTTCCCCTCTTAATAATTAATTAAACAATAAGTTTTTGCCCTGTAACTGCTGTATGTCATGGAGGCTTTTCATACAAAGGCTCAGCACTCTTTTGAGTAGATTAACAGAAAGAAATTACATAAAACAATTTCCACAATAAATTCTCACACTGTTTTCTACTTGTACCCCAGTCTTCAAAAGAAATCGTTTAAGCTCCCAACAATTGAGATAGACTTAAAGGAAAATGTGAATTGTGATTTAATGTGTGTCCAAACTGATAATGGCAAAAGAGCAATCCCCCCTTCCTAAAAATGGTGCTCTTAACAAGAGCAGTTTAATTCATGTAACACATTCGTTTAATTTGCATGAGACACACCAGTAATTTTACTGTTTCTTCTAGCTGATCTTAAGTGTTAAAGATAGAATTCTCCATTGAAGTTATAATGCAAGAATAGTAATAAACACCTAAATAGCCTGGAGCACTTCCCAAAATCTACCGCAGTAGATGATGGTAATTTGAAGAGACTCAGAACGTAAAGCAGTTGGTACATCCAGGAAGTCAAGAGACAAGATGCAAAAACGAAAATGAATCTGTGGCAGTAAAAGCACAGCTCTGCCAAGGTAACTGCATTTGTAATAGGGATGTGGGCTCACACAGAGAGACCGTCTCTTGTCATACCAAGATGACACAATTGTCCCTACAGTAGGCTGAAGGGCAAATATGGCCTCAGTTGCCTAAACTAATTGAAAAGTTATTTGAAATACTAAACCATACCTTGGGCATAATTCAAATGAGAGTCAACAAGCATTTTTTCAGTTGGAAAGGTGTCCTTCAAATTCTGGGATGACTGTAATTCCATCATCTCCAAAGCGCCAGTAGATGAGGAAGATGACGATGATGATAATCCCAGTCGTACAAATCTTCCTTTCTTACCACAAAGCAAGCAGTCTGTAGGAGTAGCACTAGGCCCTCGGGGCAGCTGTACTTCATTATTGTTGTAGTTTCTCACAGCTCCGCTGTGGTGCACAGAACGTTCTCGCTGCCATATGTAATGCGTTGGAGCAATAGCCATCACCTACCAAATAGCCGTTATGTCAGAAACCATAAAAGTAACAGGAAAACATACAGCTGAAAACAAGGGATCCAATTAATGTATGACGGAGAATTAACACTGCGTAGCTGAAATGGGTATCATCTGGTATCTATATCTGCTTCTGTCTCACTAGGGAATTTGCTACCATAGGCACAAGTAAGTGAACTAGTTTTGAATCAGACGTGGAAACACATCGGTTTACACCCTTGTATATATTCATGGGAATCATCACAAACACCAGCTTGTGCTTTGTTTGTTGGATTGAAGATGGTGTCTTCTACTAATGGCTAAACATAAATTAGTCAGATCTTCTGGTTCACAGTGTCACTGAACTGATGATCATTGGATGCTGAGAAAAGCATTCCACACTTCCCTTGTTCCTTGTACTTCTCCCATAAGCATCTAATCCTATCCCCAGAGATGGGGTTCTAGAGTAAAAGATTTTCTTTTCCACCAGCAGCAGTAGTAGTAAACATTGTGTTCTTAGAACATGACAGGGCTTTTCCAGACAGAGACCTTCCACCTGAAAAGTGAGGAATGTCTTATTCCCCTCCTAATATGTTTGAAAAAAATGTAGATTGTAACACTGCATTAATAGTACAGAATGTCACAAGTGTGTCCTGAGTTGTTTTTTTTTTTTTTTTAATGCAGTGAAAAAACCCATACCTTAAAAAGCCAATTGAAATCATATTATTAATTTTGAAGGGATTAAAATTTCACCTGAGGTGCTGGGATTTTTATTTGAAGCTTTTACTTGCGTACAAACTTGTAATTTGTAAAGCAAATACACACGTACAAAATTATTTCTGAAGTGAAGTGAAACAACCGATGGTAAATTTTAAATAAAAATATTTGCATAAAGCAGAAAAATTCTATTAATAAAAACTTCATTTTTAACAATAGTGCAGTGTAAAATATTCTAGCTATTCTAGTTTACCATAAAAGCATGGTTTCAACAAAGGTATTTTAAATGCAGAAAAAATAATCATGGAGGATAAATGGACTATTACGTTTTAGCTGCATCTTTTCTCTGCCATGGCTTGTCTACACACTTTAGGGAAGAGATAATTTGCATAGAGCTTCATTGTTAGCTCGTATTAATTGCTGTAGTTTCAGCATCTACAATATTAAATCCCTCCCCTACCTCTTCACAGCAGCGTCTGCTAACAATAGCCCTGTAGTCAATTCTACTCCATAGTTGATCTTTTAACTTTAAGAAATCAGGAAAGAGTTTTCTCCAGCCTTTTCCCAAAGCCCATGGGAAAATGTCATACTTTGGTTCTTCATCGTCTTCTTCAACTGTATTTGCCAGATACCTTCAAATATACATATAGTTGTGTCTGTAAATGTCTTAAATCACTACATTAGTATGATTTCTAACTTTAAAAAGACATAATATTGAAATAGTTCTTTTTTCTAGCATTGTGAGAAAAACTGCTAACAACATACAGCCTTCTCTCTTGAGTACAGTAGTTTCTTAATCAGAAAGATCCATATGCATCTTTTGGGTAAATAAAAACTTAACTTATGATAAAAATTGCTTTACCCTAGAGTCTCCTAAATTAGTAGATATGCAAGAACTAACATATCCTGACAGCTTTCTCCGAACTGGCAACATATCCTTGCACTAAAATGAATAGGTTTTGTCTGATTCTCTAAATAAAGCTTGAAACTATCTTACGAAGTCTTATGAACATTTTACATTTTCTACTTCATGGATTTTAACTACTCTTGGAAAATTACGTTGCTGGCATTAAATTAGCAGCAAACAACTACATACAGGTCTACTTTCATGTATAAATGAAAACCTTACATTATTTTTTTTTAATGTCTCCCTTTAATTTCTCCCTTCTTTCACTATGTGCTACTTTTGGTTCTGGATCATCTTCTTAGACAATAGGAAAATACTTATTTCCTCTGGCTCATACCTGAACAAATTATGACTTTCAGTCTCCTCCCCAATTTTCTCCCTTGGTCCTAACTCCAATATTCCCTCTAGTCCCAGTGTCACCAGCCCCTTTGTCCATTTCTAATAATCCTCTTGCTCTTCTGGCCTGGCTTTTCTCCCTTCAGCATGGGGTCAGATAAGAATATCATTTACAGAAGAATAAACAGCCATCTTTCTCCCTGTACACAAATAAGTAGTGCACAAATCAGAGCAGCTGAGAAGTGCTTTTAGGGAAAAAGATGAGCTGAGCACCATAACTCTGTGAAAGAAAATGCCGAATCATTCTATAGATACAGCCAAATACAGAAAGGCAAAGACAGATTCCTGACTGCACCTCCGCTTCAAAGTATAGAAATTTTAGAACTGTTCAAAACAGTTCACAGAAACTCTCTAGCAACATTTTTACAGTTGACTCAAAGCACGTTGATGAAGACTTTAATAAAAAGTTAGTCCCAGGGTGTGTATCCCAGGCTACTGAAATGATTAAACATTTCAGTAGAAGTGACTTACAGGCTAGCAAAGATAGAAAATGGGGTCTTATAATAGGAAATGTGAGCAACCTTTATGTTGCCAAGTATTGTCCTGCCCATATTTCTTGTAATGCTTAAAAAAGTTTACAGATTTACAGTTTAGTGGGCAGAACGCCACACCAAGGCAAATGTCCCCTCGCTGCTGCTCAAGCCTGTTTTGCACAGGTGGTCATCAGAGGAAGAATGCTGAATTGCACTATTTATATATAGTATGTTGATTATGTTGCTATACTTCATATAGGAATCAAACAACAACTCATTAAAGAAGTCTCATCATATATCTTAGTTATCAAGTGGCATAAACAAAGGAATAAAATAACACAAAGTTTATGTTAATAAACCCAGATAATTTAAAAGTACTTACAGAGCGACAAAGAAATTGATTCTGGTATGCTCATTTATTGTGAAGTTAGCCCTCTTGAAATAAACGAAAGTCATTGCCAAGAGATACTGTTTTAAAATGTAAAACAAAATATCAATATACTATTTCAATATATAATTTCCTAAAATGCTTCACATGCTTATCTTGTACCAAGATATTTTGATCATTTCTAACAATGAGAAAAACATAAATTGAATTTCTTGAAGCTTCCGTACAAACACATGAGAAAAAAAGGATGGTTTGTATTTGCATTACAGTACTGAGTGACTATGGGCAGATTTTTCACTATCTGTCTGTTAACTAAGAAGGAAATGCACTCACCTTGTCTGTAATTCTACAGCAACAATCCATCCAAAGGAAGTCTTGGATAAGATCATCATCTGCAACGAAAGCAAGCTGTAGCATTTCAAACATCAAAACAGTTTTTGTTAGATATCATTTGTAAATAAATAACAGATGGCCCTTTTATTAAGCCGAATAAAAGGAAAGAAGCTAGAGAACAAAGAAATTGAGGGGGGGAAAGAGATTAGGTATGAAAAGACTTAAGCAACAAAAGGAGATGAACTACCAGAAAGGCAAGGGGGAAAATCTAGTGCCTGCATTTCATTCATTCTCAGTAATAGCAAGTGAGGTTGAAAAAAATCATCAGTATTTTTTTCTATTTATGTAATTTCTTCCTGCATTTAGTGGTTCCATCTAATAGCATACCGTTACTTCTAATGAACCATTCACTGTTGAGATCTCTGTACCTTGATTACCTGATAATTGCCTTTATAAGGCAATACTGGCTTCATTATTTGCAGTCAGTGTGTTCCTGTCTGTGAACATGTACTATAACAGGATTATTGCAAACTCCCTCTGATTGACGCCTGTATTCAAGGTTCAAATAAAAACCACATGTAATCTTCCACTATTAAATCTCTTCACTAAATTAAATAAATACAAAACTCTATATGAAAGAGACAAAAATGTAACAGAGATGCTACCGCTCCTCAGAATTAATTCCTATTCCACTTCCACCCCACACAAATGATTATTCTCACAATAAATAACATGTTTGTAAAACTGGGAGGCCAGCCTTTTTTAAGCCTTGTGTAAAACACGATGTACATTGTTTCACATGTATTTGTTGAAACAGAAGAGAAAATAGAAAAGGGAAACGATTGTAAAAGGAAGTATCATACTACCTCACCTGGATTTCATTTGTAATTTAAAAAAATACTTTCATCAGTTTGGTAGCCCTTGATGTATTTTTAACTTAAGCATTAAATATTTATACAATAAAATAAAACAACAGAATAAGTTTAGGTAAAGACATGGCCATTAATATATAAAGCACTCCTGAAATTATTGAATTTAGAAAACATACTTGCTTAATAGTTTTCTTATAGTTCAGTCAATACATTGATATCTGTCATTATTAACCTACCGAATAATTTAAAGAAAGCTGTCATTTCCTGACGCTGAATAACTAGACATGGTCCCTTTGGACATTTATATTTATAACTAGGAACCTTTTTTTCCCAATTTCCTTCATGGTCTTTAAAAGTAGGCTGCTGTAGTCTAATGTTTTTTTGCTGATGTGATCTGGATGCACTCGATTTTACATGAACAGTGACAGTGGGAGGTGTCTGACACACCAGATTGTGTCTCATTTTGGTAAGTAAAGGTTCCTGTTGAAAAAGAAGAAGACATTAACTACAAAAATAGACAGTTTGAGCAGTAGTTCTTTATATTTCTTTTGTTCAAATGAAACGTTTCAGTAGAACTTATATGTCAGGTGATACAAAAATTAAATGTATCAGTACTAAATCTTGTGCCCTAAACCAACTGTGTCGATTTCCTTAATTTAGTTCTAATTTGATAAAGCTCTTTTTCAGTAGAAGGAGCCTTTAGTCTTTCTTTTTCCATTCAAAATTTAAAAAAATGGAAAAAAAATCTTTCCCAGAAAACATTGTTGTTTGCCAGATCCTCATAGTCCTCATAAATCTACCAAAAAATCTCCTTTCCTCCCCACCCATTTGACTGTGTTTTTAAGAGAACAATAGAATTAACATGACAGAGCCACAATTAAGTGAAATAACACTGACATTCAAGTCTTGAGCTCTGAATTTTTATAACATTTTGTTATAGCCATTGGGAATAAAAATTTATCCCTCAAATAGGACATACCCCAAAGGCATAACCAAGGAAACAAACCTGAGGCATCTGTAACTAAAAATCAAGAAAATACCCAATGGAACATGAGGAAAGGTATTATTAGACAGAATCAAATACATTTACATCCTGAGTGGACTCCTCCACAGAGGACAGGGCTGCGGGAGGCCGGCTGCAAAGCAGCCTACCCAGCTCTACAGCTCTTGGTTAGCTGACACATAAACAAGAAAAACCCCTAGGCGTGGACAGGATTACGCAGCAGGTCGGCCTCTGGCACTGGCACTGGCACTGGCACTGGCCCCGGCCCCGGCCCCGGCCCCGCTCCCTCACGGCCCTTCCCTCGCACCACAGGCCCTCACCGCCCACCTCGAGATGGCGCCTCCCGCAGCCAATCGGAGCGCGCCAGGCAGCCACCTCAGCCAATCAGGTGGCGAGGCGCTCTTATTGCCCCTCCCTTCCTCCTGCCCCCTGGGGGCGCTAGGCTCTCGCGGAGCCCGCCCGGGGCCTGCCAGCCAATCAGAGAAGGGCACAGCTGTTGCTAGGCAGGTGGGCGGGCGGGGCTAGCCGGAGCCCAGCCTCTCTCTTCAATAAGGAGGCCATGGTGGCCATTGCTCTTCCTTCCGTCATAAACTGCGCTTAAACTCCACTGTAATATCTCAGCTGCCCAACAGCATTGTAAAAACTTCCTTAAAACATCTCCCGGGAGACACAGGACACGAGGGAAAAGGCATACCTCGCTTTAAACATCATTAAAAGTACAGGTGCAATGTACCCTGATCTTACTTTTCCACAGAAGCAATTAATGCAATTAGTCTAGGACAGTCTATTGAAATGGAATAACAAGAATGAAAAACTCCCTTCGCTAGTAATATTCATTGTGAAATCCTACTGTTAACTTTTGTTATGAGAGCCAAAGATTGTTTCTAGGAAGATGGAAGGACATACATCCAATTTGTTTACCCTTGTTGAGGCCAATTAAAGTGTAACTGGTCTCATTTGTTACACTAATGAGAAGAGAGACCTTTTTACTCCTTCCTCATCTTTTATTAATAACTTGTTAGGTACCTTCATGTACGTGCTCTGAGCTAGTGAGCATATAGGTTGCATTCAAAGAGTTGCAGTCAACATCTCAACGTCCAAATGGACACCAGTGACAAGTGGCGTTCCTCAGGTGTCCATACTGAAACCAGTACTGTTTTAACATCTTCATCAATGACACAGAGTAATACTGAGACCTCAGCAAGTCTGCAGATGACACCAAGCTGAGTGGTGTGGCTGACACACCCGAAGGACGGGATGCCATCCAGAGGGACCTGGACAAGCTTGAAAAGTGGGCCTCTGTGAACCTCATGAGGTTCAACAAGGCCAAGTGCAAGGTCCCGTACCTGGGTATTGAACCCCCGGTATCAATACAGGCTGGGAGATGAAGGGATTAAGAACAGTCCTGAAGAGAAAGACTTAGGGCTGCTGGTTGATGAGAAGCTCAACATGAGCCAGCAATGTGCGCCCAGAAAGCCAACCGCATCCTGGGCTGCATCAAAGTAAATCTTTATCCCCACGGAACCTTCCAGGGTTTGTATGGTTTTTCCCTGCAGTTCTGCCCTTGCTAATTTTTTTTTTTTTGAGCTAGCGGTTCTGCAACAAAATAGTAAAAGTTGTTTCTTTTTTCCGTTTTAGTCTCAAAAATCTGTTACAATCAAGTTATTCAACAGGTATTGTGACTCTCTAACCCCTACTGTATTGTCCCCCACCTCCCAGTACCCAGGGCTCTGCTCTGAACCACACCAGCTGCACAATCTTGGCTCAGACTCTGAGGAAACCGAAGTTGTGAGAAAATGCTGTGAGAAAGTCTGCAACTTCACCTTTCTTTCCTTGCAGGACTCCACAGCCTGAGGTAGGATTGTTAAGATGGGGACAACTCAAGGATTCGACTTGGAAACAGCATGGACAACCATCAGGGTGGAAAGAGGTTGATGCCTGAACACAGTGACAATAAGGAAACAGAACTTTACCCGACTAAATCCTCTGCATGATATAGCGGACTTAACTGGTTCTTAACTTCATTTATTATTAATTATAGTTCTCAGAAGGTTGTTGAACCATTCATCCAAGAATATCTGGAAAACTGTAGCTTTCTGATTCCCAAGTAGATGTTGGACATCAGGGGGCACTCTTTCACCACCAGCAATTTAAACGGTGATGCTGCCACATTTGTCTAGTATTACACACTGGATTTATGCTCTACTTAATTCCTAGTCCTTCCTATAGGTGGACATTAAATCAATTTAGCTAATGTTCATCTTTCTACGTTATCACAATTTGAACTGATTTTTAAAATATTTTTTTATATATATAATGACTAAGACCTGGGTTTGAAAGACATGGGTTTCTTACAAATTCTTACATTTTAGAAAAAAACAAATCCATAAATAATAAATGCCAATTATATAAGATATATAGTTACATAGGTACCCAGTAGCTAAATCCAAAAAGGCAGATGCAGAGCAGTTTGCTTCCTTTAAACAAACAAACAAACAAACACAAACTTAAAAATTTTAGCCGTTGAGTTGTTTACAGACAGATTAAGAAGCATCACTGAAGAAAAACACAGGGCTGGTATTTTAATAAATTATATTTAGGCCATATATACTTTTTAAAAAAATTTTTAATATTTCTGAGTTAGGGAAACAAATGCTTTTGGCCTCTGCGTGTCCTTTCCAGTGAAACTCTTTTTGTTAAGAAAAAGTACCATAGGAAAAACACCTGGTATTTCTTTTCACACAAAGGCATGATGAAGAACTACTGGTTCTTTTAAATACAGATCATTGTTCAAATTAAAATACCTGTTTCTCAATTATAGACTTTTCCTACTTGTTGCAGAGTGTGAAGTAGAAAAAAAAAAAAGTCCCTCTTCCCTGAAGAGACAACCAATGACCTTGTTGGGAGGATCCCTGCCTCTCCGTCAAATATGCTCTGGATGAAATGTACATGGGATGAGAGCTCAATTTCTAAAGACCCTAACAAAACTGAAGCATTCACTTAAAAAGCAAACTCTGGATATGCAGTTAACCTGTTCAGAATAAAGGGTATAGAGCAAGTCATGCAAGTTTCAGTAAATTAAAAAAGAAACAGATAAACCACCTGAACCCACATCTATCACCAGAAACCTGTTTTTTAAGTGGGAAGAGTGAGGATTTAGATGAGTTGTGTGAAACAAATTGTTTTGGCATCATGGTGCCTGGGCTAGGACTGAGTATAACAGACTGAATATGCTGCACCTGTTTGCTACTTGGGATAGCAAAAAAGGATACTGGAAAGGTACCTTACTGCTAAATCCTTGCTTTTGATGTATGTTACAGTATGATTAGAACTACATATAGTTCAGTGCCACTTAAGTATCTGTCATTGATGGATGAATGGGCAGGAAAATTGTTTTCAGCTTTGTTTACTTGAAAAGCACTTCTAAGCATACAGCAGGGTTTTCCAATACATAACTCCAAGGTCAGCTGTAGTTATTCTCAGGTACTGAGAAATTCAGGAACTAGAAATCATTTGGAAATTACGTAGGGAACAAGAAAGGTACTGACTAGACTGATACAACAAATGGTAAAAGAATGTGAAGGCTGCCAGCAAACATAATGCATGCCTAAACACGCCACTTCTGCATGCTTCCCAACAGCCGAGTCCTCTGCAGCAGAAAATCTACATCAAGTACTGGGGACATGCGTTTGAACTTGCTGTTCATTTCTCCTGTAAATAGACTGATACATCCTGTATGAACTTAATTCAAAGTGGACAATGGAAGATTTTGAAATTTATTTTTAAGGATTGGCACTTCTGTGCTGGTTGTAAATGGAACGAAGTAATCTTATCTGAATAGTTCCAATTACTTTGTCAAAATAAATAGATGAGATAGTGACAAATGATCTATCTCTCAGCAGCAGTAACACACTCTCAGTGCATATTTTACATTAAAGGGAAAGAGATGATCTATACACTATTCATTTAAGTGTTTTTTTTAACCTCCTGACGTCACCCACCATATTCTAACTTTTTACAGCCACTGGAGATTGTATTTCACATCAGCGAGTAACTAATAAAACGTATTTAAAAATCTTCTTAATGGCAGTGTAGCTGAGACAATAAAACTTCAAAAATTTTATGTAAAATTTTATAAAATCACATTAGCTGAAAATATTCCATCTCGTGAATCCCACACACACATAGTCTCACTGATGTAATACATATGCACACATCGGTACACAAAACCATGAAAGATCTAAGCAATTTATTATGCAGGAAATATATCTTTTTTTTATCTAGGGAAATCAAAAGTAGAAAACCATTGCTGCCTTCAAAATAATGTCCTTTTTTTTTTTTCTTCTTGAAGGTGAGTTCAGGACTTTTTAAAACAATAGTCATTTAAGACGGTGAAAATAGGTGAAAGCCTTCAAACTCTTGGCTGACTGGCTGGCTTATGATTCTGAAACTCGGCAAAATGTGTAAATTGCATCAAATCTTTCCCATCTCTCATTTTCAGTTCCAAAGTTTAGATTTACCTCTCAGTTTATTGGTCACATAATTCAGATCACAAACTCTTTCAAGACGATGGTATCTATTTATGCTCTGGTTTTACACTGTTGAACACAACTGAATCTTTGTCCAGGACCACAGCCCCTATAACATGAAATAATAGTAGTAATTAAGACAGGACAATTTCTTTATTGTCAAGAGCCTTATTTCCATGGCATACCATTCAGAATACTCACCCCATGAAAGGATATATCAAGAGTAATGTAGCTATAGTTTCTCAAGGGGAAATTATTTTTGTATGCAAATAGTTAGGCTCCAATCCCCTCATCCTGCTAACAAAGCAACAGCATCATGTTCAATAGTGGGAAGGCAGAACATCAAGGACAGCCCTTTGGAGATTTAAAACACACAAGTTAAAATGTGAGCTGGAAAGAGTCTGGAATTGTTTGCGGTTTTTTTCACTCTCATCCAATGGCTCAGGCTCCACAGAGTTAAGTTAGAGTTGCCACAGTTTGTTAAACATTCAACACCCCTCCCAAGAAGCAATGGGCTTTATAATTACTCCACTGCAGGTCAAAAAGCTTTCTTGTTTCTCTGAGTTCAGTAATCACCAGTTGTAAAAGTTCTCGCACTCAGAGGTTGAAGCAATAAAATGACTGGTACAAGGGCTGTAAATTAAAGTGCAAAGGGAAACAGATGAACTTTGGTAACAGCTATTGCTAACTGAAAAAATCAGGGAAACTCATGAGCGAGGAAAGTAGTTACAAGACAAAAGCAGTTTATTTCACCAAGGAAAAAATAAAAACCAAACAAACAAACCCCAAAGCATCCTGTGAGCTCTCTTAACCCCACTCTCTGCTGTCTATTGTGTTATGCTAAATGGTGTCTGTGGGATGAGATGTTTCTGCTCAGCTCATGGGTGTATTTATTCACCTTTGCTTGGGGTATGGCTACACACGCAAGTTGGAGTGAGGCAAGAGTGGGTGGGGATTTCCATCATGTTAGCTACTCCCTGGAAACCGCACCTGTGCATGCCGTGACCCTGTTTACGTTGAGGAATAAATGTCTTCTGCTTACTGCTGGGTATACCTGTACCTATAGGGTGTTGCTCTGGCTTGCCTTGTAGCTACCTGTACATATAGACAAGTCCAACACAAGCAAATGTAATGGCAGACACCTCCAGGTTCTGAGAAAAGATCTTAATGTGCCTTCTGGTAACACCATCCTGAGAGACAGGACAACTATCTGTCTATATAACCATCTACTAAAGATTGAGTTCCAACCCCCCTGCCACAGGCAGAGACACCTCCCAATAGACCAGGTTGCTCAGAGCCCCATCCAGCCTGGTCTTGAACACCTCCAGGGATGGGGCAGCCACAGCTTCTCTGGGCAACTTCTTTCAGTGCCTCACCACCCTCACAAGAAAGAACTTCCTCCTGAGAGCTCATGTAAATCTCCCCTCTTTCAGTTTAAAACTATTAACTCTTGTCCTATCACTCCACTCCCTGATCAAAAGTCCCTCCCCATCTCTCCTGTGGCCTGCTTAGGTACTGGAAGTCCATTATAAGGTCTCCCCAGAACCTTCTCTTCTCCAGGCCGAACAACCCCTACTCTCTCAGCCTGTCCACATAGCAGGGATGCTCCAGCCCTCTGAGCATCAACCAGTAAGTGTTCTGCAGGACTGGGTACAGTTGAAATGAATATGCTTGCCTCTCTGCTACTAAGTAGTCTGGGTGAATAGTTACTAAGTTTTTTACATCTAATGCTGCACATTTTAAGCATCTTTGAATGCTGATGGTAGATGTTTTAAAAATGCTGTTGCTGTAAAAGCCATAGAGATGTATTTTCAGGTAAGTAAAGACAAGGATGACAAGCCTTGTTACTGACCCCACCCACTGGAGTTAAGACTAACCCCTGGCAGAGAGGTGAGGATGCCAGAGCATATCAGACAAGTTGGTTTCTATAATCCTCAAAGACGCAAATAGAACATACGTTAATTGCATGAGTGTTTCTCTCCTGTAGCTACACCCTGTCTAGTTTTATGAACCTCTGAACCAAGAGCCCTTTACCTCTTAGTAGATACTCTTACTTTCAGTCAAAGGTCTCCAGAACCAAGCTGTGGGCTTCTGAAGCTGAGCTATATTTTACCAGCTCCATATGGCTGAAACATTTAAGCTCTCCATGACTTCAAATGTTCAAATCAAGATAATAATACCTGTTATGCAGTGTTTTTCAAACCTTTGGGAAAAATAAAATATGCAGAAGCATCACTTACTACACTTCCTTGAGCAGCAGCATACATTGGTTTGTGAAGGCAAAGCATCTTCAGAACCACAGCATGGACAAGATACTCTATATAATTTTTAAGTATTGTGCTCTCCCTACAGTCCTTTCAAAGCTTCATCCTATGCAGGTGGTAAAGCCTGTAAAAAAAGTTGAACATAAATATTCCAAAACTGTAGTAATAAAAAGTTCCTGAGCACATCTATAATGTAGATAATGTATATAGCAATGTCTGCTGTCCAAAAAAACTGTTGGCACTTTTGAGCATAAGGCTGTTTCTGGTTGTTTCTAGATTTTTCAGCCTTAACCAGTTAAAAGTTATCATGAATTTTCAAAACTCATCAATTTTCTTGGGAAATCACTAGTAAGACTATGTTTTGCTTTTGTTTCATATAATACATGACCTATTTTCTAGGGATGAGACTTTGGTTATCTTTGGAACGGTACACCCAAAACCGATCAGGTTTTCATCCCTCAAAGAATCTCAGTTAGAGCTAGATTGCCAAATACTCCGATGGCTCTCACCTTGCTCTCTCCACTCATCTCTCTGATCTGCTGACCACAGAGCATGTCACAGCCCCACCTTGTTGTTTCCTGATACTTCAGGAGTGACTCATACATCCCTGCAACTTTCCCTGAAATCAGATTTTGTCCCTTTTCTGTGCCTGGGGAGTATCACAAAGCCCATTTACCCAATTTCTAAGGAAGACCTGGAAATGACCTCCTAAACACCTAGGCCAGATCCCAGTAGTGCGCTAATTCTGACTGGCTTCAGAGAGAGCTGGATTTATCTCCTCGGATCTGATCCACAGTTCACTCAAGTCAGTAGAAAATCTCCCACTGGCGTCACCGTCTCTTGAATACTTCAGTGAACTGAACTTTATACTGCAAACAGATCTGGAGCAGATGTAAACTACAGAGCGAAAGCTGAAAAATACATGAATTTTCCAAATGTAAGTTTACATATTCTCTAGGGCCTGGTGATCAAAACATTTTTTTTTTCCTTTTTGCTATATGATAGAGGCAGTGTGCTCGTAGCATTTAAATTATAATTTGTCTGAGCTGTAATTATGCTTTAGTAAGTGTAAACCACAACTAGCCTACACTGCGCTGCTTAATCAGCATTCAGCTATTTGATAAGAGGAGGTATCTCCAACAGTTGATACAATTATCCTGTTTATAACCAACAAGCAAGGCCCTACCTTTAGATCTGTACACTGAGGAAAATTAATATAGAATACCTATTGAACAAGGTCAAATATTCCAGCACAAAGACTGATGCATCGCCACAAAAGGTACAAAAAAGACACCGCCTTCCAATTCCTTGGTATCTGTGTGATGAAACTACTTTGACATTTGGGCCCTTTTATCTCTAACCATATGCTTGCTCCACTGTCTTTGATTCTATGGAGAAGCTTCCCTCAAAATAACCTCCAAAGAAGGTAATATTAATGCCATCGGGAATGGTCCTTTATTTCCATTGCTTTGCTGGGGAATGTCATCACGCAGGGCAACTCTCTCTGCTTCGAAAATACTGAGCAATGTTTAAGCAGTAATTTCTTCAGATTAGGAATCCTGGGGAAATTATAGTTAACGAGCTCCTTATTTGCTCCTGCAAATTGAAGCCAAATTAAATGCTGTACTACAAAAAGCAACACAATGCACCTATCTTGGCACCACAGTTATGGTATGGCTTTCTATAGGTGAAATCTTACAGCTCAGGGAAACATAATTTGTCATAATAAAAGCCCAAACCACACTGTAATGGGCTTCTGTGGTCCACACAAATATCCTAAGACCATTCAACCCTTAGACAGTAAAGGTTATGGCTATTTATTGTGTACTGACAGCAAAGACCCAGCTGGCATTTAGAGGGGGTTGGAGATGCAGCGCTACTTTCAGCCGTAGCCACCGCAAAGTTTCAAAACTGCAGAATAAGGCTTGGATTTTTAAAATTTGGCAGAAGTTTACCTACACAGCACAAGGGCCAGGAGAACAAGGAGGATTAGTCTGTACTCAGCCTGTGTAGTTCTTCTACATTTACATATTAGAAAAAAAAAAAAAGGGCAAAAGCCTATTGTAAAATTTACAGTTCCTTATTATCAAGGCTTACGTAGTTCAGCTTAGTCCTTTGTTAACAACAGGGCAACTCTTCTCATCTTAAACAAACGAGTACATTTACATAGAAAATTGCTTTACAGTAAGACAGGCATTTCAATCCTATTGATCCTGCTAATTTTTCTGAAGAATGCCATCCTTTGACAACAGCAAAGAAGTCTGTATCCAAGACTTTAAAGTCTTCCTGAGTTTTCACACTGCTAACATCATGCTGCTCTTTTGGGTCGTTAACAAGGGTATGACAAGAGTATTACAAAGCCACACAAAACCACAAGAAGAATCAAGATAAATGCTGCAAAAGTCTAATTCGGGCTGTACCAGAGGACCCAAAACCCCGTCATTTAACTCAGCCCTGTCTAAGACAGCATCTACCTAATTTCAGCAGGGCACTATACACAATGATAAATACAACACAACACAAAAAATACAACACAAACACAGCTGTGCACAGAGACAAACCCACAAAGATAGCTAACCTGCGCTTACATTTTAGAACATGCAAAGGTTTCAAAGAGTTTCATTAACTGAGGTCTGCATACACAAAAGCAGCAACATGTTTCTATTGTACAGTGAGTGTAAACACTGCTAAGAGGAAGTTCAAAGTCTCTGGAAACTGTTGATTTCTCATAAATGCAGAAACAGACTTAAGAGGGGTGTCATTCAGGCTTTCTCCTCTAACTTGCTTTTCTAGGACAATAATATATCTTTCAGAAAGATCTATGCATATTTTTTTCTTAAGTGAATTAATAAACTGGGGAAAAAAGCTTCAGAAACTGTTTTCGGTGTACCATACCTATCTTCTGTCTTCCATTTTGGCGTTGCTTTTACACTTTGGAAAGCCGTTTACGGAACCTGCAGCAGGCTCTCCCGTGTCTCCTCCCCGGCAGCTCTGCAGGGCTCAGCCACCACCTGCCATCTCGCAGGTCCCCACAAAGCCCTGCTGCCCGAAAACAAAAAGCACATTTTGCTGCACAAGGAAGCACGGGTACCGCGGCACCAGAAGGCACTCTCTTCAGGGCACTCCCGAGAAAGAATGATCTAGTGTGTATTTCGGAAAAAAAAAAGACGAAAAAAAATTCCTTAGTCTATATATAGAGAGATTGGTGTTCTGTTTTTTCTTAACTGAACCGAGGGATTATCAGGATTTCTTTGAAACACCAAGTCCTCACGGAGGAGCACAAAGGACACCACAGGACGTGAGGAAAACTAACTATACAGGGTGAATATTTATGACTGGCTCCTAGATTGCGGGTCGAGAAAAAACAACCACCCACCCCCCGTTTCTCTCCTGAGGGGACGAAGAGCACGCCGCCCAGCAGATACACGGCCAGGGCAGAGGCCTCAGGGCCGGCGGCAGCCGAAACAGGTCTTCCTGGGCCCCAGCCTTCTGAAGGTCACCGGCGGCAGCGGGAAGCCCCGAGCCAGGAGAGGAAACGCCTTGTCCCCCTACCTCCCCGGCCTGTTTGTCACAAGGCAAACACACCCAGGAGCTTCCCCCCATGACTAACAGTTTCTCCTCGACGGCGGGGGCGGCCATCCCTCGGCTCCCTAACTACGATGCCCCCTCCTCGGCAGGCGGGGCTGTTTCACAGTCCCTTTAGGGGGACCGACAGTACCTCAGGATACCCCTCCCCAAGCCACCGCTCCTCCTCCCCAGCCCTTACGGAAGGGGCTATATTTGGGCCGGGACAGGGAGCGGCGACTCGCCCTGCCCCATCTAGTTTCGCCCAGGTGCGGTGAGGTGGCGGGTGGTGGCGGTTTAACAGCGCCCGGCTGCCCTGGGAGGAGGAGCTGTCGCCTCCGCGTCTCAGGTGTAACCAGAGCCGGGAGGGCGCGGTGCAGCCACCTCCACCTGCGGAACCTGTCGGGCGGCTCAAATCAGTTCGGCCGCCGCGCAGGCACCGCTCTCTCTCCTTCTCCTCCTTCTTCTTCGCCCGCACCCTACGGAGGACTCTTCTCTGGCCCCTCCACGACCCGCCACCAGCCATGAAGCCGCTCTGGGGGGCTGCGCTCCTGCTGCTGCTCTGTGCCGCTGCCTGCGCCCAGCAGACCTGTGAGTGCCCGTTCCCCTCTTTTCCTCCCTCCTCTCCCTATATCCGCTCTTCTAACTGGGCTCCCCCGTCCCGCTGCCCCCTCCTGCCGTCCCTCTCGCCGGCCGCTGAGCCGCCCCTCTGGGCACCCCGCTTCGCTACAAAATGGCGCCCCCTCGCCGCCGGGGCTGATGGCGGGTTGGGGAGTGGCCGCCCCGCGGGCGGGAAGGTGAGGAGGGGGAGGCCTAGTGCCCCTTTGTTCCTGGCCGGAGTGTCCCAGGGGGAGCCGAAGCGTCGCGGTGAAGGGTGGGGAGTGGTGGAGTACGGGTGTCCCACGCCCGGCTGGCTCCGTCGGTGAGGGGCAGCTTTGTCTCTCCTCACCGCCGTGCCCCGGGGGACGGCCGTGCTCACGGCCCCGTTTTCCCTTCTTTCTAGCGTGCATTTGCGAGAAGAACAAGCGTGTGACCAACTGCCAGCTGGTCAACGGCGCCTGCCGGTGCGAGTCGGTGGGCTCCGGCGTCCCGGTGGACTGCAGCACCCGTGAGTACTGCGCGCCCGGGGGGAGGCTGCGCTGGGGCCGGGAGCGCTCGCTGGTATGGGGCGGTGAGAAGAAGTGCTAACTAAACTCAAGGAAGTACGTGAAAAAACGACCGTTGAGTTCCCGGCAAATAATGGTAGCAAGGAAGGAAAGCTGCTTCCTGGTCTTCCATATCAACTGGTGATGGAAGATAAGCGTTCAGGGTTCCTCCTGTGTGACCTGTGTGGACGTGCATACACTGGTGGAGGCTCCTCCATTCTCTTTTATATTCGGTTTCTAATGGCAAGGATTTATCGAAGTTTCATTGTAAGCATGTATCATGACTTTTCCTACCAATTCAGAGATAGAAGAGTCTTGTCTCAAGACCTGACTCTTGTTTTGGACTCAGCCAAGCTGTAGATGGTCCTCTCACTGTAAGAAATGGAAAGTGGCTGGACTTCTGAAGGCGTTTGCTTTGAGAAGCTGACAGACCCCAGTTGTGTTAGTTTTATGCACCACCTACATGTTACACACTTGTACTCCTTGTAATGGCTTCAAATCTGGTTCTTTCTGATGTAAACCTGTGTTTCAAATCTGTTTCCTTCTGATGTAAAACCTGTGTTTTTACAGACTGAAGAGCTCTCTTTGGAACCTGCATGGTTGGATGCTGTATAACGTGACTTTCTGGTTATTTTTAGTGACTTCAAAATGCCTGTTGATGAAAGCAGAAATGAGAGGCTCAAAATCAGGTCGTCGTGAGAAACCAAAAGATGCATTTGAAGATACTGATGGCCTTTATGATCCTGAGTGTGAAAACACTGGTATTTTCAAGGCGAAGCAGTGCAATGGAACCACCTGTTGGTGTGTGAATACAGCTGGTGTTAGAAGAACTGACAAACATGATGCTGACTTGAAGTGCAGTCAATTAGTCAGAACAATGTAAGTCTTTCAAGAGGGTGTGCTGTGACACTAAAACATTCCTGTATTGGGCTCTGCCTTTCAGAGGACTTAACTATATGAAAGATGTGCTGGGACTGAATGAAGACAGAGGAATAAATACTTGACTACTACTTTTTTTAATCCAGAAATGAGTCATTGAAGGGTTTTGGAGGGGGCTTCCTTTTTTTTTTTTCTCTTGCTGTTCTGTTTTGTTTTTTTTCCTGAGGTTAGACTTCTAGTATGCATTGTTACACACACATGCTCTGAGTATTCATTGCAGTTGCTTATTACTTCAGGGGGATCATCATTGAAATGAAACATGCTGAGACAAACACTCCGCTCCACTCTGACACTTTAGAGAGGTAAGTGATGATAGCAAGATGGTATGGCAATGCCTGTGTGCACAACTATATACCTAGTGTATTTCTGAACAACTGTTTAAAACCCCTGTCAGACCTCTGAACTAATTTGTAAGACATCTTAGAAGTGACCTACAGATCCTTCATAGAACGCTTTACTTTTTATTGGAAATAAATTAACTGCTAATGAGATTCACTTCCTTTTAAAATTGATGGCTATTTTTTTAAGTCAATATATTGAAGGCATTGAAAAGTGAAACTGCCCCAAAAGTAAACTGACAAAGATGATAGAGGGACTACATAGAGGCAGCAGAGGAAAAACAAGTTTATCTATTGTTTTGGCTAAACAATATCCTACTTCTCTCTGTTAGAGGTCATATAGCAAGAAAAACGTGCTTCTAGCTATTAGGTCCCGTCCCCCCCGCTGGAACAAAAGCTGCTATTCTTTAGCTTCTCTTCTGAACTCTCAAAGCTATTCAGACTCTTCTCTCTACCACTGCAGTAATGTATGTGTTTATTTTTCAGTAAGTGCATCTTCACTGTTGGGAATTAACATAGCCCTAGTATAATTCAATAATGAGAGTGCAGTGGGTTTGGTTGGGATGGAGTTAATTTTCTTGGTAGCAGTTGGTCTGGTGCTGTGTACAGACTGGTGACCAGTGTTGATAAGTCACCGGTGTACAGCACTTACGTAGTGTTAAGGCCTTCTCAGATTCCCACTCTCCTGCCCCAGTGAGCAGGTTGGGTGTGGGCAAGACATTAGGAAAGTTGGGGGGACACAGCAGAGACTGATGACCCAAATTGACCCAAGAGACATTCTTTATTGTATAATGTCATAAACAGAATCTGGGGGCAAGTCTCTCCCAAGTAGCCATTGCTTGGAGATTGGCTGGGCACCGATCAATGAATGGTGAGTGACACAGAGGGCTTCTGTGTCACTTGGGTTTTTTTTTTTCCCCCACCCAGCCCTTTCACTTATTAGACTGTTTTTACTTTGACCCGTGAGGGTTTTTTCCCTTGCTTCTGACCTTTGCTTCAGTTCCAAACCCTGCTGGGGGAAGTGAGAGACCAGGTGTGAGGGTTTAGTTGCCAGATAGGATCAGCCTACCACAGAAAAAAACCCAGTTAATTACACTAGTATTCCATGCTTCTGAAAATAAATGTGTAAAATAGAACTGTTCTTAACAGCTATGGCTTTAATATCCTTACAGATACTTCAGGGAATTGATTAGCAGGCGCTACATGCTGGATGGACGCTATATAAATAGTGTTATGGTAAGAAGCGGATAACTTTTAGTGAAGTATCAGATTGTTATTTTGTTGTGAATAACTTTGAAAACTCTTGTTTGACAAATGCAGTACAGCATGAGTCTTATTAGAAGCTCTCAAAATAGTGACACTGAGCAGGTAGCAAATAACTGTATCTGAACTGAAATACTGAGAAATTACATACTGCTCTCAGTCTGAAGTTTAATCCTTATTTTGATTCACTAAAATCTGTGTAAACAGTTGGCTTGAGAACAAGTACCAGAAGCTTGATTCAGGTTGTGAGTTCACAAGTTGGATCATAATATTTTACTATGTAACTTGATTGTAGGATTTAAACCAGTCCCTTCTTAATACCGTATTATATTTTTTGCAGTATGAAGAACCTTACATTACTATTGACTTGAAACAAAACTCCTCTGAAAAATCTTCTAGTGATGTGGATATAGCTGATGTGGCCTACTACTTTGAAAAAGATGTAAGTGTATCTCAGGTGAAGTCTGCCAAAGAAAGATACGTATTTTGCATTGCACTCAGTAGTGTTACTAAAGTTAAAGCAGGATGAATTAATTGCAGTGCCTAGATGAATACTTACTACAATGTGAACTAGCAAATCTTTTTTTCTTATCCTTAGGTCAAAGGTGACTCCATCTTTCATGACAACGTACTGAACGTGAGCATTGGTGATGAGAGGCTGCGTTTTGAGAAGACTGCGGTCTTCTATGTTGATGAAATAGCACCGGAGTTTTCCATGAAGTCTCTGACTCCTGGCGTCATTGCTGTCATTGTAGTAGTAATAATAGCGATAGTTGCTGGAATTGTTGTTCTGGTAAGTTCGATCAGTGTAATTTGGGAAATAACATACCAGGATAATTCAACTCTGATAGAAACAATCTTCCTCTGCAAACTGGAGTCTTTTTTGAGACTTGGGAGGTGGGAAGGAAGTGGACATACCATCGCTGTTTCGGGTCAGGACTGAAGGGTGCTGTGTGGAAAATGAAAGTACTAGGAAAAACTCATTGAGGTGAAGAAAGTATCTCCTGGTTTAAAGTAGTCAAGAGTGACAGATGGCTTTTTGTGTATCTCTGGAAGGATGGGGAAGGGACAGTTTCAAGGTCGGAGTTTAAAGTCACAACCAGATAAAGTTTCTTGTAAGTCAAGATTTAAATTTCACAATTACTCTGTCCTCTTACAGGTCCTGACAAGGAGGAGGAAAGGGAAGTACGTGAAAGCAGAGGTAATTTAATTTCTGTTTATGGTATATGTGTGGGGAAGAGGGTGGCCAGAATTCAGAACCTCCTAAGTTTGTTGTAGTTTGTTAAAAGCTTGCTTTGGGTGCTTCAGCTGTGTTCAAGGAAACTGAAAATACTCAAAATCTGTTACCTAATTTTCACCTCTATAGTTCACCCTGTCTGTTCTGCACCAGTTTCAAAGGCAATTCACTATCTGCTGCATTTCCCAGGGGTGGGGGGTGGTGCTGACAGCAAGTACCACTTTTACATATCTATAGCAAGGGCTACACAATCCACAGGAAATACTGATAGTCTTGTTCTGTCCTGAACTGTTGAGAAGCAGCACAAATGTTGATCTCACTCTGCCTCCTCCCCTCCAGGTAAAGGAAATGAATGAAATGCATAGGGGGCTGAATGCGTAATTAAATTGCTTGACAACAGAACAAGTTTCCAACAAGAAGAAGAGAGAAACACTGGAGGCATGGATCTTAACTCCTGAAAGCGAGGCAATTGTGCTCACTTAATGATTTGTTAAAACTCTAACAGCCAAGACTGGTAACTCTGCCACTGTTTTTACCATTTGTTGAGACTTGAATCTTAAACGCCCCATCTTAAGTCAAACTTAACTACTGTTCCCTGATTTTATGTTTATTATGATGATTAAATGAGCTGTCAACTGCTGTTACTAAGGTTTTAAAGCATACATGCTTAAATGGTTATTTTACCCTTGTGGGAGTTTTATTGAAAATAAAATGGCCTTTTTTGTAGCCACGTTGTGAGGACACTGTTTCCTGTAGAACTGAACATGATGTTTTTATGGCTGTTTGTACATATTTCAAGTTGCTGTAACTTTTTTATGACTTGAATTAATAAAACTTTGAAACAGGCTTCTAGTTTTTCTATGTTGAAATGATGACAATCTGGTAAATTACTGTGCTTAAAAATTCTGCAGTGTAGTATTTCCTTAAAACAAGCAACCTCAGCATAGGTGAAAATCTAGCTCTAGAAGCTAATAACAAAGTCTGTTAACAAAGCCATCTAATATCTCAGAAGCATGATTTCTATTTTTCTTAAAGCTGTGAAAACAGTTCTTTATCCTATTTTCAACTCTCACTGTTCAACAGGAGTCAAATGATAAAATATGGATTGTTTGTATAAAAAAAATAAACATGCTGTGAATGTAGCAATTTCAGGAATGCATAGACTGCTCTTTTAACTGCTATGTATTTATAGTAAAACAGGCCTCTAATCTAGAAGATCTGTGGTGTAGGGTTGGGGGTGGGTAGCCTTGACATCTGCTGGTGGAGCTGGGAATGAGTTATTACCCCATTACTGTGATTTGCATAGCTATCCATTGTGAAGATGATGTTGCACAGCTAGAATCTGTTTCTGTTATTAGTTTGCTGTCACGGCAGCTAACCAAATTTAGGCCAGGTTATCTACCTCCCAGAGCTTTGGATAAAAGCTTGCTTGGGCAGTCAGTAGTCTAATGTATATTGGCTAGTAAGTTAATATGTATAGTCATATGTAAGTCAGCATATCTGATTTATAAAGGAAATGCTGTAACTCTTGTTGCCAAAGAAATAATTAGATACAAGATAAGGACCTGAATGACAAATCATATTACTAATGTGGGTTTTTTTGTTTTGAGCCCCTTCCCTAAAACAGGAAAAGTAGGATAAATACCCCGTTCATAAAACTACATGTCAAACATACTCCATCAGAGAGCTTGTGTGTGTCTGCTAAATATGAATGGTGTGGAACGTATGTCTGATCTTACAGCTCACCAGTACGACCTGCCTTTAGACAATGTGGCAGCTGACACGTGTTCCTGCATCGAGTGTTGAAATGTAGGCAGTGACTTCCCTTGAGGAGGGATGACAGTTTTACTAAATTTCTCTTGAACCTGCAGTATGTTCTGGGAATTGGAGACATCCATGTTGGTTTGCTCTTGTCAAGTCACTGCTCCTGCTAAGCACAAAAGTTCCACAGCAGGGAACTTCCTGGAGCCCTTTGCAGCTTTTTCAGTGACAGCTTCTGTAGGGCAGTCTCTGGCTCTGCCAGTAAGTGCCACTCCCTTTCTCCCCAGGTAGGCAGGTGATCTGCAGAGGTATAATGAGTTTGCTACAATTCTGTAAGCTGTTAAACAAACAAGGCCTAGTTCACAGTAAGCTTGTTTTTTGCCAGGCCATGCGTATTACTGTCTTCCCCAGTTCTTTGCTCTCTGTATATCCTATACTTTCTTAAATGTCTACAATATGGTATCCTTCCCATTCCTTTATTTTCCCCAAGATCATAATGCTATTGTTTCCTCTCCTTTTCCTACTGTTCCATTTTGTCCCTTACTTTTGGCCTATGGGATGGAAAGAGAGGTCATGTGCTGGGGCTGGGCTGGGAGCTACACATGTGCTGACTTGACTGGCTAATACATACCTGCTGGGTGGCCTGGACCTTGTTCCAATGTCTTTGAACATCGTTTTCTCCCTACTTTTCCCACAGTAGAGGAAGGCATTTAGATTTTTTCAGTTGGGGTTTTTTTTTTTACCTAACAGCTTTTAATGTTACATAAGTGCATAAACTTAGTATCTCTATGGTCTTGTTCCTTGTCAAATTTGACTGAAGCTAGCCAAGTGGTTAGAAAACCACGAAGTTTACATAAACTAATTAAAAAATAGAAGAGATTGTACTATATCTATTTCTAAACTCAGTTACTACAGTTCAAACACAATGCTGCTCAGCTCCCAAAATGATGGTTAGTAATAGGGTTTTCCCTAGTTTTCTTTTCTAAATAGTTTTATTTACCTTTATATTGGCTTTTTTTTTGTTCTGTTTTGTTTGCTAGACACTGTGCTTGTGCAACAATCCAGCTGCATAAAAGTATTTATAGGGAAATGGAAAAGCATAAGGGGAGAAAAGAGTTGAGAAACTAGTGCTGGAGAAATCCAGCAGCTAAATTGTGTTTTTACAGGTTTTTTTAATAGCTAGAGACTAATGTGCTGAAATTAAAAAAAAAGCCATGTGATGTTTCATTTAATATGTAAAGCAGTTTTGAACTGATGGCAAAAATTGCTACTGAAAAATAATAGCAAATACTGTGCTCTCTATTTTAATATTTTGAAAGTATTCGGCAAAGTTAAAAAGTTTCCTGTAAAAGAAGCAAGCCAATATAACTTAATAAGAGTATTTAGTCACTGCATCAATTTTTGACAAGGTAAATATTTTGATGCTTTCATTTGCCTAATTCATTAACTTCCTTCGGTGAAGCAGCATGATTTTTAAATTTAAAGTTCCACTCAAAATTGTGATATGTGCTCCCTCTCTTCTAACGTAATGTCAAGTGTGATAAAGGATATGAAGGGCCAACTGAAGTTTTATTAAATAATTTGAGACTGAATAAATAAGATTTTTTTTGTTACAGAGAAGAGATGGACACAAACTGTACAAGAAACTATAGTAATAATATTTGCCTTAGTGCCTATGTACAACATGGGAAAATAGTGTTTGTACTGGCAAGTGCAAATCTATTACTTCCTTATGAATGATTACACCAGCACATATATATTAGTTATTATTACTGCTGAGCAAAATTAAATAAATATTTATGCAAAGATAATGAGAGACTTTTTAAGAAGAAGGTATGCAAATAACGTGTGAGAAAGCATGACCAGTAAAGCCTATAAAACTTTCTTCCATATACCTAAGTAATCCCTAAGCAATTTCCACAACTACAAAATGAAAGGTCAGCGTTGTGTATGTAGGGTCTGTTGACAGTAGCTCACTCATTATCCTCCTGAACAACCATAGGTTTGGTAAGAGAAATAACATTGGTTTTGAACTGTGTTTATTTATATCCTCACCTGCTGGACTTCGGTTGCCATAACATACAGTGATTTGGGACTACAGACTGCTTGAAATAGCCTGAAAAATATTCTAGGAGACTTAAAAATGCTTGCAGCTCTGCTGTTCTAACTTTACCTCTGCCAGTCGCTGAATGCTAGCAGCTCCCAGGAGAGGCTGCGGTCCCCATGTGTTAGGGATAGTTGGGCCTATCCACACAGTTTTATGAACTTCACTAAAATCTTTGTCCTCCTTGTCTAAACAGTGACGTGCAATGACAGCCGTACGCAAGGGAGAGTGTGGCAAAGAAAAAGGAGGTGGTGTGTAATGTTAGAAGCAACACTTACCAGGTCGTAGCGTGTAAAAACTTCATACATGTGAGAAGTGGGTTTTTTCTTTACTACCCTCTAAATGCACTGCAGAATCCTTGTGCGTTCAGGTACCTGCAAAGTAGAAGCATGGCTGTGTCAAATTGATCTGAGTGAAAAAAGTGCATACACAAAAATGAAAAGGTCCTTTACAAAGGCAATAGTCACATTTTCTGTTTAAACTTACATTAACTAATCTTATATTAACTAAATATTCTTATCTTGTTAATATTATCCTAAGTCTCCGCTGCATTATACATAAAAACACACCAGTCTAACATAAAATTTTCTGGCAACATCCCTACCAACTCAAAAGCATTAGAGCTGTCACTGATCACACTCCAATATTAATTAACCTTTGGTAGAAAATGATTTCTTTTTTCTTTCTTTTTCTTCTTGTGCAAGAGATATCACAATGTAAATGTCTTTTATGGCTATGGTCACCACACTAAGAGCATCAGCTGGTTTAGGTGGTGGCTTTCTGCAATTGGGAGCCTGTAGCACAGCAGGGCTGCCTTGAGCAAACTGCTGGATGACAAGGTGGAACCAGCCAGAGAGAGAAGCGAAGACTGCAACACACAGCAATTAGAGTATTACCACCTCTTGTGAAGGTGGTAATGAGGTCCCTGGAGCCCACCTCCTCTCCAACTGTTTGTAGAGGACACGTTTTCCTTCTTGTCCTACTTCTGCCTTATCCGTAGTCATCAGTGCATACAAATACAAGCACTCTCAGCTATTAATGAAGTATATTTGGGGCTGACCTGGTATTATAACCTCTTGGCAAGGCTGCCTGATATTATGAGTTATGTATTTCATAAATGACAATTATTTAGGCTGAATTTTCCTACACGAGTACTGCCGCAAGCAAACACTTTTGGTGGAGGGAAGTATTAGATCAGAGAGTTTACCCACTTATGAAAATAAGGTTAGGAAAAGTACACTTTTTCATACTGAAAATAAATCCAACTGCCCTGCCAGAGCAATGTCATTTTTGCAACTGTTACAGAGGTAAGAGGAAGATTTTGGGCAACTTGAAAGCTGCCAAAGCTCTAGTGACCTTATGCTTTGTTTCTTCCTTCCTAAATCAAATGAAGGCAGATCTTACTTTCTTTTCTCCAAAAGAACCACCCGTGGTCCTTCACTGGGTGCATTTGCAAAAGGGCTTTGAAGGCCTTTCCTGGAAAAGCTGTTTTACCTCAAGGGTACAGGACTGGGGTTTGGGTGAGGAAGGCTGAGGTGGGGACAGGCAGCCCGTGGTGACACTGGGCAGGAACAGGCCAGAGGTGGGGCCACCAAAGCATTCCCTATGGAGGGACAGCCAGGACATGACACCACCTTCAGACTGCAGTATCAGGGTGGCCTCACTGAGTAAAAGGATAGTTTAGTGTGAAAACCTATAGTAGTCCTTATGTGGGCCTCTGAGGGCCTTTTGGAACGCACCTGTCAACATCAAGAAATACTAAAGATGAGCACAATGATTCACCAAGTGGAAAGAAACAAGAAGTCAGGTGAGAAATCTGGGGAAAGATGTCCCAAAAGCATGCCATACCTGGGACCAGGGGTGGGCCGGGAAGAAGAAGGAAGGGTGAGAGATAAGATGGAAGATGCTGAGGTAACATAGGGTGAAAAACAGAGAGTAAGCAATGAGAGGAAGATGAAGGGATGTTCTGAAGCAGCAAGGTGGGCAAACCAGAAGAAGCAAAAAGCATCTGCGCAAGAAATGCTAAAGCATTTCTTCAATTCTAAGATGTGTTTTGACTATAGGTAAAAAAATGCAGGCAGTTGAACTGGGGTACAAGAATCATGATTTGGAACTGACTGGAAAGAAACAAAAGTGGACCAAGGCAAAAGAATTTCCAAAAATACTCGATTTAACCTGGGATTTCTCATTATTCTTAATAATCACTAAATGAAAGATTGTGAGAATATACCCATGCTGTTTCTATTCCTTTCTATCTTTACATCAGAAAGAAAAACAAATAAATAAAATAAAACAAAAGGATAGGACAGCACAAGCAAAAGACGATGAAAAATAAATAAAACCTGAAGCACTCTGGGCACAGGGACTACTCTGTAGCCAGGGCTCAGGATCCCTCCGAGCACTGTCTATCCCTCAGCTGGGTGTGTAAATTGTGTGTGTGTCAGGGCTTAATTTTTTGGCCATTTGCCATGTTGCTCCTTGCAATGCATGGGAAGAGTGACACTCCCCCCCCCAAGGAGGTTGAGAGTCTCTTTGCCTGAGGGGGCATATAAGGTCTGTGGACACCATTTGGCCTGTAAGCAGAGGAGGGCCCATTACCTCCTAGTCTTCTGCCTCCTGGAAGTCCAAGCGAGATGACAGCCCTGTACGCAGGCTGTGTTACAGCATTTGCCATCCACCAGCCTGTGAAGTTCCTCAGCACGCTGCGGGCCTTCACACTGTGGGTCTGCAGGACACTCTCCTCTCCCTCTCTCTCTCCCTCTCCCTCTCCCTCTCCCTCTCCCTCTCCTCTCCTCTGAGCAGGTGAAGCAGATGTACCTTAGAAATTCGACCACCTCAGCATGGCTGCCTGGGGCTCCCTCCCTCTTCTGGGAAGACCTTCCATGACTGTGGCCTGTGCGAACGAGGCCTGCGTGAACGAGGCCCGTGCGTCACGGTTTTGACATGAGGTTGTACACGAAGACAAGACACAACCTTTGCCATCAGGGCTGAGGTTACGGCAGCACGGAGCGCTGGCATCAGCGCCCTACCACACCGGCGACCACCCAGCGGCAGCAGCTCCCCCCACCGGGCCCCAGCCGGCGGCTCCTCACAGCCCCGGCGTTGCCATGGCAGCGCAGGGCGCGCGGGAAGGCCCGCGGCAAGGCGGGCGGCCGGGCCGCCGCGCAGGGGGCGGGGCGAGCGTGACGCGCTGCGCAGAACCCGCCGCCATTGGGTGCCGCCGCCGGCGCGCGTGCGTCGCGTTGGGCGCACGGCGGGCCGATGGCGGGAGGCAGCGGCGGCGGCAACATGGCGGCAGAACCGCCGCGGGAGGCGGTGTGGCCGGAGGGCGCGGGGGCCGAGGCGGGCTTCGTGCGCGCCGTGCTCTCCCTGCCCGAGAAGCCCGACACCACCGTGCGCTTCTTCGAGCGCGGCGATTACTACACGGCGCACGGCACGGACGCGCGGCTGGCAGCCCGCGAGCTCTTCCGCACCCGCGCCGTCATCCGGCAGCTGGCGGGGGCACCGGGTGGGTGCGGGCCCGGCCGCCTGAGGGGCGGGAGGAATGGGGGGAACGGCGGGGCTCGGGCGGGCGGCGGAAGGGGTTCGCGTCCCCTGGGCCTTGCTGCGGAGGGGCGGGCGGGAAAGGGGCGGGCGGGCTTCCGGGGGGGCGGCGGTGGGTGCAGCCGCGGCGTCTTCTCAAGGACGAGACCTGCGGGGCTTCGGTCGGCGGGGGGCTGCGCTGCGTGATGTCGCGTTCGGTGGCTGGAGCGGACACGAGTTCTCTCCCGGGCGTCGTTTCACAGACCTTGTGAGGGCGCGAGGCGCCGCCGGCTGCCTCCCGCCGCCGCTGAGGGCAGCAGATGGTGGGAATGGAGGGGGATGTTAAAAGGCCTCTGCGAGCTTAACTGACCGCAAATCTTCCCCCTTCAGCCTCCCGCAGCTTAGAAATAATAATTTTAGAGCGGGCTGCGCGCCACAGGTGTGGGTGTGCAACCGTAGGGACCCTTCCCCGCACGCCGCGGGGCTGTCCGGTGTGCAGTTGTTAGTGGGACACGGCAGGTACCGAAGGCTAACGGCGTGTTAATAACGTTTTTTGCAGAGCGCTGATAGACTCGTGAAAATGATCGCGTGGCGTTTTCTGTCATTAGCTGAGAACGGGGCTCAGGCAGCCGTGTAGCGCGGATAAACCATGGAGACTTCACATCTGCAAATTATTCATTATTAGGTGCTTGGCCTGCAGAAGGGACTAACATACGTAATTATGTATTGCATAAGATTTTCTCTTCCGTCCACCCCCTCCGTTGCTTTTTATTTGTCTCGTGGTATGAGACGGTGGAGCTTGCAGGCTTTGGATGCACCAGCAGCAAGATAAATTATCCTGTGAGAACAGGCAAACCTTAGTATTATCCTTCATCTGAAGGAACACAATATTGCAAAGTTACTGGCTCATAACTGGTGAAATAAACCTGTTTGTTATGAATGATTTTTTTCTGTGTGTTTTAATGCAGTGGCATTAAAAAGAGAATGACATTCTCATATGCTTTTCACTTTCTATTGCAAGTGATGGGCTAATATGTAAAAAACAAACAACAGAAAAACCCAACCCTTCCCCAAAACCACAAAAAGCCACCACAAAAAAAACCCAACTTGAGGGGAAGTTGTAGAGCTTGATAGTTTCAAACACAAAATTTGATATGTCTTACAGGCTAGAAACACATGCATCCGTATTATTTTTCTATTTCATGTAAAAGTGATCATTTCACAGATGTAAGCCTGTGACTCTCAGCTCAGATTTTAAAACCCTGCAAACTATAGTCTTATTTAGCATATAAAATTAAAAGCATAAAACTACATTTTGTGCTTCCAGGGTGCTTTGAAATTACACATCAGATTCAGCTGCCTTCCACCCTGTTCTGTTAGAGGGTTCTGCATTGTGGAAAAAAAGACCTAATTATGTGGAATTAGTTTCTTGCATACTTCCAGAAAAGTCTTACTAGAGATCTGAGGAAAGAAAATTAAAAAGTTTTACTTAGAAAAAATCCATAATTTCTTACTGGGTGTGGAAATGTGCTGTTTAACATCTTTCATGTAAGGGGAGGAAGGGCCTCAAATGTGATGAAGGCTGAAAGGGGGGGTGGTGGGGGTGATAATCCCGATCTATTGCTTGTGCTTACTTTATATGTCATTTAGCTCTCGTGTATCTGACATCAGGCTTAGTTAATTCCACTTGGCAGAAGACTTAACATACCCACCCAAAATCCCAGTTTCTTTAGTGGTGGGATTATTTTACTCTGTGTGTAGGCTGGTGCCAGAGGTGACACAGGAGGTACGGAGGCAGAAGTGGCATCGTTCCTCTTGGAAGCTGTATGGAATCAAATTTGTTCAGCTCTATCATCTGCCTGCACCCTTGCAGGAACAGAAGCAAGAAGTTTGTCAATTGGGCACTTCCTAAGTTAGATTTTAATGTAAATTTTAAAACTTTTTCGATAATATGTTGTTTTTGCAAAATATATTGTGATAAAAGGGCAACGTCTTGGCATGTGTATCTCGCCATCTTCAGAGTGCAAATAGGGTGGCAGTCTGTTCTGTTAACAGAAGTGGCTTATCTACGAAAGATGTTGTCCAGAAAGAAAAACTGTAGCAGGCTTCCACGACTCATGAGATTAAAATGTGTGAAATGTTAATTAGAAAACCAAATCAAGAACATTGTAAGGAGAGGGGAAGGGGTGAGAGGAACAGATCTCTTTGTATATATATGTATGTATAGATTTAGTGAAATTTGGGAATGCGCGTTGTTTTTGTTTGGATTTGGAGTATGCTTTCTTCATTCTTAATACTAACCAGTTGAATGTTGTAGTTTTGTGTAGTTTCATGGATTTTATATGTTTGATTCTTTGAGATTAGAATAGTGTCCTACCTGAAGGCTCTTCTTGGGAATTTTGATAACAGAAAATAAACTTTATGAACAAATTCAGGTATCTCATAATTTTCTTTTTTCCTTCTTTTTTTTTTGTAGGAACTCAGAAGCTTGAGAGTGTTGTGCTTAGTAAAATGAATTTTGAGTCTTTTGTGAGAGATCTACTTCTGGTTCGTCATTACAGAGTTGAAGTTTACAAGAACAAAGCAGGGAGTAAATCTATCAAAGAAAATGACTGGTATTTAGCATACAAGGTACAGCTCTTTAATTTCATAATTACAAAGAAAAATTAAAAAAAAACAACCCAAAATGTAACTCCTGAGCCCCTCAGCTTGGAGTTTTGGAATTTTCAGGGACTGGCATTGGTGTTGTGATGGTAAATCATGTGATTTATTATATATCCCTGTATTTTCTACTACTCGAAGTCTGAAAGAGCTTGTTCTGTACCTTTGCCATAGGTTGAGAAATAAGGGAAACCTGAAGTATAGTTCACCTTGTGCAGATGATATGTAAAGTTTTAATGGTTTAAAAAAAACAAAAAACCAGTTGTATGTTTTGTATTAATGGGCTGCTCAGTACTTTTTCAAGAAAAAGGAGTATGTGTGTATATACACACTTTTTAAAAGTATATTTTTTTTTTCTATATAGGGTTCTCCAGGAAATCTGGCCCAGTTTGAGGAAGTTCTCTTTGCCAACAATGATATGTCAACGGCCATCGGGGTTGTGGGGGTTAAGCTGTCTACTGCTGATGGACAAAGAGTAGTAGGAGTGGGGTATGTCGACACTACCCTGAGAAAATTGAGTGTCTGTGAGTTTCCAGATAATGATCAGTTCTCAAACCTTGAAGCTCTGCTGGTTCAACTGGGACCGAAGGAGTGTGTGCTACCAGGAGGAGAGACTGCAGGAGAGATGGGAAAAATGCGACAAGTAAGGGAACTGTTGTGGCTGACAGTTAGACAGAACTTTATCTAAAATCCTAGCTTATTAGCTAGGCTCTGTGATTTATGGAAAAAGGAAAGAGCTGTATGTTAACTTGAAGAAGTTTTGATTTGTGCATCCAAAATGAATTATTTGTTTGTTGACTCGTTTGCATTTTAATCAGCAAAAGTTGTTCTAAGGGTGGAATCTTATCTGTCATTCTTCTCTGCAACCTAGCAGTAAATAAATATCTCTTCAGGGTTTGCTTCGATGTGATTAATATCTGTCCCCTGAATATTGAAAGTAATTGAAAGCTATGTGTGTTTATGGATGACAGGTCATTCAGAGAGGAGGAATCCTGATTACAGACAGAAAGAAGGCGGATTTTACAACAAAAGATATTGTTCAGGATCTCAATCGCCTGTTAAAATCAAAAAAAGAAGAACAAATGAATAGCGCAGCGTTGCCAGAGATGGAAAAGCAGGTGAGCACAGAGTGTTTAGAGTGCTCTTGTTTTTTAAGCAGCAGAGTGGTGTGTGCATCTGTTGTGATCTGAGCCTCTCTGTCCACACTGGTCCTGTTTGATGCTGGATTCCCCTGCTTCCGGGAAAGTATATTGTACAACCTATGGTATATGACTACATCCTTGCTGAAGTATTTAGCAGTTCTGCTTATCTGGAGTCTGTATCAGAGTTGGATTCCAGGGGTCCTGGAAAAAAAATGAGAAAACCCTTCACTTATGTCTTTAAAGGAGTAAACTCTGGTAAGCAGATAGACTGTGCACAAGAGGTTTTTTCTATTCATAATCTATCTAGCCTAAGGACTGAAATACAATACTTTCATTATTTTGCATGACAGGAAAATTGGTGTTTGAAAACAAAGTAATGTTTTTGATAATATTGTGTTTTATATCATGTTACGGCTCAAGCGTATTGTTCAGTACCTGCATGTGAACTCAATATGTTTGTTCTCAGCTGCAAACAAGAGGTTATCTGCTTGAGATAAACGTGTTTTAATTTGTTTTAAAACGTGCTCCATCGCTGATGCTTACTGCAGGTCTTAGGTACAGAGTTATTCTCCCTTCATGTGTCATTTCACAACAGGTTAAAATTGTTTGAAGTATGTTGCAGCTAAACAAGTCAGTCATGCTGCAGCCTCTCCTTTGTGCTGGCACTAGCGTTCATAACGCCGAACAGTCAGTCAGATCAGATCCTTGTTCTGGCTGAAAACTAACCCTGAAACCACGTCCTGAGATGATCCATGATATCTCATTTATCTGCAGTAACTTGTTTGTGTTCCTGAGCCAGAAAAATTCTGGTAACAGCTTTGGAAAGCTGGTGAGGCATGCACTTCACGTTTTGTTTATCAGATTATGCAAATGTCTAGTTCCTTGTTCTTGCAACTACCTAGAAAGACTCTGCAGTGCCATAGGATGTCCCTATGAAAATGAAGTCTTGTCAAACAGGATGAGTCTGTTGTGGCTTTGCTGGAATTGACATGGCTTAAAGACTTCCCACTTGTGTAACTTTCTAGGGGCGTTTATCAAATACTCCCCAATTCAAGAATGTTTCTAACGAGAATGTTTCTGTTTGTCCTTTTTGTTTGTTTTTTAAAAACAAAAAACTTCAGGTTGCTGTTTCATCTTTGTCGGCCATTATCAAGTTTTTAGAGTTGCTGTCAGATGAGTCTAACTTTGGACAATTTGAACTGACTACTTTTGATCTTAGTCAATATATGGTTCTAGATAATGCAGCTGTTCAAGCCCTCAACCTTTTCCAGGTAAGAAATACACACTTGAATTGATAAAAGAGTTTTGCAATATATTTATTTAGTTGCTAGTAGCTTGATTGCTCGGTCACCGTTCTCCAGATCCTCATTAATGGCAGCTTTTACATTTTAGCTTTGTTTTCAGCCAGTCCTGTACAGTGTGTATTTTAAACACCGTTGCCACCTTTTTTTTGTTTTTTGTTAGCTTGCTTTGAATGTAAAAGAGAAGATAATCAAGGAGGTAGGAAGGGGCCACAAACAAATGTCTACATTGGAATGCAGTTGTGGAAAGAGCTTAGAAGTACTTCATGGTTGTAGCTGCTGAGGAGTCTGGCTTTATCTTTCCTTGGTTTTAGTCCAAGAAGTTCCTCGGCCAGGAGCAGACTTGGGGTGTGGGACGGGAGAAGAGTTCTGTTGTTTTGTGGTGTGATAGGGAAACCCCAAAGCACAGTTGCTTTACACACATTTTCTACAAATCCAAGCAGGTTCCCAGTCTTCTCCATGCCTCCTACCACATCTGTTTTTCTGCTTTGCCCCTTTCTATAACTGTAGGAAAATGTGGACTCAAAGTGCGGTTTGCATCAGCTTTTTTCCTTTAGTTTTATTGTTAGGAAACCCCGCTTAGTGATCTTTGCTTGGAGCTAATCTATTGGAGTTTCAGGTTTATTGGAAGAAATCACAAATATGGTCCCCTATTTACCTTAGAGGGATTTCTAGAGCAAGAAAGAGCATATATTCTGCTTCTGAACTGGTGAACTCTGGAGAGATTGGTTCTGAATGTTTTTTTTCTTTATTTCCTGGTTCTGGTGTCAAGGAAAAGAAGCAAAATTATATCTCTTCTCTAGGAAGTTCAACACTGTCTTAGCTACATCCCTTTATAAGTCCTTGCAGGTGTTACGCATTTTGCGATAGGAAATATGCTGCTATGTCTGTCTTCAGGGGCTGTTGTGGGTTTTAGAGCAAGGAATTTGGCGTGTAGTGGGAAACTGTGTTGTTGCTTGGGTGGCAGGCTGTCTGTGGGCAGGTTTTTGGGCAGGCACTAAAGCAAAGGCAAAATACTTCGTAATTTGAGTTGCTCTGTGAGGTATGTAGGTACAGTTCTCATGGTGCTGCAGATGCAGTTGATTATACAAAACTGTAACGATCCAATTTGGGTGCGCTGCAGTAGGTTATTTGTGTGTGATATATGTACTCTGTCATGCTTTCTTGGATTCAGAAGGTTTTCATAATCTAATACTGTCCAGAACACTGAAAACAGGCACATCGGCTTTAGAGATTAGATTTTCCAGGGGTTAAATGTACCAGTCTACCTTCTCACTGTTGTGCTGGTGCTGGTTCTACATCCCAGTTGTTTGGGGGTACCCAGACCTGACCCTAGTTGAATGCTTGCCTGCTGTTTTAATTGCAGGTGGTTTTGGGTAGAGAGGGTTGAGGTTTTCATTTTGAAGTTAAAGAGTTGAAACAAGCTTGTCCTGTTTCTTGCTGCTTTTTTTGATGGACAGGACCCTTATTGTTTTGACCTTACAAAGGCCAAACTATCAGATATCTAGGCTTATTTCCACTTTCCCTATTCAGATGGCAGACTACCCAGTGATGAGATACGTTTCTAACTTTCCTATTCAGTCCGATAGTTTCAAAATGGGCAAACCTGTTCATTGTTCGCCTTGTTCCAGGGTCCAGATACCGAGTGCTTTAATGCTGTGATTTTTGCTATGCAAAATCAAAATTTGCCTTTTTTGATGGGTTCCAAGTTGAATACAGAAGAAACACTGATCTGTTCCTAGGTAGCAAAGTTAAGTGCCATTCAGAGGGCATCAGTAAACTTCACTAATTCTTTTTTTTTTTTCCAGAGTTCTGTGGAAAGTGCTAATACTGCACAGTCTCTAGCTGGTTTACTAAATAAATGCAGAACCCCTCAAGGACAAAGACTAGTTAATCAGTGGATCAAACAACCCCTTATGGACAAGAATAGAGTTGAAGAAAGGTAACAGTGTTACGTGTTTTATAGACTTACACAAGTTAGTAACTATTTTACAGAAGGCTGGCTCTTTTTAAGCACAAAATACTACAACTAAGAAGTAATGGTGGTGGAAGGTTTTGTGTGCTGTCCTGTAACATTGTAGTTAGCGCAAAAAGTGTTTTTCCTTGAGATGAAAATAGACAGGTTACTGTTAGATTAAATTAAATTTTTACAGTTACGATCTTCTAAAGAGGAGGTATGATATGTTTAGATGGTCAAATGATTCATACTACAGGCTAAGGTAGCCTGCCTATTGTACTGCAAATGTTCGAGCCGTGTAATAATATTTTGATGTCACTTCCAGTTTACCAATTAAAAAAAACTAAACCAAAAACCCCAATAGTTACGCGGTAGTGACCTCTTTGCATTTCCAGAAAAAAAACTACCTTTGATTGCAGAGTGGCACTCGTACTGTATCTTGCTTAGATATTGTGGCCCAAATATGGGTGGTCTTTTTGTTCTCTGTTCTTTCATACTGGTGCCTGTCACCATGCATCTGCCCAACCAGTAGACAGTCGTAGCAGTCAACACGAAGCCTTAGAGAATCTGGCAAATCTCTGCTGAGAATGTGCAGATAATTCTCAGTTCTTCGGAAAGGAAAGCTGCAAAGGCCATATTCCTGCAATGTGTGTCTGTGTTTATCTGTTATGTTCACCATACAAACAGAAATTACACATTTTTAAACTTGTGCTAAATATAGCTATATTCTTCTCATCTAAACCCAAACTTCATGCAACTCAAGTGAATGGGAGGTTATTACATTGCAAAATGTATGTTAATGCATACCTCGACAAAACAGAAGAGGCCAGAAACCTAAATTTAACTTTGATACCTTCTCTAAGAGTAATATTTCAGATAAGACTTTACAGGTATGTCTGTATACGGTGTTGGCCTTTAGTACAGATCACTACTACTAAAAAAGAATTTTTGGCTTGGTCACATTGATGTTTAAAGAAGTTATGCAAGTAATAGTTTTCTCTCTAGATTTCTAGAAACTGAGTTATTCTGCTTCTCTTCAACAAAGTTTTCTACTTTTCCTAATAATTTGCAGAATGGTGCTAGTAATTTGATCAGAACACACCTAGAAATGTTATTATGTGACACTGAAAGATTTGTACCCAGGTTTGTTGCATGCTTTATCTTACTCTGGTGTGTGTTAGAAGAGACTTTTGTCATTGGTTCTTCTTGATTACATGCCCAAGATCTTCTGCTACTGTCAGTTTTGGATTCTAAGATCTAACTCTTATTTGAATTTTATGGTTATGCTGGTTTTAAGGTTTGGAAAGTTATTACTCCCATTTGTAGTTTTCTTGTGTCAAAGTAAACACTGGAAGTCTCAGACTTGTTTGCTCACTACTGTAGACCAGAAGTCCTGCAAGTTTGGAAGAGAGAAGGTATTTTCTTGATAAAGCCGGGATTAAATGATAGGCAGAAAATGTAACTTGACCTGTTTTGTAGAGTCATGGTCATCTTCACATTTTGTGCTGCGATTCTGTGTGGCAAATGTTGACTGCATTTAAGAAAATCTATATTTAAAGGGGGAGGGGAAGAATTAAATGGAGTTAAGCTCCTAGTAAAGCTTGTAAAGGTTGGTGTATCCAAGTGTTAGGAGGTTGAAAGAGGTCCCTTGATATCTCCTGTATCTTGCCCACCACACAATCGTTGGTGTTGCAATTTGTTGAAAGTAGTTTCTTTTAGTCTGTACTTACGGACAATGAAATACTATAGTCATGCTTTCCAGTTTGTTCTGCAGCACACTAAGGCTGTCCAGGCGCATCTTGTTTTCAAGTACTGCTTTGATGAATTTGATTCTTTGGCTTTGGGATAAAAGCAATGCATTTTACTCATAAGCAGTTAGTGTGCTGTCCTCCCCACCTTAATGCTTTTCAAAATGTGTAGGACTGTTCTTTTTTTAATCTGAAGGAACAAGCATAATAAGAGAAGCTGTTGGTGGGACTGATGAGATGTATTGACAGCTTCAAATATCTTTTGAAAGATGCCAAGTTGTTTTTTTGTATGCTTTACCATATATTGTGGCTGTTTTAAGAATAGCAAACTAAAATGTATAGGTGGTTTGAGAAGGCACTACCTGGACTCTGTTCCTTTATATTTCCTTTGCAGTCAAGGGGAATTACTGATTAACATGGCACATTTCAGGCTAAGAAATAAAGGATCTCATTTAACCCTAACCAGGGCAAAACAGTTGGAGTGATGTTAGATGACGATGTTTTGAAGTAAGCCTGTTGTTTTGCTTATACAGGAGTTATTTTGACTTAATTTTTATTCCAGTAGTGTAGAATTAGATGCCTGACTGTTTATTTAAAAAGCTTTTTCAGAAAGTTAGACTCTTGCAACCTTCTGCTGAGACCTGTAGGTGGTGCAAGTAATCTTTCGGAGCTTAATGGATCAACTTTTCAGTAGTTTGTAACCTTCAAGGTTTTGTTAACATTTATGGGTAAATGGAACACAGTGTTACATCACTAGTCCATATTAACCATCAGTACAGTAACAACACAAATTAATGTACATGCTTCAGATAAAATGTTTATCTACTGGAACAGCTCCTGATGAGAACTAAGAGAACAGGGGTTCCTGATACTTGCCTGTCATGAAAGACTTAGGGTTCTACCCATATCTCGCTGGTTTTCTATGATTAAAAAAAATAATTATCAGACGTAAGTATGCAAGATACAGCCCTACTCTCATGTGGTGTGTTCAGAAAGCAAGTATGTGAGGTTCTTGGTGCTTGCCTTATAGTCAGCATGTTTCTGAAATTAAACATAGTTGCAGAGACAGGAAGCGTGATAAATATATCAATTGTGTAACACTATGGACTGTAATACAGCAAGTAACTTCAGTGTGTAACTTTAAGATATTGGGAAGTCTGAAAAAAGTCGCAGAATATAAAATAGTGCTTGTTTTGTTTTGCCCTGAGAAGGGAACTCGTGCTGTACATAATTATTTTATTTTTTATCTATACTGAGGGGGAAACTCTATCTGACATTTGTACACAGAACAAACATAAGATTCCAGCTGATCATTTTAGTCTTCTATACGTACTGTGGTCTAACCTCTTATATGTCTCTGTCCTGTAGTAGAAGAGGTGCAGGAGTCTCAGCTCCAGAGGAGTTACGGGCTGTACTCCAGCATCACTTGTTCTGATTCAAGCCTGTTTGGAGCTTTTCTCTTGTGTTCCTAAATACTCTGCTGCATTGGGGGCCAAATTGCAGAAACCAGTCAGAAAGTAATAGATTTAGGAAGCTCGAGGTGAATCAGTGGCTAGCAGGGTAAAATTCCCAAGTTTGTAGAACATTCTCATGAACCAGTCTTGAATGAAAATTGAAGTAGCAGCTTGCTTAAAAATGAAAAAAAATAAAAATTGTTTCTAGCTAGTGTAGGCAGGCTTGACTGCCTTTCCAGGGCTTTATTTAGTAGTAAGTTAACCTAACATGCTTTCTTTAGCAGATAAACAGAGGGACGAAGTAGGGTAATGCATATGGGGTAGCTCAGATGGTGTGTGACTGGTGGGGGGCTCATTTCGGTGCAGGTGGATAGATACCCAGCATGGATGAGAGAGGGGCCCATGAAATGAGAATTCGGTGTGCCTTGCAGAGGCCTGTCCCCTTCCTTGGGTGGCAGAAATGTGATGGAGCGACCAGAGTTTTTCAGGCAGGCCAGGCAGGGAAGATGGAGGTACAGCCTGGATGCGCAGAGCTCTGCTGGTTGTGGGGACAGCAAGGGCCTGTCATGAGCATAAGGGTCAGGATTAGAGGGGACAGCAAGGCAGGGGGGCATGACAGTGGGAGTCTACAGCACATCTAGCCGCATCGAGATGAGGAAGTGGATAAAGCTACCTTGAGACAAGAAGTAGAAACATGATCTTGGTTCTCTTGGAGGACTTGAACCATCCCGGCACCTGCTGGAGTGGAACATCAAGATGAGGAAGTGGACAAGGCCACCTTGAGACAGGAAGAAGAAACATGGAGGACACCCCAGCACCTGCTGGAGTGGAGCAGGATACCCATCTTTGCACATGCTGGCAGACAAGTAGGTGGTGTTGTGACCTTGCACAATGTGCAGGTTGAGGAACATGGTTGTTCACATCTGCTTGGCAGGCGTGGGGCTGCATCTAGAGTGCCATATCCAGTGCGGGGCTTTGCAGGACAGGTAGATGGACAACAGGAGCCGGTCGAGCAGAAAGACTCTGAGTAGGATCGTGGGCTGCAGCATGTGGTATAACAGGAGAGGCTGAGGGAGCTGGATTTGTAGCCTGGAGAAGACCCAAGGGACAGACCTACCTGGTGGTTTCAGCTGCTGCGTGGATGGGAGTCATAGAGGAGGTGAAACCAGGTGCTCCTTGCAAGGGCACAACAAAACAGACATCAGCTTCACCAAAAGACACTCCCAGCTGGATATAAAGAAAAATCTTCACAATGAGGATGGTCAGACTCTGGAACGTCTTCTCAGAGAGGTGGAGGGATCTCTGTTCTTGTTCAGTGTTCAACTGAAATTAGCCTTGTTTTGAGGAAGGGCTGGAACTAGAGGCCTTGGGTTCCCTTCCAACGTAAATTGTTCTGCCATAGCTTTTCACTACTTTTGCGGGTTTTTTTTTTTATATGCTGCAGCTGTCCCTGCAGAACTTTGCAGATAGGCTTTTTGCTTCTGTCATTGTGGTTAGCAGCTCTGGAAACACCTTCAGCGCTTTTCCAAGTGCAAGCTGAGTACTTCTGCACAGCAACACACTGATTTCAGGAGGTTAAATTAGTAGGTGGTGGCCTGCGTCCTCAGTAAGGGAGGGGAGAATGTGACCAATGTGGAGGTTTGTCTAAATGGCTTAATTAAAATGTGCTTTAAATGCTGGGAGTGCCCTTAATGCCTTTAAAGAAGCTTCTGAAATACAGGTTGAATCTGAGCTAGTTAGAAGACAGAAAAGTGTTTTGTTACTGTCCTGCAGATCATGATGCAATATATATTTCGCATGAAAGAAGTTGTCATTACAGTGGTGTGAAAATGATGATGGCTTCCCAGGAAGCCTCTAAAAACGTTAGAAAAATGCCACCTTTGTAATTCCAGAAGTTACTATCTGTAAGTCCCCTAGAGAAGTGTTTGGAGCTTGATGCTCTCAATGTGCCTTCTTTAATCCTTTCCCCTCCTTTCACCTACATTTACTATTTTCAAAACTACTGGATAAACTGTGTTTTCATTTGGGTTTGGTTGTAAAACTGAGGCTGATAGTGAGTGCTGTCTAGAAACACTAAACAAAAGCTCTACTAGTCAAGCACACGTCAGTCGGGCCTCATCTTTAGGAAGGAATTTCCATCAAAATCCCAGGCACTTTTTAATAGGTTAAAAAAATATTAAAAAAAACCAAAAACAACAGAAAAGCTTAGATGCTTGCATTGCAAGAGACTTAATTTTAGTTTTCTTGTTTGAGGAGGGAATGGAGGGATGTAAATAAGAGCTGAAAAAAGACTCCTTTCATGACACCTTCAGGTGTAGGGAAGACAGTGTTGCTGTTTGAGCTGGAGAAGCGCCTAAAATCTGTTTGTATTCTACATGTTATTCAAATCATTTGTCTTCTAGGTCAGGGATCAGCAATCACCATTGCAAACCTGTAAATTGCAGGTGGCATTCAGTGGTGCAGCACTGGAGTCATAGTACCTCCTAGTTGATACTTCCAGCTCACCCACTTCATCCTGACAAGTCCTCACTTGGTGCAAAACAAATAGAAGGATTAAGCTTTTAGTCATTTTCTTTTGCATCTGAATTTTGAAGCTCAAAGGAGAAGTAAAAATTAAACTAAAATTTTCTTGAAACATCAAATTAGTTTTCAGATTTTTAAGAAATAATCGAATTGATATTTATTTAGGGTCATGTGAATCTGTAGCTGCCATATTATTCGTTTGCTCTCAGCGTGCCAAAAGGGTGGATGGTAACTCCTGCAGTAGTTCAGTTTTACTTAGAATCTGTGTTAATTGTTCAGCTGGTCTGTTGGATTTTGTTTTGTTTTGTTTTTTTTAAATCACAGCCATAATTTAATGAAATTTCTAGTTAATGAGCGTGACCATATGAAAACTTTTACTATGCATGTGTGCAAAGCTCTCTGGTTTGTCACAGTATCCTTGGTGGTCACTAATTTGAACATTGTATACAGGAATATGGTATATTCTCCATGAAAGAACAGTGAATATTTTAGTGTTTCTGCTCCGTTCAATTTGCATCCACAAACGTTAGAAAGGTGATATGTTAGGAAAATGCAATGGAAGCTCTTGGCAAGATAATTTTTTTCTTGACTTGTAATTTAATTATCATGTATAGGGTTGTAAAGGTCTTTAATGTTTTGTTTACATACAATTTTGAGTTCCTTCTCTATATAGAATGAATACAAATGAAGAAATATTTGTGTTTTGCAGCAAAGAAATAGAACTTGTTTGGTATACTCTCAGTCTGCACTTGTTAAAGGAAATGCACAGGTTAGCAATTTAAAAGAGTATTAGTGTTGATGGAGTGTAATAAACTTTACCTCTTAATTTTAATAATGTATGGAAACTTGCAAGGAATAAAACACAAAAAAAATATTAATGGAAATACCTTTCCTTAGCTGTCTCTAGTCTTTGAAGACCACGCAGTAATATTGTTTGATCACTGGATCCCAAAATGCTGTAGTTAATTAAAAAGGAAGACTGGCACAAAACCTCTGCCATGTGCCATTATGCTGAAAAGCACCTTTAGCTGCTTCTCATCTCTGGTTTTTCTGAGAGGTTTGGGTGGAGCGGTTTCACTATATAGAGTTTACCAACTTGCCTGTGGCTTTATGGTACTTGATGAGTTCTTGCTCTGTTGTCTCCATTGTTCTTTGTTATCATAAAAGAAATGGAGGTTTATATTAGTAATTCTTAAAAGCTGGGCATTTGTTTTCCAGAAGCCTAAATACTGTGTTGATGGAATGCTAATGTTAAAAAGGAAAAAACAAAGTAGTATTGTAAAACTGGGTGTTCTTGACTTTATTTAAATTAGGATATTTTGCCTTTATGTCCTTGACATTTGTTCACACTAGCTGTTCTGTATGTAGGATTTCTTTGGTCTTCAGTGGTCAGAATTTGGTGTGAAGGCTGCTTGTTTTTAACTCTGAAGCATCATGCAGCGATCTATGATACCGACTTCTCTCACAGTTGGCTGACACTGTAACTGCTTTAAATCAAAATGTACAGTCCTGCTTCCCTCACTGTGGATTGTCACCAGTTCCCTTGTTATTGGCACTGGCACTAGTGTTCATGTAGCTGCTGAGTTCATCTTTTGATGGGGAATATAGCATGCTAAAATAATCAAGGAGGAATTGTTGCATAGCATCTAATCCATTAAAACTAGACAGTTGCCAAAAGAGGCAATCCCAGTTCCCCTTTCTGGCCTTTCTGGCCTTCAGCTCCTGTTGCTCCCTTTTTACAGTCTCATAACTACAGAATAATTTGGTTTGACTTGTTCACCTGATGAAAACTAATCCATGAAAAAGTGAGGAAAGTTGTCATCTAAAATTAATCCTTTTGCTCCTCTGCAACTGGTCCATGACACACTATCATCATAAACATGAGGTTAAAATTTTCTTAAATGCGGATCAAGCAATATCAGAAGCCTGTCCTTCACATTTAATGATCTGACTTGTGTTTATTTTCTCTTGGTATCTTGGCTTTTTTTAGAGTTTACACTAATTAATTTATATTGTGAGTTGGATTACCAAACTTGCTACAGGAGGATAAATTTGATATCTGCCTATCCTCAAATTGGAAAAGTGTCTTGAGTCTCTGGAATGGAGCTGTTGACTGCCATTGCTCAATTAATCTGCTGCCTCTGACAAATTCACTATGAATTTACTACTTGAATATTTTTTAGCTCCTACAGAAGACTATGGAAATTTAATGAAAAATAATGTATGCATGGAAACAAATTAATAAATCAAGTCTCTTGTAACATTGGGAAGATGGAAAACATTTCTCTGCCAAAGTGTTTAGGAAATACTTAGAGAATCTTGTTTCACGAAACATCCCCTTGTCACTTCTGTCTGTAAAGTTCCTTAAGGGTAGGAGGCTGTTTAGTCCAGCAAGATTGTGATGAGTTTTTGAGGTGGGAGAACATTTGCTGTGTAAAACATCTTACATTCAAAATTCAACTTTGCTGATGAATCTTCCGTGTAATAAGCATGCATATTTAAAAGTTGGGAAAAGTGTTTAGTGAAGTGGCAGGTTGCAATAAGGTAAGAATTTTCCCTTTTTGTACCAGCTTCTCTTCTGTGGAGCTATTCTTAAAGAGTAATAATTTTGTTATTTCTTAACTATGAATGAGGAGGAGTGGCACATCAAATCTAAATAGTGCTGTTACATAAAACTCTAGTCTGAATGGCAGTTCTCAGTTATAATTAAAAAATAAACTTGACTCTTATTTGAGAAACATAAGTGAATGTTTACTTTCCTTTTCTATTACTTGGGCAGCTGACTGTTACTGTAAGTAAGATACCTACGCTGTGGGATGGGAAATAAAAGACACTTGGTTTTGGTTTTTAACAGTGATGGGAGTGATCGTGTAGGTTTGGTGCACAGGTCTATGAAAGTTTCTTTAGAATATAGACAGGAACAATACTTCTTGCTTTAAATGTTTTAATATTTCCAGGACCCAAGTCTTGTAGAGCAGGGCTGGTCTGCCATGGGATCGTGGAGTACTCCCAGCCATCAGCAGGAGCTGGTGAGAGGGAGATGCTGGTAGGTCTCTTTGGGTCCCTGCTGCAGGGCAGAGGTGACCTTCTGTCCTGTCTGGAGAGAAACAGTGGGACCCTTGACAAGCTTTGGTCATCACCTCCCTTTAGAAGTGCTACTGAAGATCTCTGTCCTTACTGCTCTGAAACACAGCTTTCAGCTCTTGGCCACATGAAGAGATAGGTGTGTGTTAGTACCATCAGCCTTGCCTTATAACTGAAGAAATAAACGTCTGCTTTCTGCTTCACTTACTTTCCGTCACAGGGAATCGGTGTGCATGCCTTGGAGCCCTGCAGTTCTTTGCTTTGACATGTTTTCTGGCTTGAGGAGGCAAAGCCGAGCTCTGCTTGTGCGCTGCTGCTTTATTTGCCTGTGCTTCAGGCACTCCCTTCCCTCGGGGTCTAAAAATATTGCTGTTGCAGCAGGCTGCTTCAGGAGCAAGATCTTAATTGCATCAAGTGGTACCTTGCTGGCAAGGATAAGACCCAAGATTTTATTTTTCCGCTGAAGCGTTGTTTTCTTCTTTGCATTGCCCAATCTGCTGGGGTTGGAAAAATGTTTAAAAACTTATGCAAAAATAGCGAATTATTGATAACTTATTTCAGAATAAATAAGACCGCAATAAGTATCTTTTGAGGAAGAAAACGTTATATTGGAGTTAAAAATGCTTTTTTGCCTGAGAATCCTGTTTTGGTTTTTTTTGATTGTGAGCTCATTAGCTTGCAACCTCACAATCGATACGTAACAGCTTCCAAAGCTTTGCTTGATTGTTATAGAAAATAGTTATTTTTGTGCTTGGTACCCCTAATGTAATCTCAGGGCTTTAATTTACTACCTCTAGGCTTTGACATAATACTCAAATGGTATATGCAGGAATTCATATATGGAAAGACTCTGTTGCTTTCCTAATACATATTAATTTTATGTTACATAAATGTAACTGATATAAGGAGTGAACTATGCTTGTTTGGAAGGATGAATGCATTTATTGTATTTTAAAATTTTATTTGTAAGTGGACCATTCTGAGGTTGCAAATATCCAGTATTGTTTTCATGGTAGGATGATTTGGGGACTAATTTGGAAAATTTGAAAAAGGCAGGAGACTGGTGTTTGGATATTGCTTTCTCTTATGTTGCTTTAATATTTCAGGTTAGACAGCGGGGAGCCTAGGGTGGTGCACCTTCGTCTAGCCGTTTAGTAGCAGAGAACCCAGTGCTCTAGAAGTGTGTGTGTGTCATGATTCCTGCGACTCCTCTGGGGTCTAAAGCTGCCCTTCCAACCTTGGGCTCTCCATTAGAAAGGACTACTTCAGTAGAGATGCAAGAAATAGTCTGTTGCTTCAAGTTATAAAATTGAGATTAAAAGACACCAGTAGCGAGTTCAGTCCAAAGACCTGCCCTGTAATAGTGGAATGAAGGCCAATTTCTAGCACTTAAATACAGCCTGAGGGCATTGGATACGTGCCTGGAGATCCTTTGATTGAGTTTGCTTCTGACTTGAGGGAGAAAATACAGCAGGGTGGAGAAAAGCAGCACGTAGCAATACTGCCTCATGCTTTTTGTGGTGCCAGAGCTGGTTTCTGTCATCTTAGAAGTGTTTGTGGGTCTGTGGCTTGAGGTCATCATTTTCTAGCCAGCTTAAGCCAATGTCAAGATAGAGCCGAGCTTGTCCGCAGCTGGTAGAGCCACCCCAGAATGGGCTGGTTCAGGGGAGCCTCACTGGTGGAAAGCTAAGACAGCCACAGCAAACGAAGCTGTGTGATTAAGGAGGGGGCTGCTACTGGGAGCGTTAACTTCAGTGTCAGTCTCGGGGGTCTACAGCTGCCTTTACCAGTTTTCGTTCCTCCACGCTGTGTGGTTTGCCTGTGGTAAAGAGCAGGACAGCTTTCAAGCCATGCCACTGAGCCACGTCACGCATGGTCTCTATGACATTTTTTGTTTCTGCAGAGGAAAAGTTTTGAAACTCCCTGTTTGTGTCTAGAGCTGGGAATCGTTGCAAAATCTTCTAAGAAGCTAGGAAGGTCATTGGAGTACAAGTATTGTGATAATTTTACTGGGACGATGGCGTTCTCTTTAAGAACGCAAACATTACAGTAGGGTGTAAGATACATCACTGTGGGGTTGCTTGTTCCTGGTTTGCTTTTTCTGTGAGTCTGCCTTATTATACAATATGTCTTTGTTGCTAGAAGCCTGTAATTTCACATCCTGCACATGAAAGTAATGTACTTTAAATTCTGAATTGAGGATATGTATACACTGTTGTACACCTTCACTGTCATCTTGAAAGTTTTGCCATTTAGGCAAACTGTATCTGTTAGTTTAGTTCTTGGTTTAGGTTGTAATAGCGTTTTTCAGGGGGAGAAGCTGTGAAGTCATTTGATATTACAGAAGCATTTATAGAATCACAGAATGGTTTGGGTTGGAAGGGACCTTAAAGATCACGGAGTTCCAACCACCCTGGGCAGGGACATCTCCCATCAGACCAGGTTGCTCCAAGCTCCCTCCAGCCTGGCCTTGAACACCTCCAGCCTGGCCTTGAACACCTCCAGGGATGGGGCAGCCACAGCTTCTCTGGGCAACCTGTTCCTGTGCCTCACCACCCTCACAGGAAAGAATTTCCTCCTGATATCTCATCTAAATCTCCCCTCTTTCAGTTTAAAACGTTACCTCTCATCCTATGGCTCCACTCCCTGATCAAGAGTCCCTCCCCATCTCTCCTGTAGCCCCCTTTAGGTACTGGAAGGGGCTCTAAGGTCTCTCTAGAGCCTTCTCTTCTCCAGGCTGAACAACCCCAACTTTCATCCTGTCCTCATAAGCAGAGATGCTCCATCCCTCTGATCATCTTCGTGGCCCTCTGCTGGACCCATTCCAACAGGTCCGCGTCCTCCTTGTGCTGAAGGAATGTATGTTCTTAACTGAGGAAACAAAACCAACTTTGTGCTAGCACACTAAGAAGAAACTATAACAGGGTCACACAGTTTGGTCAAGAGCAGGTGGGAAACAGAAGAACTCGAGCAGTTTAGCATCGAGGTGAATACATGTGAAGGTGGAGGCTGGTTTTTGGCCAGACTGAGCCGGAAGAAGCCTTGCTTTACCTGGGTGCAAGCCTCTCGCACGGGCCTGAAATTTTCTGGGTTCTCTGTTTCTGAACTACAGGCCTTTCTGCATGCAGGCATCTTGAGGAGAGTAAAAAGAGAGCTTACTCAGATGAACAACTTGTGACACTCACTCAAACAGAAGATTTTGGACCCTAGCAATATCGTAGGGCCAAATTGTACCAATTTCATTAAAATAACAGAAAGATTTCGACCCCTTGCTTGGGATATTCTCTCTCATGTGTAAGATACGCTAGAGAGGTATGTATAGAACTCATCCAGAGAGCAACATTTAGAGTTCTTAATGGAATAAAGCCAAAATCTGGTGTCTTGAAAGCACTGGAGGAACTGGTGCTTATGGCAAGTCTCCTGCTGCTTGAGTAAATATTGCCACCAGCTGGAGGCTCGCTACCAGAAACCACAGCAACTTCTGTCTGTGCAGTCTTCAGAAACCACATCGTGTCATCTGAGTGTGAGTGTGTGAACCCAGTGGAGCATTGAGAAGCCTGCGCTGTATGAGTAAAATAAAATGGCTTTTGATGGTATTTAGTCTCTCTAAAACTGCTGGCTGCTTATTCCTCAGGTTTTACGCTATTTTTATTTCAGATTGTTTACAAAGATTGCTCTAGTTTCGTAACTTCCAGTCTTTTGTGCATAACTAAGCACTTCCAAAAGTATGTGTGGGTTATCTAGGTCTTTTTGCATTGTTATTTCTTTGTGCTTGTCTTATAAATTTTGAATGTTATTTTTATAAGTGCTTGTAGCAACTCTGATTGTATTGGGCAAAATGACCTGGGATGGTCAGTGTGATTTTTGTGCTGCTGTCATTGATGAATATGTTGAACAGGACTGGGACGAGTATTGACCCCTGGGGGATACCACTGGTTACAGGCTGGTTACAGACCTCCAACCTGACCCTGCTCCATTCATGCCTTAATACTTCAAAGGCTGTAAAGTGTACTGGGATTTGCCACGAAAAGAGTTTATCAAATTTAAGGTGATATTTACTGCTTACCTGAGGCGGTGACAACTGGACTTAGGCTGATTTCTGTGAGAGAGAAGATGCTTGTGTAGGGAACCATTGGGCCACCAGGAAGTTTATAAAGGGAGCTCGTGACACTGCCTTGCTTTTTTTTCTGGCTGGAAAGCACAAATGCTGGTATTAATCAACTACAGCAACTTGCTCGAGTGTAAACTTCCTCCAGGGTGTTAAAATCGCTTTGCGTGGAAAAGAAACCTAAATTAGAACAGGTAAGATGGTGGGTTGGCTTTGCCCTGCCCTCCTATTGAAGAGGCAGTATCTGAGGCTGTAGTTTATTACATTATTCTGGTAATTTCTATAGAATCAGAAAAGAAGAATCTATCAGTTTTCTGTATCTGCATTAAATATGCCCAGGGAGGGTTTACATTGGCTCCACTGGATTAAGAAGAGATCTGAATTTGAAAGAAACCCAAGGGAAACCAAAATAATGGTACGTGTTTTCCACTTTCCATCTTATAAAGGAAATATGAAATTAAATTGGTGTAACTGCATATTCTGAAACTGTGGTACTGAGTCGAAAATCTTAGCATATCTTAAAGCAGTCCTTAATGTGCTGCTTTGGTATTTCTCTGATAAAATTCTCTATAATCCAGTTGAACAGTTGGACAGAAAAGCTGATCTTATTCTACAGTCATAGAAAACTGTTTAGCAGGCAGATAACACAAATTTACACTCTTCAGGAGTATCGGCTGTTGTATAGCCAAGGGAGTTACAGCCTTTAAGATCTTCTTAGAAGTAAGTAATCTTCTCCTGTAAAAGTGTGCATTCTTGATTTGATTTCAGTGTTAACACTTTTTTCCTTGTGTCATGTGGAATTTGTGGTTAGTACAGTTTTTCCCATGAATATGTCTTTTGGATTTTAAGTTACTTCTCTGTAGTAATAATTAAATGTATATATTACTCATTATTAAATATCTAAATTACTGATTATAGATGGATCCAAGTTTCATAATATGGTTAAAAAAAATACAGAGTCCTTCTTCTGAGCAGAGATGCTGAGAGGAAGCGTTCTCCTTCCAGCGTGCAGGGGAGGTGCAGAACTGCCCAGGGTTTTGCAGGATGTTGGTGGAGGAGAGACTGTTGTGCAGCTCCCTGGTTTGTTAGGATTTGGGGTTTTTTTTGTGCCGACTGATCCTGCTCAGGCATTAAAAATACTCCGTTCATTCTAACTCTAGTCTTTTATTTTAATGTGTTAGTTTAGTTATTATTTCTACAGACAGAATTCTTTTCATCCTTCTATGAAGTCTGTATACAAAATACAGGCTTGATTGATGTTTTCCTGTTAAATTTCTCTATCTAGCTCTGTAAAAGCCTAGTAACATAATTGAACCTTCCTGACAGCCTCTGTGTTGTGGCAGTATTCGGTGCAGTGACCTTAAAATCGTGATGAAAAATGCTGCATAGATGTAGCAAAGGAAGAAGCGATCTTTTCTGATGTCAAAGGAGATGTAAAGCCTGGGTGGGACAGAAGCACTCTGATGAAACTTGGGAAAACGTGTGCCATTTATTAGATAGAAAACAGGTTTCTGTTATTTTTTTTTTTGGTGTGGAGTATTTGTTAACAATACGTTTGGGAGATGCCTGTTATCAACAATAAAACACAGGAAAGAATGAAATGCTTTCAGCTGGATTCCAGAATATCCAATAGCATCTTGGAGATAGGTGGGTTTGTTTGCTCGCGCACGCTCTCTCTCTCTCTCTCTCTCTCAGCACACTAAACCTCATGTTACTTGTTATTGCACTTAAAAGTTGATAAACAGCTGCAGCTTTGAAAAAATGGGGTTATCATTTCCAAGTTAAATAAAAGTACTCGTGTTGGTTTTCAGTTATATTAGCTGAGGTTTTGTTTGTTGATTTTGTGGTTTAATTTGCAAATTTAAATAACTGTCTTGAAGCAAAGATTTCATTTATGTTCTAGTGTGGTTTCGCTGCTTATAAATGTTTCTGTTATCTTGGCTCTGCCGCCTTAGATCTTCTGTGGTGGAAAGTTTTTTTGCCTTGTTTTCCTTTGCCTTTTGGCTGTGTGGCAGAAACAAGAGATCCAGTGTTCTCAGCTGTTGTTTACACTTGGATTTTTTTTTATTTGTTTCTTTTTATTTTTGTTTTCTTTTTTTTATTATTTCCTCAGTTGAGCTTTATATTAAAAGCACGTTGTCGTTTCATTTCATTATTGCTTGTGAGCATTAGGCATGGCTTATAGATGCATTATCTTAATGTAGCCCTTTCTGTTCAGCAATTTTGTGTGTATTCTTGCCATACAGGAAATTGTTATGCAAAATGTGGCATGAACACAAAACTGTCAGCCTTATATTCGTGGTTGGTAAATACGGCGGTGAGGAAGACGGAATGGTACTAGGAAGGTCATGAGATGTTAGTCTAATTAATATGATTTTGGCAGAGGAAAATTGTGTCATGCTGATCTGAGAACTCTTTGAACTTGTCATTGTTGTGGACAAAGGAGGGGGAAAAAAAAAAAATTAGAGCTTTCAAAACGCCTTTGACAAGTTCTTATCCAGGAGGCTGTTGAACAAGCCAAGGGAGTCGTGGAATGAAAGTGAAGGGTTTGTTTGTGTAAAAGGCACAAGCGGAAAAAAAAAAAAAAAAAAGAAAAAAAAAGGTTTTAATCTTGGCAAAGGTAAGCTCAAGAGTCTAGAAGCTGCACTTGAGATATTCTCTAATGATCGGGATGGCCCCTGGCCAGTAACGTACTGACGCTTTATTGGTGGTACAAGAAAGGCCCAAACTTTTAGAGAAAGCCAAAACAGCCCAGCTGGCTGGACAGAACAGGAGTAGTTTGGATTTTAATAAGCATAAAGCAGTGTGTATAGAGAGAAAGAATGTAATCTGCCTGGCAAACAGTGCTTGATGTGGATTCAGACAGGGTGCTGGGCAAGTTTCCGTGCAGTCAGGTTTTCAAGATAAGGTATGTGGCATTAGAGAAATTGTTGCTGCTGGTCTCTTCCAAGTGCAAAATTTGCTATGTTTCAAGAAGTGATTCTATGTGTATGTGACTGCCAGGGTTATTGATTGTGTAGGACCTCTTGGAAGAGAAAATAAATGCTCTGTGTAAACATAAGCTATCAGAGGGTGAGATGGGATCTAATTCAGAGAGCAGACTTCAATTTTGCACATTCTGAGATGCGTCGTCAAAACCAGAGAAAATAGTTTTTATACTGGAAATCATAGAGTAGTCTGTAGTTTAAGCAGGTTTGATAAAATGGCCAACCCTGGTTTTCTACCCCAGGCAAGAGTAGTATTTTTCTAGATTAAAATCAACTTTTATGATTGGATAAGCCCTCCAAATGTGTGTGTGTGTTACTTTCTTCCTAGTACTTTTGTTAAGTGAAGAAAAGGTGTTTTGAACTAGAACTTCATGCAGTTTTGCAGGTAAGAAAATATGAAGGTATTTGTGCCTTCTGCCTCTTTATGGATTCATGTGTGGTGATATTTTGATAATTGAGAAATAACATCAGAACAGTGAGACCTCTTGTGTCTGTTTGCCATGACTGTAACTGCTAAAGGCAAAGTGGAGTAACAGTAAGAACATAGGGATATGCTTTATTGTAAGTTTTCAGTGAATCCTGTGGTTTTGGGGTTTTTTTTTTGCCAAAGGAGTTGTTTCCAGATTGCAGAACTAAAAATGGCCACGTTCCTTGGTTCCTATGAAGAGGAACAAGCTCTTAGGAGCTACTGCCCCTAAGTGAGCTCTGACAGGGCTGAAGATACTTTGAAGGGAAGATCTGCAGATGGGATTTATTCCTTCTGTAACGCCCTTGGGAAAGTAGGCACACATTTGGTTATTAGGCTTATATTTAGACTGTTAAGGAGTTGTATCGGGTATCTTTGGTGGGGTTTTTTTGTTGTTTTGTTTCCTTGGTTGTTTGGGTTTTTTTTAATATTTTAATATCTGGTCTTTACAAAGTGTGTTTGTTCACCAGTTGCTGCTGGTGGTTCTGAGAAAAGTTTGTGATGTGAGTCTTAAGTCAGGTCTGCCAGGTAAATTGTGGGGATTTTTAGTAAAGATGACAATGTATCTGCTCTGACAGAATCATGCAATTCTTTTTATTCCTCAGAAGCATTTGGCAGAAGCCTGAAAGCTAGACATTTTGCTCTCAAAAGCCAACAGGGATCAGAATTGGAAATTATTTGGCTATTATGACACTACTTATAAATTTTGTTCTGCGTTCTTGCAGTAGGTATCTTAAATATATTCCTGTCTACTTCTCACAAGTTCTATATACATGCTGAGACATCTTTTAGAGATTCCCCATGTTTCCTGTCCTTTTTGGAAATAAAGCACCATTATGGGTCAGTAATATCAGTCTTTAAACTCATTGAGGCAGTGGTTGAATGGGTAAATGTAGAGGTAAGGTTCTTTTGTCTTTTTCATTGATTTTTGTTCGATATAATACAGAAGGTTCCCTGGAGTGGTGTGGGTAGATCACTTTCTGCACCAGAAAGACATTCCTTTTGAATTTTTTTAAATGTAGAAATTGTACTTCTACCTGTCCAAGGATCTCTATCCCTTGTGTTAACTTAGACAAGGCTTTTGTTTCTTGAGTGGCTGTCTTTACTAATTAGCTGAAGCAGAGCACCATGTTAACCTCTGTGTGCTGTTTCAGGTGTCTGGCTCTCTCTGCAGAACACTGCGTAGTGTAATGTAGAGATTACTGCTTTCAAAATAACCAAAAAAAATTGGCATTCCCAATGGGGTTTGCAAATGCAAATGTTCCTGTTGAAACTGCTGCATTTTTCTGCCAGTAAGCAAAGCAGTAGAAATGATGGGGTGAAAGCTGTCCTTTCTCTGCTTAGAATCATAGAATCATCTGGGCCGGAAGGGACCTTCAAAGGTCATCTAGTCCAGCCCCCCTGCAGTCACAGGGACA
>JAOQGH010000023.1:10627787-10657765 GCA_025769975.1 Gallinago jamesoni | reverse complement strand
CCCAGGGTCCTCCTTTCTACCCTTTTTAAAAATGGGTATGATGTTTCCTTTCTTCCAGTCTGCAGGGACTTCACCTGCATGCTTGCATGTCTCTAAATGAAATTAACTTCCCTGCTGAAGCCAAGGTATCGATAGGTAGCATGTTAATGTGATTAACCAGAAAGGAGCACAGTGTATCATGTCTGGAGGTCTCTGAAGGGGGCAGAGAGCTTCCTTTGTGTTCCTAAAGTGTGACCCAAGAACTCTGACCTCTCTGGTGTTCCAAAATGAACAATGTCTGACTTCCTTTGTTTAACTGTGAGTGCAAAGCAATGCAAAATATGTAAAATTGACAATGCTAACCAGTGCAAAAAAGGAAGCAAGAAATGTGCAAAAGCTGTCTTGCATTCTAGTGGGGAAAACATAATTTAATGCTCTGTCACTTCTCATTGAGATTTATCCTTGCTTTCAGCACTAAGGGGTTGGAGTCAGTCAATGTCCAGAGGTGCCTTCCAACCTCAAGTGTTCCAATTCTGTGATCCAGGGCTGCACAACTGGACAGTGTCAATTTCAGCTTTGACCACAGACAGTTAAACTCTGCCAAGAGTGGCTTTTTTCCTACAGTGTGGGTTTTTCCTTCTTACTGTTCTTTTGTAGGTTACTAGATGACTTTTTTTTTTAATGATGCAGGGAAAGGGTTAATCTCAAAATAGATTCTGAGCTTTGAGATACCTACAGAACAGATGTTGGCATTTGCGCCTGAAATGATTTTACTCCAATCCTGTTCATTAGATACCCCAACTGTTAAAAATCACAGTAGCATGATGTAGGCTAAATGACCTTGCATTCTCTGCTCAAGCGTTGTCCTAGTTTGATTTCTTCTTTTATCAGGAAGGTTGGCCATTGGATAGATAGAAACTGCCGGATAAACGTTTTCATTCTAATTAGGGACATAGAAGAATTACAGACCATGCTGTGCTAATCATTGTTATGAACTTCTTATTTAGGTTGAATTTGGTTGAAGCTTTTGTGGTGGATCCAGACCTACGTCAGTACCTTCAAGAAGATCTCTTACGTCGCTTTCCAGATCTTAACCGGCTGGCCAAGAAATTTCAGAGACAAGCAGCAAACTTACAGGACTGTTACCGAATGTATCAGGCTATTAATCAACTGCCTAATGTTGTACAAGCACTAGAGAAACATGAAGGTAATGCTACCCCTGTCTGTTTTCCATGTTTTAAACTACATTGATGATGCAAAGGAATAGTGTGTAGGCTTCCAAAGATTGCCATTTTCCCCATGTACTTTTGTTGCAGGAATAAAGCTAAAAGATATTTGAATTTTAAATGAGCTGAAATTCTGAAATACCAATCAGATATTTTAAAATAAACATAGCCAAATCTTTACAAAAAACCCCATTCAAATTAGCGTGTAGCTGAAATACTCGAACTATTGGGTTTGTCAATCTGTGATGTTGACTTGTCTCTAAGATTTCCTGACCAATTGCATGTGATTTATGATCTTAAAAACAAGATAACCATTCACAGTATTGCTGTGTTCCTTTTGAAGACACTTTGCACCTTGGGTTTTTTCATTTAATTAGAATACAGTTTAATATTATTGTTATAATTTGAATAGTGCTCGTTTTTATTTATTTATTTTAAAAATTGTAATATTCCTGTATTTGGTAAGAGTAACGGTGGCAGAGTTTCTTCTGATCTTCATTAGTGGGAAGCTCAATGCTATGACAACCAAATCTAAAAAATACAAAGGTTGCTGTTTCTTTTCCTTTTCTGTGTGTTACCAAGAAAATGCCGAATAAGATTAGTGTCAGCGAAACAGGGGTGTGATTCAAAACAGGGGCTTGATTCAATACAGCAGTAGCAATCCTAGCCTGTCAGAAAGCAGATTTTTATAGAAGGCCATTCATTTGTTTGAAAATCTCCACATAAAGCAAGTGCCAAAGTAATAAAAAGAAATAATTTTTGAAATTATATAGTTACAAAAAATTCTTTCCTCTCTTTGAGTAGATAGTAATATTACCCAGTATTTTACACTTTTCTGTACTATGGTTTTATGACTTAAAGTAATGAAATTTATCTTCTAAACTATTAATCTTAAATTAATTTTTGGTTGCTGGTTATGTTATTTCCAAAAGTAGTTAAGATCTAAAACTGGGAAGGAACTGGTAGATAGAACTTTTTTTTTTTTTTAAAGAGTTGTGCCACGCTTTATCTTCTTCAGTTATGTCCCTTTGGCTTTTCCAAAAGACTCTGGTTGATCTTGCCTTGGCATGGAGCTTTTGGTTTTCCATCTTAAACTGAGTTATTAGTTCAAAAAGCTCACTTCCTGTCTTCTTTTTTGGTGAGTTGTCATTTGGATCAACAGAGTTATGACAGAGTTTCTGTTATAACATTGGTGTAGGAAAACAATTTTTAGAAGGTTTGAGGAGCAAGCTGCGTATGGCAAACTACTAATGCTCACCATATGGAAAAATTAATAGACTGCAAAAAGTTCTTGCTGTTTTACATGTGAATCAGTTGGCCTTAGGGCATATATATCATCAGTATATCCAAGATAATTTAAAATAGGTGAAATGTGTTACTTTTGTTTTAATTTGTACCTGTGCGCTCTTGTTTGAACTAGAAGAATGGTCTGGTAATTTGGAATGTATGTGACTGATTCAGACTGGATCTGATAATTTACATGTTTAAGACTGTACAAAATCTTTTAACTCATCAAGAGGTGGAAAGTCAGAGAGATTTTTGACAATTCTGAGTATCTACCAGTTTCAGAACTTCATTTTCACATTGATGGATATAGGGAGACAGAGCAACTACACCATGAAGTGCTCAGCAGTGATTGCCTTTCTCTCAGTGTGAAGCATTGTTTTGTTGAGATGCTTGTTTTTATGGATGATGAAAGGAGGGGGGTAGTGATTCAAGACAGCTTTTTTTTTGCTTTTTAGACATAAGAAACCTGCATAAGACAGGGAAGGACTCTGAGTCATCAAATCATTTTGCTACTGCTGGTAAAAGGGGAGCAGTTGTTTATTACTGTAATTGCTGAGGCATAAAATCTAGATATTAGAAGATGTCTGTCTTCAAGAAGCTGCTGAAGCATCTTTCTTCTCATCTCAGACTGCCACTCTGTATTTTAAGCCTGTAAACATGCAGCATACAGGAATTGTATGCCGGGTTCCAGGTGATTTTTCACCATGTTGTATCTGGTGACTTGAACACCCCCTTACTGCTTTTGGAAATAACTCTTATTGCATGTTCCAGCACTGTTCTTCCCATGACTGTTGTATTGATGTGTTATAACCAAATTGTGATCGAACTTGGCTGTTTCCCATCCTTTGTCATTTCCAACTGATTATTCCCCTACTCATAGGGGAAATTGGTTTATCTATCAATGCATCATCTTACTCATTGTTAAATTTTATTTCATTTCTGATAGCCCGGTTTTCAAGGTCAGTTAGTTATGTTCCTGATTTACTTTGTTCTAATTTCATCTACTGATGTCTTCCACATTGTATATATTAGTGAATTTTCTAAGCAGCCTTCTTTTGTGCATTAATACCATTAATTCTTATATCTTAAAAAGATAAATGCTTGTATGAGCCCTGGAGGAATTGTATTGCCGGTGACCTTCCACCTCATTCATCTTTTGCAAGTCAGTGATGTCCTCTTTATCTGCCTTCTGATCATTGTATTAATCATGAGTCTTGCATCTGAGCATCCCATGTGACACTGTATTGAATGCTTTAGAAAAGCCCTGATTAGGTCTACAGATTTTCCTTTGTCTTAGGCAGTGATCTCAGACAGATTGCGCTATAGAGGTATGAGCCGCCTCTAGTAAACTCATGCTGTATTTTATGCCAGTTTCCATTTTGCTCCTTGTTCTTTCCCCATCGTTTTTTCTAAGACCTCTTGTACCATCAGAATGGCTGTTTTTAAGTGTATTTAGTCATCAAGATTTATCTCTTTTCCCTTGATAGAATAGTGTCAGTTTTCATATTTCTGTTTGCTGCCAAACTATGTAAACATTTCAAGTTTGAAGATTAGTGCTTGATTTTAATTTCTGTTTTAATAATAAAGTGTTTAATGCATGTATTAAACACTTATCTGTGCCTCAGTGAGTACTTTAGTTTAAATTAAAAGCTGTACCTGGGAGCAGATGGGCTTTGTGATGAATGTGCATCTCTGCTTTTGATGCAACATAGGTCTATTATTCCTTCTCTAATGGTTAGTTTACATGCTAATAATGTTGAGTAGGTGCAACAGTGATTTTTTTTACCATGCATCTTTTATGTGAGTTTGTGAATGCAGGTGCAAGACAAGTAGGAGTTTAATTTAGAATTTTTCAATGGTGTTTCTTGCTCATGTTCTCTTAATGCCAACTGTTATGCTTTTAAGAAAAGCATATGCATACAACTTTTATAAATCCTCAATATTCACTGACTCTACTATTGTACTTCCTTCAAATGTCGGATACTGAATATGAAGTTGGATTGAAACTGTAAATCAATTTAGCAGTGTATCAGTTTGAACCATATAAAAAACATATGCAAATACACTAGTATTTTATTTACCTAAGAGATTAATATTTTCTAGTTTTTGAATGGGACATTCAAAAATGGGACTATGGTGTCTGAAGGTGTACTCTTCGAATTTAAATAATTAAACGGTATCATTAAACTTTCCTACTTACACCTTTTAAGAAAAGAATTTGTAATCGCTGCATGTTCAAGCATAGTCATTTTTCATTAATTCAAGAACACTGAAGATCATTTCATTGTGTGTGCTGTGCCATGCACTGTCAGCTGATGCACTGGGAACTGCCAAGTCCACTCTGAAGAATGGATACGAAACTTCTCTTCTGCTCTCCGTCTCTTCCTTCTTTATTGCCTCCTTTTATTTTCTTAGTTGGTTTAGATGTCTTTTCTTACAAAAAAGGGGGAAAAAAAGATGTGACAGAGCAAGGGATTTGGAATAAAAAGCAAGTTGTACTTTAGTTCAGATCTTAGTTTTGAAGATTTTTAGTCAGTAGAAGACTCCGTTTTTACAAGTTCCATTATTTCTCAACAACATGTAATTTTTTCTCTATTAAGAGATACTAATCAGTTAAGAGCTTTAACTTAAAAAGTTTGGGAGAGTGGGGAAGCAGAAAGGCACAGGAGAAAATGGAAAACAAACCAACCTTTTTCTTCCTATGTGAGTTACAGCGCAGAGAGAGAAGAGGGAGTCCCTTGAGTAACCATGTCCTCAGTGTGTGAATTTAATAAACTTGTACAGAAATTTTTCTTAGGAAAGATTAAGACTTTTTTCCTACTCTGTTAAGAAATTGGGAGGCTCTGGAATAGCCAGAGCTTAATTCTCTGTTTCTCTGTCAATGTGCAAAGACTTGCCTGTAAACATCAAAGGCAAATGTTGTAATTCTGTACATAATCCAACGACTATAAGCTCATAGTAGTGGATTCTTTGTGAGGCATTTTGTGTAAATCATATAGTCAATAATGCTAGTCTTTCAGTGATTAAATCATAACTTGAAGTGGCTGCAAAGATCTAAATGTTCATTTACAGACAGCGTTTTTACAGCTGGCTGCTGGATAGGTGCTTATTTTAGGCCTGAAAAAAAAATACTTCTTTCACAAAATTGGGAGTATCTGGGCATGTAAAGTTAACTGTGAACTGCATTTTTGCATTTGATGCTTACGGTGTTCTGTGGACTTGCAGACAGTATGTGTGTTATGCAGTTATTCATGGTGCTACAGAGTATTTGTGCTAACAAAATAAGTTGGAAAAAATTAATTTAATTTTGATGACTTCCTGTTTAGTGGACAGATCAGTGACTATTGAGATCTGGTTAGAGTAGATAGTTTTTTTTTTTTTTAAGGAAAACAAGATGAAAACCCATACACCTCTGTTTCTATTTATGTCCCTATTGTAACCTACCAAATATTCCCAATTTTTGGTAATTTTGAATTACAAAAATTAAAAACTCTGAGTGTGGATGATGAGACTTCCACTTTGTATTTTTCAAATTGGTTGCTGTAGAAACACTTCCTACTAACACCATTTCAACTTATTATGTGCAAGAATAGGTAATGTTCACACAGCAGGTTTGCTTTCAAACTGTTGTTTGTCTGTAGTTTTAGTCATAGTGGAAGGGAATCAATACCATCAGATATGAACAAAGATGACAGAAGAGGTACAAGCTTAATCAGAATATAAATTGGATGGATAGTACCAATTTTAGAATGCGTGCATCAGTGAAGTAATCATAACCAATCTTAATAAAAATTAACCAGCTGTATAGTGGTGCTGTTTATCTTGGGTAAGTGAATTCTGGTACAGTTGTGTGATTTTGTGAATGATAATTTTTCTTGTTTGTTCTTAACAGGAGCTCACCAGATGTTGTTGTTGGCAGTGTTTATAACACCTCTTAATGATATCTACTCTGACTTCTCAAAGTTTCTGGAGATGATAGAAACAACATTGGACATGGATAAGGTATGGGCTGGTGTGTGGGAGGGGGTTTACTTAGCAATTAGCACTTAGCAAGAAGAAACTTAGCAAGTTTCTTATTGAACTTTGCAATCTGCTCTACACTTGCTAAATTTAATTGATCATCTATATTAAGTAGTTAGTGATAGTTTAGCTGTGGAATATATAAAGCCTGTTATTAGTATAGCAGTTGAGTATCAAGAGGATATTCACCCACTGTCTGATATTCTCTAGCCAATGCTAGAGAATGCTTTGGGTATGTGGATGCTGTGGAACTCAAACTATTTTTGAAAAACCTCATCGGTATTAAAAGCGGGGAAGTTTTTTGTTACTTTTCTGCTTCTTCATATCTTCAGAGTTACTGTGATGTGTCTCAGATCTAGAATGTAGCCAAAATATGCTTATTACATATTTCTTTGCTTCTATAAATTTAATTAGACTCACTCCTGTTTGGTGAGATCAAGTCTTCGTAACTAACAGTTTCTGAAAAGTGATTGACCTCAGTATAAAGATTGACTTTACTTTCCAGTGTAAGGACATTTCTCGCTAGGGAGAGAGCTACTACAATTGCCCTAGCCTTACATCTATACTTGTTTATAAAATATTACTGATCATAGCACTATCCTTGCAAGGGAAAACTGGCAATTTTTCAGAGGAAAAATTTGCCAAAGAAAGCTGGAAGGAACATTGCTGTTGTTTAAATCTGTGGCAGAAAGGAGAAGGGATGAGTATAAATGACTAATTTATCATTATTTAATATTGAACACTTAGGACACAGGACAAGAACCATTGCTAAACTGGGTGAAAAGTTTTTAGTGAGTTTTGTACATAATTTTTTCCCATTCTATTTGTTAGAGAATTGGTGATACGTGTTTTGAAATATATGTGCTTCGTTAGAAATGTATTTAACGTTCTTTTCTCAATAAAATATTTCAGTCACTTTGGAGAACTTGGGAGGCTTTTAGGGTTGTCATAAATGTGTCAATCTCAGCTGACTGTAGGAATATGAGATCTACCTAACCACGTGCCAGGCATTGCTAGTAAGGACAAGGTGTTGAACTTCTGAAAACTGCAATGGCTTTAAAATTTTGAAAATGCATATTTTTCTCCAAAGGCAAAAGCATCACTTTTTGTCTCTTTGTATTGTGTATACGTTCATCTACTGCATTTTACTGTTAGAGGAAAGACTGTTTGATTGACATGATGCTGTAATTTGTGATATATGGTAATGAAGAAATTTATAGCTTTATACTAGTTATAGACCATCTGTTGATGCAGTTTGTGTGCCCTGGGACTCTGTTTTCTTTAAAACCAACAGCTGTTCTAAGACTTCACCCTTCATAGTCCAGCTCTTCAGCTCTTCAAATTTCTTTTCAGCTTCTACTTAAAAAATGTTTTGTTGTCCTTATAAACAGAATAACAAGTCAGTTATTTTTAATCAAGTCCCATAGAATCCGCTTTGTTGGATTTGTTATTTTTTTTTTCTTCTTCAAGATACTGGAAAATAGCTAAAAATAAACCAATACTGGTTTTACTGGAAGAGTAAGCCTTCTTCATGAGACTGTTAAAACTTGCACTTTGACTTGAAATTCCTCTTAGATTTTTAGGGAGTTCAAACAAAACACCCAGCTCTCTGCTCTGAGTGTGATCGAAGGACAGGTTGTCATAGCAACTAAATTATACCAATAATCCATCCTAATATAAAAAGAAACATCTGAGTTCAAAAAGTATGGTTTTTGGTTTACCTAGCTGTAATAGAAGTTGAGAAACGTGCGCTTCCGTTCCTGTCTTTCACAGAATCATAAAAGGTCTTGGAAAAACCATGTATTCCAACCTCCTCCTCAATTCAGGGCAACTTTCAAGTTTGTTAGCACTTTTGGTATGTAGGTAGTGTTTTGGTTTAAGAGCATGACCCTTTAGAGCAGGACTTGTTTTTCCGATTAGCTAGCTAGCTCAACGCAGTCCCCGGGTCTGCAAACGATTTGCTGTCACCTCATTCATTCGAGCACCCCTTGGAAATGTGACTCACTTGGGTCTGAGTTCATATAAGTAAGCATCTGCTGCTTACAAAGTGCTGTCAGTGCTGGGATGTTAGTCTGCCACTTGCCACATTTTACAAGTATTTTACACTTGGAGCATTCATTTCAGAGTAGGTCTGAGCAAAACCTTACATTAAGAAAAATATGGTGTGTTTAGTAGCACAAAAAGGAATGTCAAGCTGCTTCTTACCCATATTGCAATAAGGGATTTGCTTTCATTATAACCCTTTGCATGACTCTTGCCAGTAAAAGGTTATATAGAGAGTGAAGGTGGTAGCAAGAGTGTCCAGACCAATCTGTTGTATGTGTTTGCATTCCTTAATCTCTGAAGCAAATTTGTTTGTATTTAATGCAGTACTGACTAGTAATTTAGTCTGCAGTGCATTTCAGCAGTCAGTGTATTGGTGAAATGTCACAATGATGATGAATGTTTTCATTCTTCTTTCAGAGAGATCAGAGAGCAGTGAGGGATTGGAGCACCTCCCTTATGAGGGAAGGCTGAGAGAGCTGGGACTCTTTAGCCTGGAGAAGAGAAGGCTGAGGGGAGACCTTATTAATGCTTACAAGTGTCTAAAGGGTGGGTTAAAGAAGTATGGAGCCGGACTCTTTCCAGTGGTTCCCAGTGACAGGATGAGGGGCAACGGGCACAAGCTGGAACATGGGAAGTTCCACTCAAATATGAGGAAGAACTTCTTCATGGTGAGGGTGACAGAGCCCTGGAACAGGCTGCCCAGCGAGGTCGTGGACTCCCCTTCTCTGGAGATTTTCAAGCCCTGTCTGGATGCAGTCCTGAGTGATGTGCTCTGGGCAATCCTGCTTTAGCAGGGGAGTTGGACTAGATGATATCTAGAGGTCCCTTCCAACTCTAACAATTCCGTGATTCCATGAGGTGGGTTGACTGGCGTTTTCTTCAGTTTTTTCTGATGAGGTGTAGCCTTACTGGACCATAACTGATGGTGGATTCATTAGGTACCCTCAAGTGTGTGATGTTCTATGTTCCGGTTGACACTTGTCCTGCTAGATTCTTGGCCACATTCACACTGAGAGCTGTGGAAAAGAAAAGCAAAAGTTTGCTTTAAGTGATTTACCTAATTATAGCTGAGATACTGCTGCAAGGAGGAGCACAGCTTGAGAAGAACATTAGATGGTAATGTAGTTGTGGGTGCCTGATGTTTTTTATATTAATTAGTAGCATTAGTTTTAAATATTTTTAGTAAACCATAATGATTTTACTTCCTTAGCAGTTCAACTGAGCTTTTAATTTAATTGTAAAATGTTTTCTATTAACTTGATCACACTAGGCTTCCCCTTAGAGAACGTGGTCGGATTGAGTAGTCACCTGCTTGTCACCTGCTAAGGGTTGAATGGGGAAGTTGGGGTGGGTAATGCAATACATTAGGAGCTGTCTTCAAATCTGGATCTTTACACGCTTTTAAATTCAGATTTTGAGGCTGAGGCAATAGGATACGGTCTGCTAGATGTCCTAAAGACTCGGTATCTACACCTGGAAAAGCCAGTGGGCACTTAGCCTGGGACTGGAGCCTCCTGGTCTGCTGTGAGCGAGCCACTTCTTCAGCTGCTACAGCCCCTGACCCAGGCTAGTGTCAACTGAAGCTGAAGTACTTTTACGTTAGTGCTCCTGCCCTGACACTTGACAGCAGTTTAGGATTTATTTCTCGTGTGCCAGCAGCCTCTGGGTTCATTTGTCATCACAGGTCTGTTGGAGCTGTAATGGAGTCAGCAACAAGTGCGTGAAAACTGACTCCATCCCTGTGACCACTGGACCGAGCAGTGGGTGAGGCACTAACACGGCCTTTTTTTTTTGCATGCTGTGAGCTCTAACCCATGTATGGATCTTTGCTTGGGGTGAAATGAAAACTTGTCTGCAGCGAGGAGGCCCTGAAGGGTGGATGGGTCTGATGGGTCCTTGGGAATGTTGCCTGCCTTCCTCCTCCTGAGGTTACAGGATTTCTGCAGTTTATTCCAGGTTTCAAATAATTCTTTGAAGCGGTGAAACAAAATCACCTTTCACTTGACTGTCGACCTTGGTTGTCTCATGAAGCCAGTTGTGCGTGGTGCTTGCATCCCAGCCTGTCCAGTTTCTGATCCAGGATCTGCCCTACAAAACCAGGAATGGTCTTTTCTGCTGTATGCTCTGTCATAAATGTTCATTGCTGTTCTTTCTGCAGAATTAAGGGAGTGGGAGGAGCAGGCCTATTGACAGGGATGTACAGGGAATGAATTTGTTCATACCCCTTTCTTAACGCCTCCAGGTTTCAAGATGGTCCTCTAAAATCTCGTAATCCACTACTTTGTGGAGTCCACATCTCTGGTGAAGCAACTGGAGAACTTGCACACAACACAACTGGAACCAGGCTGAGTGTAATACCTTGCAGGGCTGGTAACTGCACAGAGAAAATGACCACCAGCTGTTCAGTTTTCCATGATGCAACTTCTGGTGAAGATCAAATTATCTGTTGGGTGAAGATCATTCTCAGAATAAAGTAGCAGTCCTTTGGATATATAGTATGATATGCAGTTTCTTCATGTGATAGAAGGTTTTTGTATCCCCATTCCAAATTAAAAATATATAAGCCCTGTGGCTTTCATCTCCATATTGCATTCCCAGATCTTTGTTCCAAGTTGCTGCAAAAGCTGGGAATCTTCAGTCTCATGCTTTTGAAATTGTTTCGATGCTCTGCGTGTTTCAAGTGCTCTTTTGTGCTTAGTAGAACAAGATGTATGCGATGCTTCTTGCCATTAACAGTTCCTGTTGCTCAGGTCTCTCTGGAGCGATACTTTTATTGTCTGGGAAAGGAGTAAAGGAACTGTGAAACCTCCCTTTCCTCTTGCTGACATGTACTTGTGGGTAAAAGTCGGATTGTAGGTAAACCACCATCTTGGTTTGGTGTATTTTGCAAAGTATATGCAGCTGCTTTGTGTACAACTTTGCAGATAATTCCCAGCTAGGGGAAGCTTCATGAAAGTATCGGTTTGGTTTTTTGGTTGTTTTTTTTTTTTAAACTTAATTAGATTAAATATTATTAGTAAAGTGAAAGCCAGTGCTTAGTTTCCATGTTGAACAACAGTGCTATAATCAATTTCATTGATTATAAAAGTTTATATATTAAAAATTGGGTATCTTTTATGTAGCTGTTAGAAGTTGTGCTCGTGAATTAAACTCAAGGCTTGTAAGGTCATCAAAAATACAGTGGAAGTGAGAGGAAAAAGATGAACTTCATCTGTGCCTCTGAAAATATTTAGCTTGGAAGGAAATGTGTATGATTTTCAACTCAAAATAACTGGGTTGGAATTGGGTGGGATTTTTGGTGGTATTATGTAAGCTCCTTTTGTAAACTCTTGAGTGGGTTTTGGGCAGGAATTACTGTTTTAGAAACTTCTATTTCCAAAGACTTCTTGTTTTGAAACACCCCATCTTTTTGTACTGTTTTGATTAGCTGAAGTCCAGACAAGCATACAGATTATGCACATAACAATTTAATTTCCTTTGACTTGTCTTTTCTTCCTGCCTACTGCTTAGTTATTTGTATGCAAATAAATGTGTGGACAACTCCATTTCAAAGTAAAGGTGTCTGTTAAGTTGGTGTATTTTGCTTGCATAAGGTATATTATTTGAGAAAACAAGTGTTTGAGATGTATTTGTTTCCTAGTTGTCAGACACCAATTATCACACAGCATTGCATTATAAAATTAAATATATATAAAATAAACTGAATAAATGATTAAGAAAATTTATTTCACTGTGTATCATCAGGTAGGTGATTTTATATTTTTTTTACTGCCTAGAATGATATGAATTTTTCCTTGTTATTTTTGCCCAGGTGGAGAATCATGAATTTCTGGTCAAGGCTTCTTTTGATCCTAATTTGACAGAATTAAGAGAGAAGATGAATGACCTGGAAGAAAAAATGCAGTCCTTTTTAAAGAGTGCAGCCAAAGAACTAGGTAGGGTATGAAACTACCTTTTAATTCTTACCCATTTGTAAAAGGTTTTGTGATCAAGTGGTGAAAACTGATATACAGGAGTTCAGGGATGTTTGTATTAATTTATTACTAATTTGAGGTGACTTTCGTCGTCACAGTACAATCTGTTGAAAACTGAGTGATTTTTGGTTTATAAGTTGGCCATTTTTAAGGATGGCATTCCAGAATATGTCAGAAATGTTCATTTATCTTGCAAGATTCTACAAAATGAATTCTGCAGTACTGTAACTCGTAACTCTTGGCAAGGCCTAGTTCTATTTTATATCCTTTAAGGACGTGCATTGAAACTTGGGGTTTTTTTTCCGCTCTGCATTCTCCTGAGTGTCCATTCAGGACATGCTAGTTTTCTTTTGGAGTTCTTTGCAAAATGTAATATGTAAGCAAATGAGATATTTAAAGACTTGATTATCCTATGCAAAAAATTCCATGTGCAGCTCATGAATTGGGCATTCGAAGAGCAACTTAAATAAAATAATTATTTTTTAATGTAAGTATGGCAAGGAAGACTGGCAACAACATAACTATTTTAGGCTACACCTTTAAGGGCTTGCATATTTTTCAGTCTTGATTTTTTTAGTGTAAACAAGATACCTGGATGAAAAGAAGGAAAGACAAGATTGTGTAAGGATGGAATGAGACAAGCAGAAGTATGTATTAATAAAAGGATCACAAGATTACAATGCTATGCAGCAGCAATATAGAATGTCCTTGCAGCATGCTATGAACATTTTTCATATTTCTGGAGAATATGTAGCAGTGCAATAATCGTGAACCTGATTTGAATTTGCAATTTGAGAGCATATCAAAGTAAGAGGAGAGAACGAATCGGTGAACTTGTGTTACTTCTCTTGCCTGTACAGAACCAAAGCACAAATACACTGAACAGCGTTATCTAGGAGTGGCTACATCACACAAACTGGGGATTAGAGAGCATGAATAGCGCAGGCTGCAGGATTTTTGATAATCACAGTTGTTTTCTTTTTTCTTTCTTTTCACCTAAAAGGTTTGGAAGCTGGCAAGAGTATCAAACTGGAGACAAATTCACAGTTTGGACATCACTTTCGAATAACTTGCAAGGAGGAAAAGGTTCTCCGTAACAATTCAAAATATGGAATAGTTGATACACAGAAGAACGGTGTGAAATTTACTAACAGGTATGAGATCATCTTGGTACTTTTTCAGGCCTGTTGTGAAAGAGCCAAAATTGTTCCTTTCTTTATAATCGTGTGGATAAACTGTTTCCCTAGTTCTTGATTGGCTTGAATTTTCACCTTTTTAATTGACTCACGGATTGAGATATTGAGCAAAGCTGACATGAGAGAGTCGTTGTCATCATACACTTTCTGCTAAAAGCTGCATTCCCTGTTTACTTTGCCAACTATTTGCTATTTTTGGTCCTTTGACTTGTGCTAATTTCTCTGTTTTAGCTGCACCTACTACCATAATTGCATTCGCTATGAGTGTTTATACAGACACTTTCACAAGCCGCAAGAGGAAAAGAGTTATTTATGTTTATTACCAAATATGACATGCAGCAGTTTTGATGGTTACCTATTTTTTTGTTCCAAATCATGCTGTAATTTCTGTTGGTCCTATGTATTGGACTTTGATTCTGTTGTTATATAGATTAAGCTATTTAAAAATTTGAGTCTTCAGGCTGATTGGATTGATGCTGTTTCAGTGTCTCCTTGGCTGATCAGTGGGTCTGTCAGGGGTCAGCCAAGCAAAATGTCTATACTTGTTGAATTTTTAGCTCTTCTTTAGCATTGTAGGAGCAAGGGCTACCTTAGTCATCAGATACCTCTCTTTCTGCACTTCATTATTTTTTACACAGAACAAACAAGGTAGAAATTTGCATATGCAGAATCAGATAAAAACTTCTGTTGAAGGTCATCTCTTGAAGTTAACTGGTCTTCCTCACTCAAAGCAGCGCCACCTTGGAAATTAGGTCCTACCTCAAAGTTAGGAGGTGTGGCTCAAGGCCTAGCCCAGGATATCCATCCTCCAAGCATCCTTCACAACCTGGTGGGGCACAAGTTCCAGTGCTGAACCACTTTTGGTGAAGAGTTTCCTAATCAGATCTAATGAGAATTTTCCTTGCAGAAATTTTGGGGTTTAGTGTCTCATTCTTATGCTGTGCACCTCCAAGAAGAGTCCTGGTGCCTCTCCTCTCCAGGCTGACTGCAGAATCTTTCAGCCTGGGCAGGCATTTCTCTCAGCCTGTGAGACCACCAGGTCCCTCCGACTCTTGTATGAATAGCTGTTTTACAGCCATTTGGACCTCAGTCTGTACTGTTGCATGGGGTTATTTCATCCCAGGTACAGAATTTTGCATTTGGCTGTGTTGAAATTCTTGTCCACCTATTTCAGTAGATATCCCAGTGACTTGCAGCCCTGTCTTCCAGTGCACTGCTGGCTCCCCGTAACATGGTATTGTTCACAACCTTGCTCAGAGTGCATTTGAGAGTGCATCCCATCATTCAGGTTGCTAATTAAAGCATATATAGTATCAGCCCCAGTATCAACCCTAAGAAATGCTGCTAATAATCAGCCACTAATTGGACTTCAACCCCCTGACAAGTTCCTCCTTGTCTGTCAGTGGCAGGTCAAGAAGAAAAATAGTCTTTAAGTCTCCTGCATGTGTTATATACAGAAGGGTGAAAATAGAAGAGTTTGGTACATTGTGGAGTCTGTTTCAGACAAAGCATGCTGATATCACTTTGTATAGCAGTTCCTGCCGGAGTTAGCATCAGGAAAGTGAGTTTATTGAGAGAAATCTTGATTGGCAAACGTTTATGAGGCACGCTGCCTATGGGTCAAGGTTGGTTTCAAGCCAGTGATACTACTAATAGTGGTTGTTTCTGTTAATCACTCACTTTCATAAGTAATAAATCCTTGTCTTTGAAAAGGAGGGCAAACATATTGGTTCACACCAACCAATATGTTGGTGTATTTCACACCAATTTACTTAAATGAACTAAGTGTAAACCTTAATTGCATTTTGTTTTAACGTTTACTGAGAGGATATTTTTTCAAAACATCCCTGAAATTTAAAACAGCTTTTTTTTTTTTTTTTGGTTCTAAATATGTTATGTATCTAAATGTAATGATGAAGTTAGGCTTTTCTGTAACTGAGAAGATGGTACTTAGCACCTCTGTTGTGTCATCTGTTACTTTCCCTGAGAGGAGAAGCCCGTGGATCACTAATAAAGCAGACTTCTCTGTGCTTAGTTAATTTATAGTTGCTTGTGTAGATGGTACTAGAAGCTCAAGGCTGACTCCTGCTTGTGGTGTGGGTGCGCTGCTTGGATGTGTTTCATACTCAGTCCTGCGGACTCTGCTCTCTCTCTCTCTCCAGAGAGAGTCTGCTTGGAGACAAGCTTGAGAAGAATAAACACTTGTTTAAACTCTCTCTTGATTTCAGCTTACTTTATTTTGAAGACTAGAACCTGTTCCTAGTGACAGTAGTTCACTGAGGTTTTTACTAAATGAAGGAGGTCAATGCCTTTGGCTCTGATAAGCCTGTTGTAGGACTCTGGCTAATTGCACAGTTGCTTAGCAGCAGTTCTCCTCTGCCAGTTCTTTCACGGCCGCATCTTCTTGCAAAATGGCCAGAAATTTAGTTTTATGAGCAAATCCTTATGCATACCGTGTCTACAACAAACATCTGCTGTAAGATTTTCAACAATAATGTGTTCAGAGATGCTAGAGTTGCTGGTTTGGCCCTTGTGGGTGATCTTCAACTTGGAATTAATCTTACTGGTACCCTGGTGTGGATGAACTGTAGATTAGGTGCTTTGTGGTCCTGGTGCTGAACCTTGCTGTCAAAACAGATGGGGACAACTGATACTGACTCATAATGAGGAGGCCAGAAGTTTGGCATTGTAGCAATGAAGACAGAACACAGCTTCTAAATATTGTGGTTTTGTTCACAGCAAACTGAGCTCCGTCAATGATGAATATATAAAGAACAGAGAAGAGTATGAAGAGGCTCAGGATGCAATTGTTAAGGAAATCATTAACATTGCTTCAGGTGAATATGTCAATGTTGATATGTGTATCACAATCTGGAATGCTGGGACTTGCAGTTATTTGTAGATCCCTCTATAGAGAACTGTAACGTTCCCCAAAGAATTAGAACGAAAAAAAGAGGTTTGGCTTTTAGACAGTTCTTGAAAGTTTGAAATATGTTGCCTTCTGTGGTTATACTCTTTCCTGGCATTGCTACAAATTATTAGAGATAAAAAAGCACTTATTAAGAGGATGTATTAATATATTTGAGTGTGTATTAAATTATGGTGGAAATCTTCATAAGCTTGGACCTGTTGTCATGATAAATTTGCCAATATATTGCAAAATCAGTAGCTTATTAAATATTTTTTGTCGTATCTTGGTAATTTTCAAGTGGTGGGGTTTTTTTTGTATGTAGCATACTAAGGTTTTTATACTTATGTGGAAATCTAATGGGGCCTTATATAGGGGGATTAGCTTCAATATGTCATCTATAAATATCTAGTGTTCTCAAGAAAGTCATGTGCTGCTGCTGAAAGCTTCTGTGGTGTGCAGGCAGACTTACTAGTGTATAAGTGTATTTAAAAAGCATTTTTCTTCCCAAGTGGAGGCAATTTAATGAAGAACACTGGATTATGTGTGTAATTCTCAAATGAGTATGACTTAAAGTCTTCTTAATGATCTATGTCCAGCCAGTTCAAGAGATGATCCAATTTATTGGATTTCCAGCCATCTTGCCGTTGTAATCGTTTCCCTTCCTGTACTAAGATAAGCTGTTTCTTGTTGTCTGGTGTAAAGGCAAAACAATCAACATGGCCTCACCTCTTCCTTTTCCTAGTCTGAAGAAGCCCCATTGTAGTCAAAGTATGGAAATTTTAGGATAGCTCGCAGAAGGTGACTGCTGTCTTAAACAAAAATGACTTTTAATGCAGATTAATTAATTTTGTGGGCTCAGTATAGGCTTTGAGGTATTTTTTCAGCAAGAACAAAAGAATTTCTAACTGTTGAATTTATATCTCTCTAATCAAAACCAGGTTATGCAGAACCAATACAGACGATGAATGATGTAATTGCTCAATTAGATGCAATTGTTAGTTTTGCTCATGTGTCAAACGGAGCACCGGTGCCCTATGTCCGTCCTGTCATTCTGGAGAAGGGACAAGGAAGGATTGTGCTGAAAGGTGCCAGACATCCCTGCATTGAAGTGCAAGATGAGGTGGCCTTCATCCCCAATGACGTTACATTTGAGAAGGGCAAGCAGATGTTCCACATTATTACTGGTAAATGTTTCTGTTCTCTTTTTCAATTGTTATTTACATTTTAAATGTCTCTAGTATTTTCAATAATGATGTCTTTAAAAAAAACCAAAAAACAACAAAACAAGCAACAGCAAGCAGACAAACCAACAACCCAATAAAAGTCTGTCAAAACAATTTCTCTAATCAACAAAAGGTGAGCAGTTAGCAAGCAAGTAATCTTTCTGCATGGGGGATTAGATTTAGCTCTGGGAAAGAAGGGAGGGTAATTGTAAGGTACTGTTGCCTATTATATTAAAAAAAGAAAGTGTTCACAATGTTCTTGCGACATGTGTAGTGGGTATTCGACATGCTTGTGCACATACAGGCATATTTCTAATCTCCCAAATTAATAGTCATGGAATCAGTTGTTATGCTTGTAGTTATAGTGCAGTAGTTTGGAGAAGGTGATTGTTAATTTAGAAATAGTCATTTGGGAAGGAGAGAGAGGCTGCTAGGACAGGAAATAAGGAAACGTAGGAAATAAGAAATCAGTTCTTCTTTAATATATGTATTCTCTGCCTTAGTAAGTGTAGCTCCACAAGCCAGGCAACCTCGGGAGTGGGAGAATCTGAACCTGCTGAAATGATGTGGAAAATTCCAGTAGACATCAATTGTACTGTGGCTACGTAAGCACCTTCCGTAGGCAAGATTTTAAGCAGCCTCTCTGTTAATGTTTTCTTAGTTTAGTGTGAAAGTCGATTTTAAATGCAAAACGTGTTTTAATGACTGTACCCTTTTTTTCCCCCCTATTCTCTGGTGTAATTAAGATAATTTTACTACACAGGAAAACATTTCTAGTGTTTATACATTTAATTGAATTTTAATTTCCATCCAGATGTCCTTGACATACATTCTGAGTAGCAGAGATCTGAAATTAGAGAATGATTAATGAATACTTCTAACGTAATCAAAAAGAAAAACTAAAAATATGCATAAATGCATGGTAACACGCTTGTTTTTCTGGTTAGCAAAAGCATAAAATTTGTTTTAATGATCAATTTTCTGGAAAATACTTTTTATTTCATTTGTACTTCAGTTAAAATTAACTACTTAATATCTATGTTTGCTGATTCAGAATCCCTATAGATTATGATTTAAATCCCCTATTAGCTTGTACCCAGTCTGTAACTTAGCTATTTCATTTTTACAGACAAATTGTAACTGTTGTTTGAGGTGAAAGCAAATTATTTTCATTCTTAAGCAGCAATACTGACGCCTTTTAAATTAAAGCTTATTAGCTTTAGGTATGGACATGTGTTTTGCATGACCGCTCATGCTTCTGAAAAGTCTCCAAACTTAAAAAGCCCCTAATGCTGTCTGATCATCTTTCTTTTGAAAAAGCAGCATTCAGCGAGACATGAAAACAAGCCTTTTTAGTAGTGGAGCTACTTGCTGTACCTGTTAGACAAGTCTGCTCCTCTTCCCTGGCATAAAAGTATTAAGTGTTCTTTGAATTTAAAGCCTGTTCTCCTTTAAAAGAAGTGTTGAATTGTGAAAGATTTTGATTTTTATTTTAAATTTTTAAATTAACTTGCAAAGTTTCTTCTTCAGGCCCTAACATGGGGGGAAAATCAACGTACATCCGGCAGACAGGGGTGATCGTTCTTATGGCCCAAATTGGGTGTTTTGTACCCTGCGACTCTGCAGAAATAAGCATTGTGGATTGCATCCTGGCTCGGGTGGGAGCTGGAGACAGTCAGCTGAAAGGAGTGTCTACTTTCATGGCTGAAATGTTAGAAACTGCTTCAATCCTTAGGTAAGTCCTTTGCTGTTTTGATCTTGTTGGTTGGGGTTGATGGGAAAGGAATTGCTCTAAGGAAGATGCATTTAAGACTTCGTTTTATGTAGGATTTCAGTAGAGGATCTCAAGTTGTTTTCAGCAGGCTCTTAAGTCCTTGAAGTCACTTTCTGTTTATTTCAGTGGTCATATAAAACTGCTTCCAGGAGGCTAAAGTCTAAATGGGCCAAAGCAGCAAATTTGGAATGGTCTGTGTGAGACTCTGTGCGTGCTTTATTTTATTGTTTCAGTCTTTTGCCTCTTTTCTGCTACGCCTCTGTAAGATAACTTGTTGTACTCCAATATCTAGAGTTCACTCTGATTTTAAACATTACAAAAATGCCCTTGTGTTTTTAGGACGGCATCTGAAAACTCCCTGATAATCATTGATGAGCTGGGAAGAGGAACTTCTACCTACGATGGTTTTGGCTTGGCATGGGCTATTTCAGAATACATTGCTAGCAAAATCTGTGCTTTCTGTATGTTTGCTACACATTTTCATGAACTGACAGCTCTTGCTGACCAAGTGCCAACAGTAAATAACTTACACGTTACAGCTCTGACCAGCAATGACACACTGACAATGCTTTACCGTGTCAAGGAAGGTAAGACTGTGTAAATGGTGGAGAACAGGGTAAACTTTATTTTGCACTGACAGACAAAGAAATATTAATGAAAACACATAACATAAAAAGATATTTCATATGTTGTGCTTAAGGGTTCTTCTCTGTCCATAGAGAATGTGGCAGGAACTCTTTCCACGCCCAAACACAGTTGGTGATGTTGGTGATTCTTTGTTAAGACTTCTAGGTTATTTAGGTTATTTCTGCCTTTGAGGTATCTCTTTTTTTTTCCTTCTCTTTTTTTTTTTAACAACTCTATTTTTTTTAAAGAGCAGAGAGAAGGATTCCATATAATTATTTTCTATTTTCCTAAATCAGCCATTTTAACTTGCTGCTGTTTCAGTTTTCCATATCGAGGAAGGGCTAGGTTTTGGTAAATCATACAGAAAAAGGCTTATGTTCCTTGAACTGTTCTTTTAAAATAAATGAGTGCAGCTTTTATGTGCAGACAGTTTCTAGTAACATCTATTTCATTGTAACAAGGCTTAGTCATTGAAGAAAGATGTTGCCCAAGTTATGCAGTAGTTTGATACAGGAAAAATCATGTGTTTAGTTTTTAGCAAATGGCATCACAGTAAAACAACAAGTAGCCTGTTTTGTTAGTGTAATATAAGTCAGATGTATTTAATTAAAATCCTTTAGTGGATCCAGTTTTTCCTTTGGTATTAAATTAGAAAATTTTTAATTGTGCATAAGTTTCATCTGTTAAGTGCAATAAGTGGTTCCCGCTGCTTCTCTATATCCCCAGTCATTTTTTGCTCCCTTCAGCAGGAGTGTGTATTTATGCTAGATAAGGCAGGGCTGCATAACTGGTGTGCAAGGTATGGTCATTTATAGCATTCTAATTTAGCTGCAAACTCTACAGCGATTTTGTTGTTCCCATAAGAGCATTTCAGTCAGGTCGCCTACCTCTGGGCTAAGATTTTGATTTCAAAATTTGGGCAGAGTACTGCTATGCTATATTTTCTGCTTAAAAATACCACTTAATTGTCTTTTTCTGAATTCCACAATGAAGGAATGAGTTAGATGGTGCTCAGGTGAATAGAACATGATTACTGTAGAACACCATGGCTATACTGCATCAGATCAACTATTTGCCTTGTGCAGTGGTTTTGTCTTAAATAAGCAATAACTTTGAGGAGTGAGGCTATTATCTTTACTAAGACAGCTATTGAGTGTCATCCATTCTCGTTTAGGCTAAGGAGCTAGTCCTTGTCTTGCATCTCAAGTCCTGGAGACTGATGTCTGCATCTTTTTAGTCTAGGATTTAATCTTATAGGTACAATTGCTGAACTTCATTTCTCATTTTAAAAACTGCTTTGTCATTTTGACACAATACCAAATACTTGGTTTTGCTTGCCTAGTTCCTCCTAATAGCCCTGCTTTTCACGATTAGTGCATATTCAGTATGTGCTGTCTTGGAACTCTCTCTGATATTTCCTGATTTCTTTAGCTGATTTAGGACTCTTCAGTTCATTCCTTATGGCATACATTGTTCTGAAATGAATCTAATATGCTGTCCAATTACTACATTTTACTGTTATGCTTTTAAAGATAATTTTTATAATCTTCACAGGCTATCACCATGCTATTAAGTGTCTTTAGATGATTGGTAAATGTGTTTTTATTATATCCTGATTTGAGCTTCGCTCAAATGGTACCATGCTAGTTTTACTCTTATGATGTTACTAATTGACTATTTCTTACTCATTTCTTCTGGTTTTAAATCCATGAAATTACTTCATTTCTTACCCTGTAATGACTTGTAATAGATGCTTCTAATTTTGTATTCACCTATGGGTATAGTCTTGCAATTAGTGTTGAGGTACTTTTCTATAAAGCTAGGATATTGCTCCAAGCAATGGGAATCAAAACATGGCCAGAAGAACTGCTCTCCTCTGGCTTCTTTTGCTTAACTCTGTGTCCTTGTCTTTCAAGAGTTTTATTCCTTAGAAACGGCCTCTGGTCTCCTCTGTTTCATGGGCTTTTCTGAGGCGACGTCCAGGCTTTGCTGCCGAGTATTAAATGTCCAAAGTGCTGTGGCCTGGGTAGCCAGCCTGCTGCAGTGAAGAGGGCAACATCTGTGGTTCTCCTGGAGTTTGACGTTTCCCTTCTTCTCCAGCACGTTGAGCTCCTTCCATAGAGTGATTGGTCAGAGCCCTTTGAGTGCTCTGCTCAAATCAGTGCTTAAAGGATGGCTTAGTGTGTGCATAGGGAAAGAAGACAAGTATAATCATCAGTTGCTGCAAGTGTACATTGAAACTATTATTTTCAATGCAGTGAGAGCTGGCAACGTACACTCTTCAAACAAGACGTCTTTATTTAGGTGCCTTATTTTGAGTACTTAGATTGAGGGGGGGAAGTAATATATGCCAATTCTAAACCTTTTGCCTTCTTACATCTAAATCCTTTGGAATAGCAACTCTTCTGATTAAAAAAACCCCTTATATTGCCCAGATAGTTGGGTGAATTGTCTTTCTTCAATCTGTCCTTCCCCTCCACTTTTTTTTTTAGCCTGTATTAGCTCACCCATTCTGGTGAAAGCTCTAGAAGCCCTATTTCATATTTTTCTTCAACCAGTTTTGCTGATTTTATTGATACACATGATGTTTTTGCCTGTGCAGTGTCTTTTCATTTGATCCATTTTCTTGGAAGTGCTATTGAGTATAGAGACCCAGTAGTTTGTATCTATCTACTTAGACCTCTGTCAGATGAGATACAGCATTAGGAAATCTTAATCTTAAGATACCTGATCTTGAATTAGGTGTCTTTCACTTATTTTTTTTTCACCACTTTTGCATAAGTTTTTGTTGTGCTCTTTCCCTTCTGGAAGCGTTAAGTTGTTGTTCGAGCAAGGATGCTTGGCATACAGCTGTGTTTTGAAACAAACAACAGGTGTCATGCCACTTGAAATGTAAAACTAAATGCACAAGGAACTTTATAGTATATTTTCATCCCTGTCTTCATGCTTCAAGAGTGTGGCACAGTAGCTGGAGGAGGAGACACAGAAAGTACAGTTCCCCGGGCCTCTGTTCAGGAGTCTGTCAATAAAGACCTGAGTTAGCTTTGTGTTTGGGGAGGTGTGTGTTTTTAACATAAAATCAAGAAAACTAATTTCTGCTTAAGAATATTAATTTCCTTTAAGACACCTGAGAGATGACAAGGTTAATAAAACAGCAAAAAAAAAAAAGTAAATGCTAAATCTTTCCTTTACCCATTCTTCGATTACCCAGTATTTAATTGATGATTAGTTAAGTATCGTTTTACATGTCCAATTCATTTATTCATAACTCCTTGCTGGAGACCAAAATTAAAAGGATGTAACAGTATTTGTGGGTGGCCCATTGGAATTTTGGTAATGAATGGAGTTGACAGATTGTACCAGCGCGCTTTTGTTAGTGAAGTGAAAATTATTTTATGTAACTCGGTAAAATTGACATATTTTGAGCAAGTATGAGAAATTTTCTTTCTCAACCAAATGTTATAAAGAGTGCTTTAATTGAAGTAAGTGTAAAGTTAAAGGGTTTTGATATAATTAAAGACCTGGAGACCTAGGAGTTATGTGGTACTGATGCAGAAGAGGATGACGATGATTGAGAATGCAACATTTTTAATATTTATATACATACACACACATATATATGCATATTCATATGAACATAGAATGTGAGAGATATGTATTTTTAAAGATTATAAAATGGTGTGACTGTATTCTACAGTCTGTACTGAAGTACTTTAATAAAACCCATTATTCAATTTCATTAAAGTACTAGAGGGAAATTCTTTCTGCCTGAAGACTTTCCCCTTTCTTCCTGAAGCCCTTTTGGAGCTCTGCAATTACTGCTTTAAGAGAGCTTAATTAAATAAGAGTATATTCTTTAGTCTGTGTTACAGTGTATTGTCCAAAAGGTAAACCAGAAATTCTGGGAGAACCTCATGCACTTAATTGTTCAGAACAGAGGACTGTTACAAGTTTGTTCGTGTAATTTCTGTGTAGCCATATTGACTCCTGAGAATTCTTTACTGGTTGTTTTTCTCTGTACCCAGGTGTTTGTGACCAGAGTTTTGGAATACACGTAGCAGAGCTGGCGGCTTTCCCAAAACATGTGATAGAAAGTGCAAGAGTGAAAGCATTGGAGCTGGAGGAATTTCAGAACATTGGCAAGTCTAAGGAATCTGAAGGAGAACCACCAGCCAAGAAATTCTACAGAGAAAGAGAGGTTTGCTACCAAGAATGCTTTTAAAAATTTGTTTAGCTGGAATAGCCCAAGCAAAACAGATCTAGGTTACATATTCCTCCAAACCTTGAGGATAACTAACTATAAGCTCATTTTTCCGTAACAAAATGTTTTAGCAACGAAGTTCATCAGGAGTTGATGAGCTGTTCGAAGACGGTGGGTTTTGGTTTAGATTCATTTCAAGTTAACATAGGCAAGAATTTTATCTAAAAACGTAGTTGTGAGAATGAAATGAATTTTTTTCTTAAAGAATAATGATCAGCAGTTAGCATGATTAGCATAGGACTGGAGTTACACAAGGGACCATGTCCCTAGATGTCCTGTGGGATTTTCTGTATGCTGTGAACCAAGCCAGAATTTTGTGTTTGCTGCTTTTGTTGGCTACTTAGTTTGTGTGCACTATTTCTTGTGATTTAAGCTGTAGGTTTTGCATTAATTTTTGAGATTATTCTTTGCTCTTGTAATAGTTCTGGTTGGGATAGAGTTAACTTTCTTCTGAGCAGCTGGTGTAGCACTGTGTTTTGGATCTAGGATGGGAATAGCATGATAGCAAACTGGTGGTTTTGATTGTTGCTGAGCAATCAAGGCCTTTTCTGCTCCTCGCACTGCTGGGGAGGCACAAGAGCTTGGGAGAGGACACAGTTGGGAGAGCTGACCCTAACAGACCAAAAGGGCTATTCCATGCCATGTGAGGTCATGCTCAGCAGAAAAGCTGGAGAAGGAGGAGGAAGGGGAGTTATGGCTTTTGTCTTCCCAAGTCACTGTTATGTGCGATGGAGCCTGGCTTTCCTGGAGATGGCTGAACACCCACCTGCCAATGGGAAACAGTGAATTAATTCCTTGTTTTGTTTTGCTTGCGTGTGTGGCTTTTGCTCTACCTGTTAAACTGTCTAAAGTTGTTCCTCACTTTAACTCTTCCAACTTTTTCCCACATCCGACTGAGGGAAGTGAGTGAGTGGCTGCCTGGTTCTAGCTGCTGACTGAGGTTAAACCATGATACCTCTGCAAGAGGGTCGCCACCTGATTTTGCTTCCCCTTATTTGAGAGCTCGTAAGTGCTGATTTCTCGAAGTTTAACGTGAACATGTTCAGATCTGTCCACATGGGAGCCTTCTCCTTTGTGCCCTTCCATCAGTACTAAGAGGTCTCACAAGCTGGTCATATTAAAGGACTCGACAGTTTGGACCTGGAGTGTCTAATTTACAGATGTCATAAAGTTCTTCCCATTTCATGTGGAAGAAATCTGGTTTGGTTCTCTCTACTCAACTGACAAATAAAATGCTCTTGGCTTTGTGCAGGCTTCAAGCCCAAGTTGAGGAAACCCACATCACAGTGTAGATCTGATCGTATCTCCAGAGCATAATACATGAATGAGCTGGTTTTTCTCTTCTCCCTTCACTTTCTCTTAAAAGAAGCTTCATTAGCAGATAGTGTAAAGGAAAACAGCAACTTGCAGGAAGTTTTTCAGAATAGCCTGTGTCATCACAGGGGTCGGTCTTGTCTCCCAAGTCACAGGAGATAGGACAAGGGGAAATGGCCTCAAGTTGCACCAGAGGAGATTTAGATTGGATATTAAGAAACATTTCTTCACCAAAAAGGTTATCAAGCATTGGAATAGACTACCCAGGGAAGTGGTTGAGGCACCATCCCTGGAGGTGTTCAAAAGATGGGTTGACGTGGTCCTCATGAATATGGTTTAGTGATGTTTTTTTTTCTTTCTTATTTATTTTTTTGTCAGAGTTAGGTTGATGGTTGGACTAGATGATCTTTAAGGTCCCTTCCAACCTAGACAATTCTATGATTCTATCTTGTTGCTGGATGAAGAGTCCTCACAGTGACATCTGCTGCAGCCTCCTAGGAAATCCACATGCCGCCTTAGGACTTGCATTGACTTCTGCCAGTAGTCAGATCCTCCTTGCCACATGTATTTAAATATGTTTACACGTCTTAGTTCTGTGTCCCAGCAGCTGGCCTGAAACTTTGCAGCCCTGTAACTCGTTTATTTCCTCCTATACATCTGTGGCAATCTTGGTAATACTCCAGCATCTGGAGTGTTAGGCCATATTGAAAGTGCCTTCTACATTTAAAAAGCCTTTGCTCTAGACAGAGGCTGTTATCTGTTACTTTATTTTCAATTTTAGAGATCTGCTGCATTTAGCCTGGCTCAGTAAGTGGATCTGATGTTGTGGATGAACAATTTCTGGTTTGCCTTACCTTTTAGGGACAGGTTGTTCCCCCTCCACCTACCTCATTGCTCCACTATTGCCTTTCCCTTGCCAGCCTTGCTAGCTATCATGATGAAGTATTTTTCAGATTAGTTGGATCTGGCTGTGTGGTCTTAAGTTGGTATAAATTAAATTGGCAAACACTCCTGACAAACCCAGCATCATATTTTATTCTTGGATATTTCAGTAATACATAATATTTCATAAACTCTCTGGGCAGTAGAATGGCATAGCTTTAGATGTCTCGCCCAGGCAATTTGTCTGCCTTTGTTAACATCATCTCTAGAGGAAAAAGCATGCTATTACATTTCCAAGTCCTTTGGAGGCTGCGGCACTGAAAGCACACCGCATTAGTCCTAAACAATAAAACTAAAAAAGCTTTGGAGTAGAGTTCTAAAATGCAGAGAAAAAGACAAAATTCTGTAATTTGGATACATTGCTTCTAATACAGAGATCCTGAATGCCATTCATTGAAATGGTTTCTCCTGCTATTCAATTCAGGTTGTTTAGAAGTTCTACTTCACCTGTTTGTGTAAAAGCATATGCATGAAGCTTAATTATCATCTGTTCTCCTTGGTGACGGCCACTCTGCAGTTGCTTGGTTACACTTTGTTCTTTCCTTTTGCATATTGAAACATTGGTTTTGATTTACAGTTCCCCCAGAAAGTGACTGGTCTGGGTGATGAGGCCACTCTGCTGTTACTGCTAGCAATTCTCACCTAATGTGGCTTGCACACCGCAATTAAATGTGGAACACATTGTATTTCTGCTGATCAGCTGATGCTTTTTGCTCATGGGTTGAAGGAGGAAAGAACTCCCGATCCCAGTATGACTGGATTGTTCTGGTGTTGAGAACATGATAGCAAGTACAAAAATAACAGGAGTTTTTGCCTGCAAAAGTTTCTGGTGCTGAATAATACTTTGTATCTTTGACAGAATTTGGAATAATCCTGCTTGCGATCTAAATATCCCTTCTGTTTTATTTTCCCTCTCCTCCCTCCATTTCAGGAAGGTGAAAAGATAATTCAGGATTTTCTTTGTCAAGTGAAAGCATTGCCCCTGACAGATATGTCAGAAGAAGACATCAAAATCAAGCTGAAACAGCTGAGAAATGATGTGTTGGCAAAGAACAACAGTTTTGTGAATGAAATCATTTCCCGAACGAAAGTTACATCGTGAACGGTGTGAGAACAGGATACAGCTCTTGAAACATGTTTTACATTGCAAGAATTATCATTTTCTTGTCTTGTAGCTTTTATACTTTACAATGCTTGTACTGAACTATGTTGGCTTTTTTTTCTTTCTTGGATTGTAATTACTTTGTAAAAAGTTCTGAGCACATTCCGTGCCAGATTCTTGCTTTAGTTGTGAAGACTTTTTTTTTCCTTTTAGAAGTTTTCAATAAAATGGTTTTTCAGTATTGGGAGAATTATTGTCTGAGTAAACAAAATGCTTAATATTTTACAAGGAAAAAAAAAAGTGTTCTAGAAAGTATAACAACTGAGATGGCATAGAACTACCACAGCCTTGTAGAGCAGCAGTGTGTACAGAAGATGTGTCCTACAGCCATGATTCTTTTCTATGTGATGCAATTATGTTAATTCAATGAAGTTTTAGTAATGCTATATTAGTGCTCTGTTAGGGGAAAAAAAACAAAACACCACTAATCAAAGTGATTTATCATAAAGCTTTTGCGTGTGTGTTCGTGTTGAGGTAGGGATTTTCTGTTTTCTGTGTGGATGGTAATGCTCCAGTCAAACGTGCTACAGGCCCTGCTCTTCATGCTTGAGTGGTGGTAACTTGCATTTTTGGGGTAGTTTTGTAATGTAAGTGGAGGCTGGAATGAAGTTACAGTTTAACTGGATCTTCTGAGTTGGTCATGATGTGTGAGGTTTGTCTACAAAGAAAGAATGCATTGATTTTTATCTAACATACTTCTCACACTGAGGCATTTTGAAGACATGCGGATGCAGGTTTACATTCTTCTTGAAATTTAGCATTTTAAATTGTTGCTCTAGAACACGTTACCTATACTTAAAACTGTTGGTGTGGAAAGATTAATGGGAAAAGGTGTTTATGGTGTGAGGTTATAGGAATAACATCATGCTGAGGATGCTCTTGCTCTCTTCTGTCGTGGAGATGGCATCAGTGGGTGTCTGCTGGGGGGCAGTGGCACTGCTGTTAAAGCTGTGCTGTAGCTCTGTGTCAGGGATTAATCTCTTGCAGTAGTGTGGGTTTCAGTGTTCCAACGTGTATTGAGTTGTATTGTTCAACTTACTGCTGGATAACTGTTTGTTTGTAGTTAGACCGGGGCTTGGAAAAGAGACACGCTTCTCAACATTAAGAACATAAAGGCTGGCTTCTGAAAGTTGTTCGGGTTCTGCATAACACCTTTTTGGTCTTTCAATTAGAGCGTGTTCTACTTGTAAAGACAAAAATAGCCTTGGGTTTACAAACAGCAGAGTCGATATATGTGTTCAGTTTCAGTAGCTGTGTCTGGAAGGTGTGTGAATTGAAAAAAATCTGTTACATAAAGTACTGAAAAATAGAGCTGTTTTTGCAAATTCATTTGGTTCAAGCTATCCTAAAATACAGAATTATACATAAAATAGGCAATGAGAGTCAGTTTAGAGTATCAAATACTGCCATGACACACAATTTGTATTAGATCGAACTGTTTAACTGATGCTAGAAACGGCAGTTCTTGTGATTGGAATGGCTGGTGCTTACAGCCTCTTCCTACCTTTGCTGAAATGTCCATGGCCTCATCAGAGCTGCCCCTCACTTTGTCTCTCCTGTCCCTAAATGTGGGAACAGGCGTAAAACCATCAGTGGTTTTCTCTTCCAGGAACTTCCGTTTTCCCCTTGACCCAGCATGAACTTTCAGTGTCCACAGCCAGGCAGTTACTCGCTGAGCTGCCACCTGCAAGAGCGATAACTCCTTCTTTGCTTTTAGCCCGATTCCTAGTGTCATTCAGTGCCTCTTGTTTTTATTATTTAAGTGTCCGCTCTGGATGTGGTGCAGCAGCACAGCATGTCTGCAGTAGAATCATAGGATGGTTTGGGTTGGAAGGGACCTTTGAGATCATCCAGTTCCAACCTCCTGCCATGGGCAGGGACACCTCCCACTAGACCAGGTTGCTCAAAGCCCCATCCAGCCTGATCTTGAACACCTCCAGGGATGGGGCAGCCAAAGCCTCTCTGGGCAACCTGTTCCAGTGCCTCACCACCCTCACAGGAAAGAATTTCTTCCTGAGATCTCATCTAAATCTCCC
>JAOQGH010000023.1:10596370-10615653 GCA_025769975.1 Gallinago jamesoni | reverse complement strand
CTCCATCCCTGGAGGTGTTCAAGGCCAGGCTGGATGGGGCTTGGAGCAACCTGGTCTGGTGGGAGGTGTCCCTGCCCGTGGCAGGGGGGTTCAAACTGGATGATCTTTAAGGTCTCTTCCAACTCGAACCAGTCTATGAGTCTATTATCATGGTGACATCTGTTCCTCTGCTCAGGGTTGGGTGGCTTGCAGATCTGATCAAAGTGAGGGGCAGGAAGGGGAGAGATGCCTAAAACGTCTCAGCTGATGCACCAAGACCCTCCTTGTGTGCCTGTCCCTCTCTTCTGGGTCTGTGCAGGAGCAACCCTGGGAGAAGGAGTTGCCGAGAGGGACCCCAGATGGCCCCCAGATTCAGCCCAAATACCCCAAAGGGCACCTGGCTCTCCCCACGTTTGGCTTAAGGCAGGGGTTCTAAGTATCAGGAGCTGCACTGACGTGTGTATGGTGCCCAGGGGTTCTTTGGTCATCCAGCCCCTGTGTATTGTGTGTTTTCCCACAGCTGCGCTAGTTGGTCCCTTGGCCTCTGTGAAGCTCTATTTTCTGCTGTGGAGATGCACAAAGTGTGTATGAGGTCCCTCCAACAGTATTTTCTGACTGCACCCATCTTCAGCATCTCAGCCAAAAACCAAGCACCCTGGTATAAGGCACAGTTTTGTACTGGTGATTTTTCCACTTGCTTTAGAAAAATACCATGACGTGCTCTAGCAATGAAAGTGGTTATGATATTTCTAGGGACTTCCAGCAGTGTCTGTTCATAGTCCCAGACTCCTCTGTTGTCTCTGCCCTTTTGTGGGTGAAATCAGCCAAAAAAAAAAAAGACTGAACAATTCCTCCCAGTTGTTTTCATGTGCACTTTTGAAGTAATATTTTTACAACAAAGCAGTGTGGATCAAAATGCATTCAGGTTGGGAGGTAATACTGTAAAAAAACTTCTAAAAAGTTAGCTCATTGGCTTTTCAATGCTTAGGTACAAAGCAAAAAAAGAAAGTAATTCTTAGGATAGCTTTTAAAATTGCTGAGAGATGCAGCTGTCTTTTCACCAGCAGTTTCAAAGCCTAGAGTTATGCTTTTTTTAGACTACTTTGATAAACGAATGTTTTGTTAAAATCCCACTGAGCTGAGCTGCTTTCTGACTCCTGCTTCCCAATTCTGATACCTGCAAGATGCGGGGATTTGTTCCCATCAGCTTTATACACGGCAACATCTGCTTTCAGCTCTTTCATTTGCCTTTAATAATGCTCTGAAGTTTTCAGTGCTGTGGCCTGATGTCTGCTTTTACCGGCTTTGCGTGCACAGGGGAGCCAGTTTGGAGAAAAATTCGGAAAATGACAAATCCTGTCTGTTTCTGTTGGAGCCAAGGTGCTTGAGATATGTAGGGCTGGGGCTCTCATCATCTTCAGAAGAAGCCACCTAGGTTTGGGGCCCAAGGATCTGCTGTTAATTCCTGTGCAGGTCTCCCATGTTACAGTGAACAAGTCCTTGACTCTCCTGTGTCTGAGTTTCTGCATGCAGAATCATAGAGTCATTTAGCTTGGAAAAGACCCTCAAGATCATTGAGTAACATATATGAAATGAGGATGTCCAAAGCTTCTTGTTCAGAGGCTTGAGGCGAGACGTTTGGAAATCACGGGTGGTAGAATTACCAGTGACAGAAGGGAGCAAAGACAAAGTGTCTAATTCATCTGCGGGCTCCCCGTTATTGCTAGTGCTCTGAGGAGTTAGGAAAAAACATGATTGCACTTCAGATGGAAGCAGTTGCTAAAAAATTTATTCTTGGTGGTTCATTTTTTTCCTCTAAAGGGCTGTGGATACAGCCTGTAACTGCCTATAATCCATTTTTAATATAAGGTAATTTCTGCTTAAACGATCTCACAGATCTCAAGAATATGCTAACATTTACCACTATCTGTTAGATCTACATAGGAATATTTCATTTCTTTTGTAATAGCACAGCTGATGCTCATGAGAGGTTGCTTAATTATACCTGTGTTTTGGAAGACGGATGATAAAAATAAGTATTGGTAGAAACGAAGATTTTACTTCCAGTCATGAAGAGCCGAGAACAAAGATTCAGCATCATTATATGGGTATGAACAATCTTGGCCAATATTGGCTTGTTCCTTTAGAATTGCTGATGGGTTTTACCTGATTTGCAGAGATTTCAGGAGTGAGCGTTCCTCTCCCTGTATAATTCACTATAATTCTGTTGGATTGGTTTGGTTTTGTGTTGCCAGTCGAGGTGCTGTACCCAGACATGGGCTGTTGCAGCTCCTGGCAGGGAGGTGTTTCTGCCTGGGGGTGCAGGAGAAAACTTCAGACCCTACCTGACCAGGGTGGGAGTGAGCTGGGGAGAACCTAAAGCACATGGGTGGAGTAAAGTGACCCCTTCATGTCACCCCAGAAGAGCCCTTCTGGGTTTGGTCGCTCTGTTAATTTCAATGCTCATTTTGTCATGTCATTAAGCTGCTGTCACGTGTTAGGCTAAACAATTTTCCTTTCCTGGACACCCCAGGTCAGTGGAAATCCCTCAGTTGAAGGATGATTGTTTTCACATTCCTGCATATTTTCTACTGAAAGAGGAGGGACTTGGAGTCACTTGTTCCATACAGTTTTCCCAGGAAGGGGCCAGGGTGGCCGCTGTTCCGCAGCTCAGTAAGGATGGAGGGTTTAGCAGAGAGGAGATCCAAAGAACAGCACAGAACTTGTGTGCCGGAGGGACTGGCAGGCTTTTACTGCTCTGGCAGTATCCAAGTGCCTCTCTTGCACCTGCCTGCCCTTGGTGCAGTACGTGACAGGAGATCAAACCATACCGAAGGCAAGGAGGTGCAATGAGATGGCTGCTCTTATCAAAGCAAACCCAAGCACATCAGTTGCAATGCATTAGTTCCTGTCCACTGGCTCTTTTGTTCTTCCTTTCTCGAGTTCACTGGGAGCATAAAGAGGTCAGAATAATTTCCTTGGATGAGCTGCACATGTGGTATTTTGCCAACTGACTGATATTTCGGTGGTGATGGACATATGGACACAAAACTGCACATCATGGGTCCACCTGCAGTACCCACAGCTATCACGGCGGGAGAGGGGGGGGGGCTGCCTCTCCTAATTCTGCAAACGTCCCCAAAGAGAACGAGCATCCCCAATCATTTGCCATCGCTCCAGGGATAAATTACTCAGGAGGCCATCGCTCCCGGGTGCCAACATGCTGTATTGTACTAGAGGCAATCAGAAGTTTTCATGCAGAAGACTGCATAGGAAGTAAGATTTCCCCGGAAGCGCATCTCTCCAGCATCACCAGGGGGTGTGCAAGTGAGTCGCCTTGGGTTCTGCTCACTCAGTTTACCATTAAAACAGAACAGCACTAGGAAGGAAAGCAGTTTGTAGCTCTGGAGAGGTGAGACTTGTGGCCAACTCTTCCCAGTTTTGATGGCACTTGACATCTATGCCGTCGGGTCTCTGTCGCGTGTCCAGCAATGGTTCTTCTGGAAAGGGATCTATGCGCAAGGGACCTTCTGTCTGTGTGGGAGCCTAAGGGTTGCAGAAGGACCGGCAGCCTCGAAGTCAATGCAGCGGTAGAGCTATGATTATAGACCCTCAGATATCAATAAATTCCAAAATAAAGGGTTTCATCGCAGCATTAAAAACTTCTCACATGAACTGTTTTGAATGACTGGAGGGTGACGATCTAAATATAAAACTCACCTTTTTTTTTTTTTAAACTGATTTCAGGCACATATGAATGGCTTCGGCTGACTTTCAAAAGGAGTTTGTGGGAACATCTGACAGCAAAATTAAGTTATATGTTTCTTGTGGGAGTTCGTTTCCTACGAAAACTGTAAGAGCCTTGTTTCCCTGGCACTCAGATTTCTAAACCTGTAATACTAACAGGATATGAACTGGTTTTAATTACCCCCAGTGATGGCATTTTCTCCTTTGAAGGAATCACTTGGGGAGCGGAGGGGAAGAGGGAGGTTTAGATCAAACGTGAGGGCGTCATTTATTTTTAGAGCCAGTGCAGTGATCAGCCCAGCTGAGGAGGTTTTGTCACCGATTTCAGCAGGTCACAAGTTCACACACAGTTTTTGAATGAGTTTGGGAGAATAAAGCAGTGGGAAGGAAACGGGAGACCTGGAATCAGGTAGTAGAATAAATGAGGTAAGAATAAGACCAATTAAAAAGTGGATAAAAGCAAAGAGACAAACAGGGAGTGCGGTGAGGGCTTTGATGACTTTTATAGCACATTTCAAGGGTATTTCAGGTGAACCCTTTTTTTGGTTCACGCATTCAAATAGCCTCATTTCTACCAAAATAACTGGTTACATGACTAGGGTGAGCCAGATTTCAACCTTTATGTAATCTTCCTATATAAATGTAATACTTGCACAAAATGCGCTTTCTGGATAGGATACAGACCTGTGAAGGAGGTGATGGCGTGTTTCTCGGTTTGTGATCAGCTGCCCACCGGAGGTGGAAGGAGAAGAAACTCAGACCCAAGAAAATGCAACAGCATCATCAACGAGGTTTGCAGCTTGGGGGCTGAAACCACTGAAAAAGGTAAGACATCGTTAGACCCCCAGTAAGACCCTAAATAAATCCCAGGGGAACTGGTAGCCCCAGTGTCAATGCCTTTGAGGACGCCTGGCACCAGTGGAGTCAGGGCTAAACAGCCAACAGCTTCCCTCTCCCCTTTGCTACCCGGCCCAGCAGGTCCCTTAAAGGTCCCTTCCAAACTGGATGATTCTATCATTCTGCATCTTTGGGTGGTTGCAGCTCATCAGGTGGTCCCAGCTTACCCTTTCTGCTGGGAAAACAATTTGTGTGCGTTTTTGGCAAGCGGAGGCTGTCACACCAGCTGACATACTGCAGCAGCCGGTGCCACCCCGGGAGCATGTGCCCAGCACCATCTCCGGCTGGGGCTTGTTTTTATTAGCTCAGGAGATGGGGACAGCAAGACAGGGTTTTGGCTGGGTCTATCAACAAGGAAGGTTTGCGCTCTGGGTCTGTGTTACCTGGGGAGATGAGCAGCCTCCACGTTCAGCCCAGTGACATTTCCCTGTTTGCAGTGGGATTGATTTTTTTTTTTTTTTCTTCTAAGCGCCTTTTTAGTCAATCCTGAAATTTTCAGGATTTATCTTAATACCTCAGACAGATGGATCCTATTGATTTGAATGAAAGTTGGGGAGAGGGGATACAGAGAGAGTTCCTTATAACTGTTTACTGAGCAAACAGTTTCCATCTGCTCTCTATTTTACTGTTGAGCAGACGATCGGTCAGCTGCAACCTTTCATAGATAACCATCATTCACATTAGAAGCGTGTCCTACTGGTGCTGTCCCCAACCACAGATGGCTTAGTCAGCACCTGGGGAGGCTGTGGGGTCTCTCCTTGTGGCTCTGTGGTCCCCGAGCCACACATTTCAGAGAGGATCTCTTGGCTGGAAGGTGCTTCTGCTTGGCCTCCCGCTCCCCCATGCTCAAAAAAGAAGAATACTTGCATACACATCCCAGGCAGCACTTTTCTTTTGTCCTGTTTATTTCAAAAGTATTTGTAATAGCTTAATCGCAACAATCCAAGCGTCACCTGGAATTTGACATCCTCCCAGATGTACAGAATTCATACTCGATCGGGTAATCACAGCATTAAAAACACACGAATGTTCCCCAAACACCATCTTCTTCCACGGTCTCGTTAATTACCAGCTCTACACATCCTCCCCCAACGCCTCTGCCTTGCCACATCAGCCCTCTCCGTCTCCGAGGTCCATAGCCCTGCTTCTGTGAAGGAAGGGGTGCCAAGCCCAAAATTTCCAATTTTATTCCCAAACTATATATAACGCACCAGTAGAAATGTGATCTGTATTGAATTGGCTTTGTGTATGGCTTTTAGTCCTCTTCATTCAAAGATCTTAGAGTGGAAAAATCCTGAGCTGACATCAAAACCAGGACCGATTCATTAAAAGCACTCACAATTACAGTATGTGTTAGAGGCAAAGTTCCTGTCAACCCAGAATTAAAGCATTTTTAAAAAAAGCCACTTGTTTAAATAGATTTCAAACTTGAATTTTTTTCCCAGTTAACGTTTTGCTAGGAAGTATCATCCAAAAGAGAATAAAAAAATCTATGTTTTCTAATCAGTGATTTACAGGAACTTAGGCTTCTTCATTTCCCTTCTTGACTTGGTAAACACAACCAAAATTGTGCTGGAAAAATACAGGCAGCTCCTTTTAACTTCTTCATTTAAAAGTCATTATTTAATTTGCCTGTTTACTACCTGCAATTCAACTAAGTCACTCCAGATTCAGGCAAGAGCAGCATTTGCTTCCTAGAACCTACTGGCTCTTTTGGCTTATTTAGATAATTTCTGTATCATTCAGCTCTTGGGGAGTATGTTGAGCGATGCCAGCTGCTGAGGAGCTGCTGAAGGAGCAACTTTTTGTTCCCTTTATCCACAGGAAAAACGGAGCAGGGCCTGGAGTAAGGCCAGGCTGGTAGGACAACCCGATGCCACCCCTCGCTTCACCCAAGACTTGCTGCTGTCCCGACTGCAGCAACGGTGATTTCCCTAAGGGAGAAACAGCTGCAGAAACTTGTTCTTAAAAGTACCCTTTTTGGTGCTGCAGCTGGTCACAAGGCAACGTTCAGCACCTCAACTATCCCTGTGATGCTCTCCTGAATCCAAACATCACCTGCTGCCGGGGAAGCATCTGGCTGCCATCGACAAGGCAACTCTGCTCACAGCTTTGGCACGTAAGCTCATTACTGTCTCATTTAGGATTATTTTATTTTTCTCAGATGCTGATATAGAGTTGGTTTTTTTCTCCCCCCCCCCCTTTTTTATTTTTTTGAAAAGCCATGAGCACTTGAAGGTCAGCTGTCAAATGGATTGAATGATTGGCACAGGAAAATGGGAAATCACGACATCTTGTGTGTAGGCTGTGAATAATGGGCAACACCCTTTTGGGTTATTAAAATAGAAAAATGCTCTCATATTTTCTGGTGTTTTGAGCCCATTCCGAAGGCAGGGATATGACCGTGCTGCTGAGGGTTCATGCCACTTTCCTGGCAGTACATTTTGCTGGCTGCAGACCAGGGGCTGGCGGTGGGATGGAGCCCACCCCAGGGGAGGCTTGACCGGAGGAGGCAGCTGCAGGTGACATTCAGCTCTTCTCCAAAAACCCACAGACACCCCGAGGCAAAGCTATTTTCTGCTGAGGATTGGGCCAGTACGCACGGTCTCTGGACTACGGGTGTGCTTCAATTTGGGGATGGAGGCAACTCCGTGCCCGAGTCCTATTCAGACCAAGGCATGTCCTCAAATACATTCTGCTTTCATGCCGATGAAGAAAATGTAAGCCCTGGATACCCCAGTGCTGTCAGAAACCAAGGCTATCCCTCGAGAGGCAGATGTATTGAGCATTAGAAATAAAGGCTACGGTAATTTTGGGGTTGCATGCCTGAGCTTTGGGGCCCAAATGTGTATTTTTTAGCACCTTGCTTTCTGTTCGGAGCACCCCTTCTTTTGCTGCATCGCTGTACTCATAGGACAACACAACCATTTTCCTGCTTTTTTACTGATAAAGATCGCTTAGCAAATATAGCCAGGCTTGGTAAGTGATTCATCTTGTAATACTTCTCTATGCTGCCATCACACCGAAAGCCTAAACGAATCTCTCTGTCCATTTTAGGAGGGAAGTGGAATCCCAACCTCACTGCTTGGCCGGCGCAGAGGCTGAACGTGCAGTGAGGAGTCAATAACTGCACCTGGGTCCCAAACCCTCCAGTTTTGGGAATGAACCGGGGTTCAAAGGTGGCCAGAAACTGTCTAGTGCCAGCTACAACAAGGTAATGTCAGTCTTTTTTTTTTTTTTTTGCGAAGCTGTTTAACCACCCCAGTGTAAACTCCCAGCCACTGAACCACCCTACGAAAGAACACCTCTGTCCATCAAGAGTCAGTAAATTATCCTTGATGCATCAAGAAGCACTCAGTAGCAAGTGGAACTCTATTAATTATGTTTCCTTGACTGAATTAGAACCACATTACCATGCCCTTAGTTTCCAATTGCCACAGAGGTAAAAATATTCAAGATCTGTACATATCATTGTGTTTACACACAATCTAGTAGTCTCAGTTTTCACCCTCTAGAAGCTCTATTCATCGGAGTGAATGTACAGGGTAGGGCGTTTTCCAAATGGGATTTATGTCCCTCTCACTTTCATGTAAAGAGTTTAAATAAATTAGATAAAATAGGCAAATAAGACAGAAAGGACTTGTTACATAAAACTGTATCTTCAGCATCTTTCACTGAGTTCAGGTCAAGGGTTTCCATTGGTAGGAAAAATATTCAGACTGCTAATTCTAAGTAATTTATACTCATAGTAATTTAGATTTTCCAAAACAATTTTTTAAACAAAAAAATTTCAGAAAAGTGTCTAATTTTGGCATGCCTGGGAACATTTGCTGGTTAATTTGCAATCACTGCAAATGAGAAAGTGATACCAACCAGAAAACAGCAGAGAACTGGTGGTTCCTTCTATAATTCACACTTAATGCAATACAGAAGTGCACAAATACCAAAGCCAGTGGAATTAACTGCAGAAGGAAAATTCTTGGTCTTTGTAATAGATTATAACACTAACTCCATTAAAGGTCCCTACCAAGCTGTCCCCCTTTAAAAAGAAACAGGAATTAAACAGGAATACCTTAGAGCAGATATTGTATCACTGAAGACTTTTAAGTGTGCTTGAAATTTGGAATTAATATTTTTGCAGAGTATACAACAAGGTAGTGCTCTAGTGAGCTAAAAATGTGTCTGTATATGTGAAGGGATGGCATTTTTTATTTTTCTAAATAAACAATGTCTCTACACACACACACAAAACACCCCAGAACCATTTTTCAGGTGTGCTTTTGGATACTGAGGTTTTACAATAAAATTAGAATTGAATTCTTGCCCTGCCTGTACAGCCCATGGATGTTACTATAAGCAAAATTTTTCTGGACATAATTTTACATGCAAGGAATAAAACTGACTCACTAATACAAAAATTAGAAAATTATAACCATTGAGAAAATACTTGGTGTTTGAATTGCACATTCTCAGAAATATGAGTAATTTTTTCACGTTGTTTATTGTATATTATTATAAAAGCATTAATTTTGTACTGACCCACTGGCTTTGAAAAGTAATCTTACAGTCTGCGAAGTATAAAGGGATTATGGGAACATCTTTGTATTTCTTATAGTTCTTTGTACTTCAAAATATTGCTCATCACTGTAAGGGATCAGTGTGGCCCCTAAACTGCCAGATGACTGGGTACTCCACTGCGAATTGCATCCCTATGGACTGCCTCTTACCCTCCCCGAGGAAGGATGAAGCACAGCAGATGTGGGAGGCTGCAGGTTTGCAGTTTGCTTCAGAGCAATACTACACCATTGCAGCTCCCCAGAGTTGAAAGTTTGGATCTGATCCTAGACCTGTTTTTTGGCTCTGCGACATTTTGGGCAACTGATTCGTTCTCCCCCCCACCTCCCCACCCAGTTTAAAGGTATATTCTAGTTAAAGGGTGGATGTTATCCATTTAATAAACAAAAAAGAGTAAGAAAAAAAGGTATGCGTCTTTAGTGGTAGCTGCATTGGGAGGGTGGCCAGCTAAACCGAAGTAGTCCTTCCTCAGTGCCATCGCTACACAACGTATTTATAATGCATAATGAGCTGCTTGCTGTGCGCACGTTAATACACACATCCTACCAGTCACACACCACTGGAACTGGCCCTACCTTCCTGCGTTTTTCCACGGACGTTGTCATTAGATGACCTTTAAAGGTGCCTTCCAACCCAAACTGTGACAGCGCTTCTCTTTTCCTAGCATGAATATTCATGAAAGCAGAATACGAGCTCAAAAATACGGAAGCCTTCACAAAAAAAGAAACTGCATATTGGTTGTGCAATGTGAAATGCACACTTCGTTAGTTGTTTTGTGTGAGTCAAGTAATAATATGCCCTAATTGAGTTTATGTAACATATAATTTATTGTTGTTGGTTTTTTTTAAATAGAGCATTGAAAATGTGTGTTGGTTTGGAAAGGCACATTAGTAATCCAATTAGAGCAGAAGCCATATCCATAGACATGATAGCAATCAATCAGCAAAGTATGAGTTTTGTTTAGATTAGCTCTGAACATTCATTATAATAATTAGTCACTGAATATTTTTTGAGTTAAAGGCTAGAAAAACACACACAAAAAAGTAAGAATGGTCTCATTGCTACAGCTAATTTTCATCTAGTTATAAATTCATCCCATAGGCAGTCAGGTTTATACTGAGCCCACGTGCCTGGCCATATGACCTTGGCTGCTGCTCAAGTCCTCCTTTCAGGAGCAAGTCAAGACATGACTGAAATACGGGTAAATGGTTATAGTATACCCAAATTTTCACCCCCAGACAGCAAGGGAGGAGAAGAAATCAAGGGCCAGGGCTGAAGCCATGCTGGGACACCAGGGCCGCACCTACAGGCAGCGTCTCAGTGCATCTCTGGGTAACCCAAGCATGGCAAAAGGTGGTCACTGAGAGCTTTCTTAGACCTCTCTTGTCTTCCACTGGGTATTTTTGCTGCAATTAGAGCTGGCAACTGGGTTATCAAATAGCAAGTATATGTCAAAGAGGCATAAATATCCTTTATAACAGACCTCCTTTCCATTTTCAGTTGTACCTGCTGCTGCAAAGCCCCAGCTACTGCCTCAAGTACCTTTGTGCGTCTTGCCAGCAGTAATGGGAGTTAATTGTGCAATGCTTCTGTCGTGGGAAGACAGACAAATTACAGCCTTGTCCTTCAGAAACTTCCATCTGCCACTGAGGTCAATGAGATGACTTCTCTGAACATCTATATCATCTGAAGGACATCCTTCGCGTTGCAAGGAAATAAAAGCAATCTGAATTTTTTGCAGGAAATGAGAAGTGTGTTTGCAGAGTGGAAGAACCCAAAGAGAAAGGGATGACATCTCAGTGTGACTCCAAACTTTGTCCAAGCCACACAGAGGGAAGACAAACCCCAAGGAGTAAATGTAGCAACTTGCCAAGCCTTACAGACTTCACAAGAAACTGTTCCTTGTGACCGTTCTGCCCTGAGCTCCAGAGCGGAGAGAAGACATCATTTGAATTTGGTCATTGTCCCTTATCAATTTTCACTTCAATTTTAATTCTCATCTGCAAAGTGTTAGCACATGGGCAAAGTGGATGTGGTACCTCCTCCCTTCTTGCTGGAGGTGCCAGCAGCTCATGCCTGTGCAGTCATTGCTCCCGCCGGAGGCTGGCTCACAGGGAAGCCCTAAGTCCTGTAGCTTTCTGCTGCTGCTGCTGAGTGCTCTGCTCAGGCTCAGACAGACAGAAAGAGATAAATCCCGGGCACAGGGTCCGAGCTCCCATCCGTGCTGCCTGTAGAGGAGCAGGAGCCGGGATGGCTGAGTCCGTGCCTGCCAGGAGTCACTGCTGCTGTTCTGCAGGGTGGGGCAGAGGGTCTTGCACCAGGGAAGATGAACTGTTAAATCCTAAATCAATTAGATGCTTTCAAGGCTGCCCAAAAATAAAACCTGGGGAAAAAACCAAACAAAAAAACATTCCAAGAATGCAATACAACTCCCAAGTTACCTGAAAAGAAAGTGCAATCTAGTGCAGTGTGCTTTCACTGTCCCACTCTGTTCCTCCAGTTTCCTTCTGATTTCTTGTGCTTCAGCCTGTGTCTGGGTATTGCAGGTATCTGCTTTGTCTGTGAAAATGAAATACCAGGAGGAATTGCAACTGGTTCACGTTTAGGGTTTAATTCACAAAAGGAACACTCTGCCCTGGGGAATCCCTAAATTGGACCATGCACAATAAAAGAAGGGAGGTAGGTGCCCAAGTCTGGCAAATTTAAAGAGAAGTTGCCATAAAAAAGGGTAAAGAAAGAGCAAGAAGGACAAGGAAAGGCTGATCTCAAATCTCCTACGTCCTCTTGGCTCACGTACTCATGCACAGGGGCGATGGGTGCCCGGGTAGTGCTAGCAGGCAGAAGAGTAGAGAGTTGGAGCTTGGTTTTCACACGCCCTTGAAAAATACTCAGCTACTGAGTATAAGGGAGCTGTAAGGCCACTCCTTGTGAGACCCAGATCAATAATTGTGCTCTGAACCCTCTCATAAACTGGCCTTCCTGAGCCAGAGGGGGTTGGGGGTTTTGACACAAGCTGGGGGTTCAGTTGTGTTGGCTTCTGGGGATACATGTGCTGCAAGAAATAGAGCACTGATAAAAAACTGGGCATGCACTTTACATGCCTCTGAGGCTAAGGAGAAGCAGAATGGAGTTTATCAAGGATCTTGGGACTGAAGAAACACTAGACCCAAGTCCACCAGAGTAGCACTCGGGCATCTGAATCCCTTGGGGAATCCAGCTCTGGCAGCCAATCCAACTCCCCCTGAAGTCAACAGGAACTGCAAAGGGCCCTGCCATGGCACCACTGTCACCAGTGGCACCAAAAAGATTCAGAAACATTTAACTTATTATTAATTATAATACTGTGTGCCTGCCTTTGACCGGTCCCAGAAAAAGTACAGGAATAGCAGAGAAGGTATGTACAATTTCATATTACTTCACTGTATTTCCCAGGCAGGAATAAGTAGTTTGAAAACAATTTACAAATAGGTCCCTAATCATAGTTATAATATTTATCCTTTAAAAACAACTTACTGAAAAAATAAACCCCCTTCATTTGCAAATTTGTAATCATAAAAATACAGTTCTTGAGCTCACAGCATGTTAATGCATCTGAACATGTTTTTATGAGTACTATGATAAACCTAAGTAATTCTGCTGTGCCTATCTATTCAAACCCTTACAACCTTTGGGACAGAGCCCGTCTGCCTCGATTTATGCAGCACTTCACACAGTGGGGTCCATTCTAATGACTAATAGTCCCCATGATGGCAAATGTACCAAGATGCAACCCTAAGAGAGGTCTAGCTGCAAAAAAAAAGAGCAGTGGCCCATAACACATTCTAATAAACAAACACATAAATCATCATAGCTAAAGAGATTTACCCCTGGGGGGTAATCCTGAGGGAAAAGAACAAGTTTTTGTTCTTTATGTTCCCTGTCTCTGCTGTTTCCAAAAATGGTCCCTGCAGCTCTGGAAGTCGCCTTCCTGAATTGGGTCTTCACAGTTGGTCTTTGAGTCTTTCCCAGACCACGACTGTGCCCCTACACACATCCTGCTCACGTTGATCCTTCAGTGCCCTTCACATGAGGCTCACCAGACACTCTGACCTCTGCCTGCTTCCTCAAAGCTCCAATGTAGCATCTGAGACAGAGTGCACAGATGGACACACGGACCTTAGTGGGGGGTGTCTCTGCCACCAGACAAATACCTCTTGAATGCAGGCTCTGCCACACCATGTACTCTTAAGCGTGAGTCCATATCAGGTAGATACAGAACACAAACACCATCCGGCCAAATGCATCTTGATAACAGCTGTGACCATGTTCACAGCAGGATACAGATCCACATGCGGTGGTTTATCTGCTGCTCTGGTTCCTTCTCCCTCAAGCAAAAGACACAGTCACCCGGCAGGCTCAAGTGTGCAAAACCTCAAACTAAAAGTTACGTTCTCTGAGGTTAAATTCCAAAATGTTTTGCACTACTACAAATTTAAAGGAGAGCAAAAGTGATGGATACCTCAAACCCATGCAAAACCAAGTAGGTAAACAACAAAGTAAAATATCTATTTGAAACTTCATGGAAATGTTTTCAAACATTCCCAATATTCCTAGTTTGTCTCCCCAAGCTTTTTCAATTTATTCAGCAATCAACCTAGTACCTATGATCTTGCCTTATAATGACCCAACTTGTTTGCAAGAGCTGACCATCGTGGCTTCTCAGAATTCAACCTTAACTTATATTTCTTGTTGGAATCGGGAAAAGCCTTTCTTTCTTTCACAGCATTAAAGGAGTGGATAGTATGAAGAATTCAGGGAAACGATCCAGAGCTTTGCACAACACACTCAGTTGTCACGCTAAACTAGATGCTTAGACCAGGTTTGCTTCAAGAGGCTTCTGCTTCTTCAGCAGTTTGGGCTAGCACGGGTTAAATGTGACTTAAGACAGTAGCAAGAGCCTTAGCCCTGTTTTATGACTCAGTGCCCATGTGTTGGGGGAAGGCAGCTTCTGGGGGAGCTCCAAAGCAATGCTCTTCTCTATAACCTACACGACCAAACTGGTGGGAAACAACTACAGGGCTGGGGCCTCCAAAGAACTGCAAGGAAATCATTTGCGTGAATCTCTGCAACAATATTGCAGAAGATGCAAATTTAAGACAACAGAGAACCTACATTCGTTTTAGCTACTTATTTTCCTGTAAAAGCAACAAAATCATCATTTCAGTAGTGATGCAAACATTTGACACCAGAGGTGTGTACTGGCCTCTCTTGCATTAAATTGTCAGTAACGAAGCTGACAATTGCCAAATTCAGTTATTCAGTAGGTAAGAACAGTTTTGCACATTTTAACACAATTTTTGATTAGCCCCTGACTTTTAAGAGTTAGGTGGCAGGCAGTGTTTCAGACAAGACTGGCTAAAAAACACCATTGGTAGTCAGAGGCATCAGCCCAGTTGATCCCCTGCCACTGAAGTCAGTAAGATGATTCAAGTGAGGCACAGCCACCGTAAGGCTGGTGTAACTGCAGTCACCTACATGTATGTTACATACAGACCTGCTGTGAGGAATTGCTGAAGAGCATTGATTACAAAGTTCAGGGCCAGATCCAGACTTCAACAAACTGGGGAGATATTGGTTTAGCCAAACCTTATCAACTCCAAGTTTGAATCTGGTGCCGATACATTTTAACCCAGAGCCTGGGTTCAGGCTATGTTCTGAAGAACGTGGTGGCTTTGACAGCACCCTAACCATGCACACCATCCTTAGAATCATAGAACTGTCTGGGGTGAAAGGGACTTTTAAGATCATCTAGTCCAACCATCAACCTAACTCTGATTAAAAAAAAACCCAAACAAATCAGCATCAGATTCTGCATCAAAGACATCCAAATCTTTCCCAAAAACCCCTTTGGGGAAAATTGTAACATTATGGTAAAGATGTTACTGCATATTAGAGAAGACTTATAAAACCCCCAAAAACTAAAATGCTGAACGCCCAACGAATACCAAGGCTGTCTCTGAATTTAAAACTTTCCAGTCACATACAGTGGTAATTCCAGCCTAATCACAATCGTATTTCTATTAAAGAAACAAAAGGAATTTCAAAAAACTCTACCTAGAATCACTCGTTTCTGCCAAGCGGTTGTTCATGATGGCAAGAGCACCCACCCCTGCGGAGAAACCATTTTGTCTGGTATTGATACAAACGTTCCTCGGGTAGCCGTTGGCCGTCTCCGACAACTGCTTTTGCAAAATCGCCAGGGAGACCTTATTCGATGCCGTGAGCTCCCTCATGGAGATCATCTCTCCAGAGAGCCTCCTCCCCTCAGTGTCACTGTCGTACTGTCCATCAGCGTCCATGGAGATGTTATGTCGGCGCAGGCGGGCTCCTGGGGTGATGGCGTTGCGACGTCCGAGGCGGGCACTTGATTTATGGCACTTTGGGCAACATCTGCATTCGAATTTTTTCAACACCCAGTTCAAAACTTGCTTGATTACGATTGAGATGACATTAAAAAGAGAGTATATGCAACATACCCCCATTAATATAAATATGAAGTTTCCGAATCTGTATAATCCCTGATTTTGGTACGCAGCATTTTGGCTGCTTACCAAATCTCCAAAGCCAATGGTGCTGAAGGTGACAAAGCAATAGTACAAGGAGTCCACGTAGTTCCATCCTTCCACCGCCGTGTACATCGCAGAGGCGCAGCAGGAAAGGGTAATAGCAAAAATTCCCAGAATCAGCATCACATGGTAAACGGACGGCTTCCACCCCACCAGGCTGCCCACCCCCGACATTGCTGGCCCCTTTCGGAAGTTGGGAGGTAGGAGACCGCTTCTTCGCAGCTGTCTCTCGTGGCATGCCTTCATGATGAACGCCAGCAGAGAGATAATGCGCTCCAAGAAGAGGTTGAAGAAAAGGATAGTCCCAGCACACCCGAAAAGGCCGTAAACGATGAGGAATACTTTTCCAGCCACGGTTGCTGGTGTGGTCATCCCGAAACCTAAGGGATGGAGATCAAAGAGTTAGTGACATGTTTTTTCACGTGTAAACTCAGGATGCATGTAACTTAACAAAGGTCCCACCTCCCTGGACAAAAGGAGTCCTACCTCTAAATCGGCTTAGGCCGACACAAACCCAAGTTTTGTAAAGAACGAAGGAGGCACCAGACAGCTCACCGAGATGTCCAAAACTCAAGAGAGAACAAAACATCCTAGCAGTGATGAAAGATGATATTATCAAAGAAACACCACTCTGTAACTGCAGGTGGAAGCATTCCTGAGCCCAAAACCACCTCGAGATGAGACAAGGTGAAGAGGCCACGTCCCTGCTCCCACATGTGGCCTGATGCAACGTTGAAGCTCTCTGCTGACAAGCTGTAACCCAACATAATGCTGTTGTTTTCAAGGCCTGTTAATACCTCTCCTGCTGAGAAGATGGAAGATCACAGGTTGTATAACAGAAAAACACCCCACCACCTCCCAAGGATCAAATATTGTTTTAAAAATAGCAGCACTTTATAGTCTTAACCAAATCCCAGCTGTGACTCAGCCACCTGGTACCACCACAGAAGGAAGGAAAAGCCATGGCCCCATTTAAACCATCAGCAAGATGCCCCCCCCAACCTCGGCAGAGCCACCTGGCAGACTGGGAGCGCCAGAATCCCAGTAAATAGACAAACTGGAGTATAAAAACTCTGGGAAGATCCAGCAACAGTATTATTTCACCTCTTCTTTACAAGAATGGTATTTTGACACTACTCACACACATCATTTAAGCAGTAATGCCTGGTAGCTACAGACACTTAAATAACAGCAAAAGTGATCTTAAATATGCATGCAAATACACTAAGTTTGCGCCACGTTATTTGCTGATACCAGTTATTTTATGAAAAAGAATTACCTATATTTCATATACTACCTCAGGAAGATTATTCTAAAACTCAATTCTGTAGGTATTGCCCTCAGGAAGATTATTCTAAAACTCAATTCTGTAGGTATTGCCCTTGTTCTGAGGTTCTTCCCCGCAAAAGTGCTCGGTGGTTCAGTCAAAAAACATGCTGATGGGATTGAGGTGACTGCTCATGGCCCATGAATACATAAACACAAGAAATCAAAATTAATGGTTTGTGAAAAATCCATGTCCTGAAATTTATTTACCTTATTGTTCCACAAAAAAGCTGGGCAAGTAACATATTCAGGGAGGTAAATATCAACATCAGACCACATCAGTTAAAAGTTTGTGAAGAAAAAGGAGCTACTTTTAGCATGGAGCATAATGAAATCGTTAAATCCGGTTTATTATCATGACTCACCTTTAAATAGTAACAAGAAAATATTCCCTGCGTATAATGAGTTGAGATTGCTGCTTGAAATCTATTGATTTATTTTTGTAATGGCTGTTATTTTTCTGGGCAATTTATTTGCACTACCGCCGTACTTCACTGATACAGAATTTCGCGTTTGTTGATAAGAGCATGTAAGCTGACAAGCAAAACTAGAAATCTCCTTCCAATGATGTGAAAGTGCACAAGGAAAGAGGTGACCCTACTTTTGGCATGCTTGGGGAGAGCTGTGTGCCAGCAATTCAGACTGAGCTGCAGCATTGGTATTTTCGCAGTAGAAAGTCTTTTTTCTGTAATAGACAGTGAAAAAAATTGCACCGTATTACCAGAAAATAAATAAAAAAAATTACCAAAGAGGTCATCGGATTCTGTTTTCTGGACCCAGAGTCTCTCCATTTTGTTGTGCTAAATGGAGATCTGCTCGATGATCTCCCAAAACATGCCTTGGGGTCCCAGGGCAACGGGAACCTCCTCTTTTGTGGGGTGAAGCCATTATCTGGGTCAGGCCAGCTGTTCACGGGACCCTTCTCGTCTGGTGACAGATATCTACTAGTGTCTGGCTCCCAGAAGAAGCCAGGGGATCTGCTGTGGTTGCCAGCTAGGGATACCTGACCAGCTTATTATGGAGAAGGTATCTGTTTGTCCCTGCCTCATCAGCAAAGCGTTTAAACATGTGCTTCACAGCAAGCATGTGCACATCACCATCAAAATAAATGGGTGTATTGTCACGCATATGGCTAGACACACTTATTAATTACAAAAAAAAAAAGAGTGACAATTTGGATGAAATTATATCACAGAATCACATGGGGTTGGAAGGGAACTCTGGAGATCTATCTAGTCCAACCCCCCTGCCAAAGCAGGTCCACCCAGAGCAGGTTGCACAGGAACGTGTCCAGGCAGGTTTTGAATGTCTACAGAGAAGAAGACTCCACCACCTCCCTGGGCAGCCTCTTCCAGGGCTCTGCCACCCGCAAAGTAAAGAAGTTCCTCCTCATGTTTAGGTGGAACTTCTTATATTCAAGTTGTGTTCATTTCCTCTTGAAATAAATGCACTGAAGCTTTTTAGTATTTTTTGGTGACCGTTTGTAAGAGGTGGAAAAGTTTTGTATTTTTGATGCGGTTTGTTCAAGCAAGATTTTCTGAAGCATAATGTTACCCCAAACTCAGTATGTAGCTATGCAAGGTGAAACGACCCATCACATCAACAGGAGTGCTAAGACTTACAGCAAACAGGCAACAAGTAAGACCAGGCAGACGTAGTAACTTCAAGCCAGCAGACAGAAGCACACTCACTTCATACAGGGTCTTCCTTCACCGGCCAGGTTTGTCCCTGGACCATGAAGGGTCCTGGTGTCCTCTGTGCAACACATCTGAGCTCTGCCCCTGCTCAAGGCTAAGTACACCATGATGCCCGGGTGAAATTAATCCATCCAGAACTGCCTGTGCTTCTGAGACAGTACAAAGAAAGAAGCACAACGGTGCTTTGCACTTTTCATGGCCCCCACATATATTGAACAAGTACCTTGGGGTTGATTTTCTGTGGCTCAGACACAGTATTTCAACCTCCCTCATACTAATTCTGACCCACCACTTCAGATACGAGCTCTAGGGCAGCATTAATTTCAGCTGTTTGATACTTCTCCTCCCCAAACAAACAGAATTAGTAGAGCCAAGTTGATAAAAACACTCAGGTTATCCCTCAGCAGTCTCTCATGGGTAAGTGCTGGCAATTAAGGAGTCCCTCATCCTGAGTTGC
>JAOQGH010000023.1:10519339-10596270 GCA_025769975.1 Gallinago jamesoni | reverse complement strand
AAAAACACTCAGGTTATCCCTCAGCAGTCTCTCATGGGTAAGTGCTGGCAATTAAGGAGTCCCTCATCCTGAGTTGCATAATAGGTTTTGTGGTTACTATTCTGCTCATCTGGACTTTTAATTTACTTAAGCTGATGACAGATTCAAAAGGTGGCACAACTGGACAAATCTGGGAAGACTTACGCGCCTTGTGATATGCTTCCCATTTCCCTCCTTTTCTTTACCCATTTCCTTATGGGTAAAAAAGATGATTGGTACCAAAAAAAAATAAAAGAAGGAATAGCAGCTTTACTACCTGTGAGCTCTTCTCTTGGGCCAATGGGTTTGGCCATGACCTTGTCTTATTATATTTCAAGGCTAAAGGGGTTGATAGTTTCTCAGTAAAGATATATTTAACCAGAGATGGCGGAAAGTTTTGCTCACCTTTCAAACTCAATGCAAAAAAGGTCTTCCAGCCTTTACCATGGCACCACGTCCCTGCTTCTTTCAGCCAGGCCCTCAGCTCTTCTTACAGAGGCATCCTGCCATGAGACGTGGCTCCTACATTTTCAATAATTTTAAATCATTTTAAATCCCAGAGTATAGATCATGAGAGTAGCATCACCTCGATCACCTCTTAATAACACAGCTGTATTTAATAAGGAAGCAAAAGAAACTAAAATTGTTGAATAGAACTTTTTAAACAGTCAATTTCTCAGAAATAAACAAAAAAACCCACCCTATAACCAGAATGCTGCTTCCAGAGGGAAAGAAGTTTCAGCAACATAAAGATCTGACAGGGCTGATCCCCGAGACGTGTGGGTTACAGAATACAGGCAGATAGACTACGAGAAAGCAATTTTGTTTGTTCCACACTTACTTTAGTTCACGGCTTTCCATAGTCTTGGTTGGTCTTTACTGACCAACATGTACGCTGCATCAAGGAAGATAGCATATTCTGAATTTTGAGACTAAAATTCCGTATCTGGATTCTGGTGCTCCCTTCAACCCCTTTTCCACCTGTTAGCATTTCATGGTTATTGTTCCGGATAGAGTCATACCTGTACATTTCACAACTGCCTCTCTTTATTCTATAGCTCCTTACCACCTAACATCCAGAAACAGTTGCCTTGGATACAGGGTCACAGCTCAGAGATGACAAAACTGCCGCAGATGGAAACCTCCTGCTGCATCCAGCGCTTTTACCCGAGGAGTGAGAACACTACGAGGCAGTTCTTCCACCCGGCTTTGCATTTTCAGACTCCAAATGAAAAACTTGACTCTCCCTTTAACATCTTGGTCAGCCTGCTTTATTAAAACATCCCCTCTTTGGGCTCAAACAGTAAATTTTTCTGGCGCTTTTCCACTGCCAGAGCCTTTAATATCAAAGTTGCTGTACGATCACATTTGATCTTATTTACATTTCTATCTGGAAACATTGCTCCTGAGTGGCAGTGGGCTGTCCCACTCTGTGCATTAAGACACTTTAAGTTAGACCCAAGCTAAGTCTGAAGACGTGACTGCAGATTTTAGGGCTGGTCTAACCTGCACCGTACACAAGCTTGCAGTGACCCATGAACCGGACTAGACATCCCCTGGAGAAGATACTGAGTGACTATGCAACTAAGGACTAACTCCCATAATCAATCCACCTATCTATCTATCCATCCATCCACTCACCCTTGGTAATATATATACATCACTTCCAGTTGAATAAGCAGACTGTTTCTGGCATTTCCTAACTTTTTTCTTATTTTAATAACATTCTTTTAACATGGACCTGTTCTCCCCAATGCCTACACTAAATAGGTGGTCAGAGGTCCTGTAAATTTGCCTTGTGGGCTAAAACAGGTCTTTTTTTTTTTTTCGCCCCTTACTCCTGTTCAGCTCATGAAAACATGGATGCATGCACCCAATCCACCAATACTCAGTCTCTTCTGTGACCTGAAAGAGCACCATGATGAACTCAATGAGTGTCATTAAAAACCACCCAGGTCACTGCTGTTGATCCTTGTTGATCTCTCCACCTGGGAAATACAAGTCAGGTTTGAGACAACCGCTACTCAAAAGGAGCCACGCTGGCAGAACAGAGGCAGGAGATGATTAATTGAACACTACAGAGTTTCAAGGAGCTGCAGGCAATTATTAAAGGCTTTCCACAGTACCAATTTCATTCTGTTTACACACAACTGTGATCAGGTTATTGGTTATTCAAGGTGCTACTACACATAACATCACTGAACACCGGGATCAATCACCCTCAGCGTTTCTCTGCCAGCTGTGATTTAAACCACAGCCTGAAAGGTCACGGCCACATTTTCATTCCTCTTTAAAGTCCATTGGTTTTTAAAGGAGTTAATAGTATTGTCAGCCTAAAATAACCTAAGCTTTTTTGAAAAGAAAAGAAAAAGTGAATTAATTGGAAACCACGACAATAAATACCTAAAAGTAAAGCTAATTAATAGTTGTTAGTTACCAGATGCACGTGAAGGGTACAAAAAGAGACCAAGAGGTACCAATATTTTTCTGTAGAGGTGAATGACAAAGACAAACCTAAAATTACACCAAAAAGTGACTTGGAGGAGGATAAGAGACGGGGCTGGGCAGCAGCGCCTTGTGCCCAGGGCTGGGAGGCGTCAAGCCAGGTATGCCAGACTCCCTGGCTCCTCTGGCAACCCTCTCCTTTTAGTTTATATATATATAAAAATCGATACTATATATATAAAAATATAATATATATATGATATATGAAGTTTACCTTCTCCTCTTTGCAGCAGGTCTCACAACCGTGTTTTTCTCTGCTGACACCTTCAAGGTGAGCTTTCCAAGAAAGATCTTCAGTTTCTAGTGAGTATTCAGCAGACATTTATCAGCTCAAGTGGTCGAACTTTTGTAAATCTGAGTGATAAATGACCCTTAAAAATAGAAACGCTGGGGCTTCGGCTTCCCCAGCAGCAGCACTCTTGCTCCATTAATTTACCAGAAGTAGGCAAGCTTTTTTTCTGAGTTGTACTGCATGCTGTCCATATTGTACATTGTGAGAATCAAGTGCTTACCAAAGACTAACCAAAAAAAAAAAACCAAACCCACCCTTGCTCAGTACTAGATCCCATTACTGCAAACGCGTAGCTCAATGAATACAGAAGGATCAGCTGCTCTGGCGAGCTGGTCTGGCGCAGAACCAAGACAAGGAAGAAGCAAAAGTGTCTCTAAATCAGTTTTACATTTCCCTGGCTGGGGCTGACTGCTCCTCTATGCACCTTGTATGACCAAACGGGGACTGACTTGTACCAAGGCACCAGCATCACCAGCTCTGGTTAAGGTCTTGCCAAGAAGCCCCCCCCACTGAAGATGGGAACACACAGGGCTTGAGGCTAGAAATCTTTGGAAAGCTCTTGTTTGGGTTTTCTGGTTGATCCTACTGCTACTGCATCAGGGCACAACTTCTAATGAGGGACAGGGGCCCTCTCCTAGAACGAGACGATGGAGAACAAAGTTCAGAAAAATATGAAAATCAGAGGAGTATGAATTCAAACTGCACACAGAAAAGAAAGTCAGGACCTACAAGCTGGCATTATTCTTGCTGACTCTCAACTGTAAAGGGATGGAGGCGTTCTGTGGCGTGACAACCTTCCTTAACTTCTGCATTAATGTTTTGTTCATATATAAACTTTCTTCCACCACTTCACATTTTATTGCTTTTATAAATAATAAAATCTTCTCTGCTAAACTCTTGGGGACAGACTCTGGTTTACAGCTGTAAAAATCAAGACTGAAACTATTTTCTTCATTTTATGCTACCTTGCTTGGGCAAATCTTAAGCAAGATGGTATTAAACCCCCTCTTGTTTTGTCAGTTACTCTGCTCCTTGGCACGGCTGGGGTGTTCTAATAGCTTGTTAAAACAGAAAGAACATGAGTTGGTGTTGGCTAAATTAGCACTAAACCACCTTGCAAAGTAAAACTTCTAGAAAAAGGGGATGAAAGTAGGATGCTCTTTCTTTTGGTTGCAGCCTACCTCCTTGTGAATTGACCCAAGCTAGTCCAGAATGCTGTCTCCACACCTGATGAGTCCTATCTCTGCTTTATTTTCTTTCCTTATCCTAATAGTTGAGTGAAAAACATTTTGCTATAATCTTTTCTGAAATGGTGGTGGTATTAATAACAGAAAAAATATAGCCTACAAGCTCCTTGGTTGTTTAAGTTATATTGCTGTGGAAAACCACTTCCTTGCGCTGGAGGCTAATGGTCTTCAGTATCTTGCCTTAACAGCTGTCGTGGCCATATCAAGCCCTTGCTCACATCTGTGGTTATGTGCTAAACCATGAAGGTTTCTGAGACACAGGAAACTTCTCTGAATTTAGAGTAATTCTTCTCAAAAGACCGCAGAAAACAAAAGCACAATAATGAAGAAATACACCCAAGTCTGTCTCAGTAACCAGGGATATACATCACGGCGTAGCTCATGGACCCCAGGAGTGGGCAATTCCATCTCTCTCCTGAGACGTGTCCAATATCTGAAGCCATACACTGCCACCCTCTCTGACCTTCCTACACCCTTCATGTAGCTGATGATACGATTCGATTCCAGGTGAACATGCTTTCAAAAGTTGATTTCTCTTGCAATCTTGATTTTTCATCTTTTAAAAACTGCTTCCACTCTTTTTTTTCTCTATGTTTTTGAGAAATGGTTTTTGGTGTGGATAATTGTGTCTCTAAGCAACACTCTAACAAGAAAAAGCTTATCCCCTGTCATTTCAAATGGAGTGTTTCAAACATTAGCATTCCCACCTGCTTTTGGCGTTTATTGAAATTTACAGTTGCATTTCAGATGCCTGAGCAGACCCAAGGTTGTGAAACACTTTTTTTTTTCTCCCGAACTGCAAGGAAAAAAAAAAAGAATAATGCCATCCAAATTTTGTTATATTCTTGAAACATTATGGGCTTCAAAAGAATACTTGCATGTGTACTGCCACTCCTGTGGCAGTACATCTTACAATACTTCCTCTTTAAGGCTAAGAAATAGCGTTATCCAAATCTTGCAAGTGATCTTGGGTGTGTGTCGTATTTCCCCACATGAGACGTCTGATAAATGTCACTCCTGGGCTTAGGATTTCTAAGCCTTACAAATGGGAAAGGCTATCAAATGGTTACATCACTGGCTTATATTTTGACTGGATAAAACAATAGCCTTGAAGCTTCTTTTTCTGCCAGGTATTTGGGATTTGTGCAGGTATTCAGAGAACACCTATTTCTTGATAGCTGTCTCAGCTCTTCTGCTTTACTAAGAGTCAGCTTATAAAGACGGACCTGTAGGACAAAAAGGACCTAAAACATACAGGGAAAAATCTTTTACATGGTTTGGATGTTTTTTCCTGGATTTCCATGTAAACACCTACAGCTATGATTTAATGAAAAACACCCGACCAATCTACCTCAACTTTTTAATGGTTTAAATGTGCCTTCCTGAGTCTCTTACTTCAAAAAGTTCCAGCTGAAAGAAGCAAATTCTTAAGTATCTTTTAGCTCAAGCAACTCCTCTAATTCATTCATGAAGGCACAAAGACCTAATTTTAAGTAACTGTAATAGAAATAGAGGGTGACAGGACTGCTGACTAACCAGTTACTTCTCATTTTCTATTTCTGCATTTAACTCTTCCTTCCTCAATATGCATTTCCCTTGACTACTTTTAAATGTAATGATACTGAACAGCTTCACCACTTTCTGACGATCATTGTGAGCTTTTTGAGTTCATCTGAGATTTTCCTGGTCCTTGCAGCTCTGCCAGGAGCAGGTTTTGTAAATGGATAAACCATTTTATCACACAAGTTTTCCCCCCAGACCCCATTAAGATCATCATTTGGATTGAAGGTCTTTACGCCACAGTCATTTCCATCATCAAAGGCTTAAAGCAGACTCCACTCCCTACACATTGAGCACAAGTGACACTGTATTTTTTATTTATCCTCATGGGACAAATATATTGCTTGCACAGTACTCAGTCTGAGCAAAGAGATGACAAGAATGTTCAATAAAGAAAAAACAAAAGGATGCTACCCGGTTTTCTTTTAATTGAAATTTACTGAATTTAATTTCTCTTCCAGGCCTCACATGGGCAAATTTCTCCTAATTGCTGTTTCTGCCTTGATTAAATTTGCCTACCTAAGACTTGAGAATGAATGTGAATGGGCCAAAGGGCCCATCATTTCTAAAGGGGAAGAAGCTGCAGTGGTACAAGGTCAGAAAGTTTAAACATCACTGAGGAGCCACCATGGGGCTATATTTGTTATCAAGGTTATCGCTTTTTTTCACCAACAAGTAAGGAGCACTTACTATGGATTTTTAAACATGAGCAACAGCAGTGCCTCACCCATATAAGTAATCCCATATGTTAACATCAAACCATTCTATTTCTTATCTTATTGCACTCCAAAGCCTTAATTACTTGAAAAGGCTGCTAACACTCATCTCATGCGATTAGATTTAATTTTCTCTCTGCTTCTCTTGGTTTGATTCAAGAGAGAGAGCGTTGAGACCTTCTGATGTCAACAGCTAGGTGTGCCACCCATTGCCATCAGCAGACCCACTGAGCTCAGAGATGTATTACAGCCATGGCACACACCAGTAGGTGCCAGCAACATCAACCCTATGTTTTTTTATAAACCAAACATCGGTAAGGTGGGATTTCCTAAAGCTCTGTAGACTGGTCTCCTACTGACTTCCACAGAAGCAGGCTATTGAGGAGATAGAAAATTAAACATAGTTGATTTGTCTGGATTGTTACGCTATTGTTACTTAAGTGTTTCTATTCATAAAAAGGGCTTATTTTCACTTCTAAGATTTATAGCGCTCAGGAGGACTTTCATGTTTCACGCTTTCACCAGCACAAACCCCGATCTTTGTCCTTACCTACCTTCTCCCAAAATGTGCTCAGACAGGCACTTGATGCTGACCCACTATGAGAACTGTCTCTTTTGATAAAGGTAAGTAAGGCTCATATGGATCACAGATACAGGATATGTCTCCAATAATATCAAGCTGTCTCTATACTAAAAGCTGCAGATGAAATGTTCTGTGTTGGTTTTCTGTTGCTCTAACCCTGATGCTACAATGGCAAGATGTAAAATTCTTACTGCCTTCAATACCTGCAAAGATAAGGTAACACTGCATTCATTAAATTAAAGAAATGACTTTGTATTTTCCAGCACAACACCAGGAGTGGATATGGTTATGTAAAGTTAATTGCCAACATATCTATCCTAGAATTGTTTTCCTTTTCTCTCCCCAATGAAGAGCAATTAAAAGTTCATATAAAAGCGAGACACACAGTCTTGCAAAGATGACCCGTCAGTAAAAGTGAGAAAAAGAATATGAAGTGTGTATGATCTGTACCAAACCGAAGGAAGAAATAGTTTATCTGAAGAAAGAAATGAGGGTCAATAGCAGGATTAACACTAGGGATGAGGGACAGGCGTGATGGGGAATAGAAAGAAACTGTAAAGCTTTACTTCTTTGGGAGTTATTAACTCAAAAGCCTGCAAAGACATAAAGCATATATTCAAAATTCAATCAAGCAAATAGATCATCAGTAGAAGAGGGTGTGCTAATTGGGAAGGAGGCAGCAGAAACTGAGAGTGCCTGGGAAAGGCAGGTGACGGGGGAGCATAAGATAAGCTCTAAAAGAAAGGAGGAACATCCCCAGAAGAGTAGAGGGGGACAGCAGAGGCTAGGGACCAGCTGGACTCCAGGGTTTCGGTCAGGATTTGGAATTACAAGCCCAACACAAACAGGAGAGCCAATAAGCCAAATAATGATGATCCCTCACTGCTATTACAGCTGTAGTAACTGGTTTACTGGGAGGTTGCTTAGTAATAGAGAGTGACTAGCTGGAACCACGCATGTCACCTCCACAGAAAGCCCCTGATGTGGTGTATTGGCTCACCAATGTTTGGTTTGCAATCCCATCTCCAAGCTCGTGTAAATGCATAGGGAACCGAAATACAGGTATTTGCTGCCCAGCAGGAACATCGCTGAAGACCAAACAGTGTAATGCTCAGTGGGAGATACCTAGACATTGTAGACATTGCCCCCTCAATCACCTGACCTAAAGGGATCCTGAAGGCTGCAAAAATGGAGAATCCTTAATTACAACCTCCAGTTTGTCTTTATTTCGAACCTGAACCAGCACACTGTAAGTCAATATAAAAACTTCCCCTGAGTTCTGAGATGTGGAACCAGGTCTCATGTGACTGGGGGCAAATTCTTTATTCCCTGATGTTACAGATGGGCTTTATTTTTTGGGTGACTGCTCTGCAATGCTGTGGTGCTTGACACTCAGGTCGGAGACCCCAGGTTTCAGTGGTGCAGGTGAGCAGCCCAAACTCCACAGCAACAGCAAAAAGAAGTGCAATTTGGTCATCCTCTGCCTTAATGTCTCCAGCCATAAAACAAGAAATAGATTTCCACTGTACTGACGCTGATGTTTTGAAATATAGGGTTTCATAGAGCGGGTTTAGTATTTAAGAAACCTCTGAAACTCTTAGGTTAAGTAATCTGAGCTATGTGGCTCTGTAGAAATCACTGAGTTTAGGTGGCTGAAGCATAGTAATAGCTTCACTTTCTGGATCTGGCATCTACAGAGGCAGGTAAACCCTAAGCAGTCCTGAGACCGATTAAAATAATACTTTCAGAAAACTTTTCTTTTAAAAGGTGCCTTATTTAAAGTAATAGAGTTTCTTCTTCCCACCTTCTAGAATAAAAACCGAACAAATTTAGCATCAAAATTATTTCATCGTGACCCTTGAGTGGGGACACCTCAAGCCACCCGTGTAATGACATGGATGTGCTCCAAGTGAAGCTTTCTGTTGTTGCTCTCAACTACAAGGCAGCAAGCTGTGATTTAGATTACTTTCCTGATCAGAGCACCCAACCTATGCCCACACTTAGGACAACATTTAGGAAATTCCCACCAATGGTACCCAAAGAAGTTAATACCCCCGTGAAGCTACAGCAAGTAGAAAACATTGCTATGGTGCCAGGTAGGAAGGAGGATTGGAGGAAAATCACTGCAGAATTGCTGACCATTGACTTGCTGACCTCTGAGCCTCTTGCTCTCTGTTCTTTATGGAGACCATCCGGGTGAGAAAATAACATTCGGATGTCCACCAACACATTGCTCAAAACATCACCGGCACCTAAAGAATCAGACCTGGCCGCAGCAGACCATGCTGAAACACACTCCCATGCTGGCTGCAGACCACATATAGGCTGGCAAAGACAAATAACCTGATGCTGCAGTTCAATAATGCTGGTGGCTCTCCCAACTGCTTTCTTGTTTGGCTTTTGTTTGTGGTTGGTTTTTTGGGGTTTTTTTGTGGTTTTTTTTGTTTGTTTTTTGGTTTGGGGGGTTTTTTTGTTTTTTTACTTCAAGAAGGTCAGCTCTGGAGGCAACTGCTCCCTGATCTGAACCCTCTGCCAAAGCTGCCTGTACAAGCCTCAGAGAACTGCAGAGCCCTGAGAAAACATAACGCTGATGCTGATCAGGCACACGTTCTGGTTTGACTGTCATCTTCTGGTCTGCCTTGGCCGTGTAGACAGTGAAACTGCCTTCACAGAGAGCAGAGCGCCAGAACCTACCCCAGCTGCAGCTCAAATTCATATCCTGAAATGTATCAATGAAGAAGACAGGGCAAATATATTTCCCCCTTAAAAGCCTTCAGACCAACCTGGTTATTCGTGGAATTTCTTGGCTAGTTACCATGTGAAGTGCCTGCTCCTGGGCAGGCTCACTCCCTGGCTCCTACCAGTGCAGTCCAACATCTGACCATGTACTTGCTGAGCTGACTACCTTTCGCACACCACTTCCATTGAATTATTGCCTTCAGCACATCTGGACCTCCAGATTTTCTCAAAAGACTACAACACAGAGCCAGGGGAGATTTTAGAAGTGAGTGGTGATGGTGCCTAGGTTGTGGAGAGGAAGTAGAAATGACGTCCCTTACAGGGGACCCAGAGAGAAGGGGGTCTAACCCAGCTGATGTCCTAAGCAAGGAGAGCACAGCTGCCTGCAGGTAGAAAATACCAATTATTACAGCCTCTCTTCACCTGGGTTCAAACCCATCTCTCCGATATCTCTTTGAGATAAGACCAGAGAAGAACATGCCCCATCCCTTTGGGTGGAGCTGTCAGTCCACACAAACACCGAGTCATTTAACAGGATACCTCCTCAGGGACAAGGAAAGGATGAATAGTCCCACTCACACCGTGCCCTGAACACCTGTAACCCTCACACAGCTGTAGAGATGGAGGAGCTTTGCACAATTTCTTCTCAAAGCACCTGTAACCCACACATGCTCCCTCCCAAAACCATCCAACATTACATTGAAAAAACACTTTTATGAATCGGACTACTTCTTTTGACCTCATTTTTTTAGTGCCTGGTATGGACTTCTATAAAGCAATTGTATCACTTGATCTTTCCAAAGGATTTTGAAACATGTACCTAACAGGTAAGAAGCTTAAAATCCAAATTTAGTAATAAGTCAATGTCTCAATACGTTTTAATATGTAGGTACCTAATGTTTATTCTGACATTTAAGACAGGAAAAAAAAAAAAAATCTGGATAGAGAGTCTAGACTCATGGACCGAGTCAGAAATCCAGAGCTTTGGGAGTTGCCTTATGTGCTAGAATATGGGGAAAGCTATGATTGACGATGCCATGCTCTGCCAGACTTCACCAGGAAGAAAACCGCTCCGAGTTATGCTTCGCTTTCAATCTTCAACAAAGTGCTGGGAAGTATTTGGGATTTGTATTTGGGGAAGGAAGGAAAAAAAAACTCAACAGAAAAGCAAAGCCTACTGACAGTCAGACCAATGAATAAATGAATGAATAAATTTCACTGGCTGCTCCTTAAAGAAATCAGTACAAAAATCATAATAAATGCCTATGAGAAAAATCACTTTTGGATTGTAAAGTAATTATTGAATAAATGGTGTAGACTGACAGCAAGCAATCAGAAATTAGACCAAAGAATTTACTTACATATCCCTGAAAGTCGAGATGTGTCTAATGAAAAATAGACGTTTCATTATTCGACCACAAACAATGCAATAATAACAAAAAATGAATGCTCAGAGAACTATCAAGAGGGTGTTTTACGGACAGTAAGCCATTCACTTTTAGGCTGTTCAGGAAAATGCTTTAAGATTAAACAACATTTCATTTTAATTCTCCCATTTCTTACAAGACCCCACCGACATGTTTCTCACCCAGACGGTTTGATTGCACCCCTGTGTAATTAGGGAAGATGCAGAACTGCAGCCAGGAAAGGACAGGAGATGAAGCACCTCGTGGAGGGGAGCTGCTCGGCTCCACAAAGGCCCTGCTCAGGGAGGGTGGATGGAGGAGTTTTCTCTGAGCCCGAGGGCGCCTAACCCTTGCGTTCACAGCAGGACGAAGAACTGGAGCTTCCCTCCCTCTGTCCAGCTTCCACAAACCCCAGGAAAACCTCCAGCCCTGTCCCTGGTGACTCTATTTTGATGCCTGGATACAATCGCAGTTTTATTAAAACCAGGGAGGGCAGAGTGAGGACTCAAAAAAGATCCAGCGAGTTTTCCTCTAAGTTGGAATCCTCTACAGGTAAGAGGCTGAGTAACCTGGGGGCATTTTACCCTTGACAGGCACGGCGTCTACTTGCTGTTTGCTAAGCAGTGAGTAAGAAAGCCTCCCCAAGCGTCGCTAAGAACGGAGCGTGTTTAGCTGCGGCAGTGAAGTTGCTTTGACACATGAAGCTGCTGAGGAAGGCAAGCTGTTTTGACTCTGGATGTCGGGTAGTTCTCAGGGAGGCTGAGTAAAGACAGCGTTCTCCCCGTCAACGAGCTGTGACGTGAAGGCAAGCGAAACTGCTCCGAAGCAGGATAGGATGGTGTCTGAGCTGGCAGTGGAATCAGAGGTGCTCCAGGGAGGCAGGTACAGAAGTGAGCTGGCTGGGAGGGGAAACCTCTTTTTTCCCCCACGGCAGAACGGCACTGGAACCGCTCCCCCAGGTGACATTCTGATGCCCACCATTTGGTTTCCCCCAGGCTGCCAACGGGAGCAAGAAGCTTTGTGCACGTTGCATTAAAGCATGTACAGCTTTGGGGCTTTAGCGGGACAACTAGTTAATTCACTGGGTTTTCTTCCTTTTGCTGGGCAAACACAGCTGCCAGTAATAACCAAATACGACTGTGCAGTGGAAGAAGCCCAGGCCATGGACGAGCTGCTGAGCTCTCTGTGAGCTTTGCTTCTTTACAAGCCACAGCAGCTTGAAGGGACAAGCGTGGAGGAAGGCTGAGGTGAGGGCAGCAGGAGCTGTACAGGCAGCTGGGATGGGGTGCAATGGCCTCAGGATGCTGGTACTCCAGGAGACACTACTTGTAGCTTGGCACCCCCAGCACCGCGGCTCTGCCCAAAGGCACAACTCATCTTCACTTCGAGCCACCTTCTGCCCCATCTCCTCACCCAGAGCAAAACCTTGCTCGCTGTAAGGAATCCAGAAGTACCAGCAGGTAGGATGCCAAGAGAAGGTACCGCTCAGGGGAATGCCCGGTAGAACCCAATCCTTTGTTGCAGGCTTGGGAAATAACAATCTTTCAAGCCTCCATCTCGCACGTGGGAAATGGAGAGGTTATTGGCTCTTAAGAGAGAGAAGTGCCCCAGGTGGCACTACAGGAATATGAGAAACACAGTTCTTGGTTGAGCCATTTACACCTGTCGTGACTGCCAAAAAAACCCTGCTGGGTTTTTCTCGTTCCTTCCACCCAGGTATAAACGACTGCAGAGATGCAAACAGACACGTGCAAATGAAAAGGAAACCTTAAATTTCAACAACCAGCCAGGAGAAGGCAGGGTTCATGGAGAAGTGAATGGAACCGCATTTACACATCTCCTGAAGATTTCTGATTGCTGCAGCAGGTGTAAGGAAAGAGCGGCTCTAACAATACACTGACTTTTTTCCCCTCCTCCATTCAGGTCAGTCATAATGATCTCTTAAAAATATATGCTCTTGTGATGAAGAAGGCCTAACATTTAATTAAAGTGGTGTTTTAATGACTGGACTATTCAATGTACTTGAAAAGGAAAAGTTAGCCGAATTACTCACTGTAAAAAGTAACAATACTTGACAACATTGCTGTAGTCACCATCACGACTCTATTACGGAGATTAGTCACTATTGATAAAATATTATCTGAACCTTAATGAATGTAAGTGCAATAATAAGCTGTGTGTTTCTTCCTCTCTAATAAAGGGAAAGCATGACGTTTATGCTCAGAACCCCCAAGACAATTGGCTTGTTAGAAAAAATTTGAAAACTGGCAGCAAGAGAAGATGGGGTAAGATCTCCTGTAGGCAGGGACAGGATTTCTCAAGCAATACTCTGAGAGCTGCAGCCAGCCATAGCTTCACCTCAAGCCAATCTCCCTGTTGGTTCTTAACAGTGCTTATAGAGTACAAAAGTAAAAATAGGTGATTTTAGAGGAAAAAAAATAAAGTTTAGAGTACAAAAAATTTAAAATAATAAAAAATCCTCCCCCCAACTCACGATTTGCTCACAGAGTACTGCTTTTCCCAAAAACCTATCGTGTAGGAATCACTGCTGTCAGCTGTAGCCTGGGATGTACTGAGACCGTGTATTATGGCACAGCCAGGAGACATCCGGCTTCGAGTAGCTTATGCCCTTATTCACACACGCACCTTAACTTTGCCAGCCCTTAAAAACCTGTATCAAGTTCACCGGTCGGGCACCGTGATCGCCTGGCTACCGCTCAGCATCTGCGGTAGCCCACTGCCTACCCAGCCCCAGCCCCCGCGCTGCCCCTCCCGGTAACGAGCCATCCCGGCCACCAGGCGCATCCCGCCGCGGGCAGAGGAGCGGGCTGGGCTCCTCGGAGGGCGACCAGCCCCGCTGCCCCCCCGCCCCCCCCTCGGGGGCCGGCTGAAGCCCAACCGAGCAGCCACACCGGCAGCGAAAGTTTGGCGGAGGGGACGCGGTGGGGACGGGGCTCCCGCCGCGGGCCGGCCCGGGGCACCGGCAGCCGCGACGCCTACCCAGCGCCGGTCCCCGACTCCGCCGGGGTGGGGGCGGGTGAGTGGGGACAGGGACCCGGACACCACCCCTTAAACTACAAGGCCCCTGGTTGCCATAGCAACGCGGCAGCGCCTCTCCCCAAACTTTGGTGGGTATAACGACCGCCCCGGGGCCGCGGCCGCAGCATCGCCCCCCCCTTACCGCCCCGCCAAGACGGGAGGCCCCCGCCGCGGAGCCGTCGGGGCGGCGCTCACCTATGGTGGAGACGACGGTGCCCACGAAGTAGAAGGCGCCGGGGAAGTCCCAGCGGGGCCGCAGGGCGTCGACGCGGATGCCGGCGGCCATGGCCGCCTCGTAGCTCCGCAGGAAGGCGCGCAGCTCCGGGAGGCTGATGTTGAAGATGCGGCTGAAGTTGTGGAGGGTCCGGTTCCAGCGGAGCTGCGCCGCCGCCTCCGACGGGCTCTCGAGGGCCGAGAAGACGGTGGCGCCGGCGCTCAGGTACGCCGCGATGAGGGCGGCCAGCAGCAGGAACCGCCCGTTGTCCTCGTTGAGGGGCGCCAGGCGCCGCCGGCGGCAGGAGCCCGCCGCCCCCCGCGGGGGCATCATCCGGTGCGCGGCGCGGCGGGCGCGGCGGGCGGCGGGCGGCCCCCGGCGGGAGGCGCGGGCATGGGGCGGCGCGGCGCGGAGCCCGGCGCGGTGGTGGCGGCGGCTTCGCTGCAGGGGCCGCGGCTCTGAGTCATCCCCCGGCGGGGCTACCCACCCGGTTGGTGGCGGCGGCGGCGCCCCGGGGCCGCCGGCTTCGCCCGCCCGCCCTCAGCCCGACGCCCCGGGGCCCTGGGCTGCTGCGGCGCGGCCTCGCCGGCACCCCCCGGCCGGTTCGCTCTAGCCATACGGGGCGACGACGGCGGCGGCGGCGGCGGCCCCGCCGCGGGGGAGACCGCCGCGGGGAGGCGGAGGCTCCGCGCAGCGCCCGGTCGACGGCGGGCGGAGGGCGGGAGCGTGCGGCACGGCCCCCGGGGAGCCGCATCCCCGGCGGGAAGGCTCCCCCCCGGCGCCGCTGCCGCCGCCGCTACCCGCCCGGGCCGGGTCGCCGCCGGTGCCGCGCCCCCGGGGGAGCCGCAGCGCCCGGCCCGGGGGTGGGACGGGGCGGGGCGGCCCGGCCCTGCCCTGCTCTGTCTTGTTCTACCCGCCGGTCCCCACCGCGGCAGCGGACGCCTTCTTTTCCCCTCCGGGCACACCTGGGAAGGGGGGGGGACACAGTGAAGACGGCTGCGCTCCTGGATGCGCCTCGCCTTGGCGGAGGTTTGGGGGTTTTTTTAAATTTTTTTTAGCTTTAAACCTTTTTTTCTATACCCCATGCCACGAGCGGTGGTTTTGAGGCAGCTGGCGGTCTTCGGTGGGGCAGTAATTAATTAATTCCAGCCATTTCTAGGTGCACGATTTGCTGTTGCTGATCCGGCTCCCGTTTCTGGGCTGCACAAAGTTAGACCCAAGAAAACGGTACGTTTTGGTTTCGGTGCCAAATGCCCATTCAATCTTAGCTAGAGTCTGAAGGGGGATTTTATTTATTTTATTCTTTTTTCTCCTAAACCGGTGGATTCTTTCTTCACTGTTTAGCTTGGAATAAACACTATCTCCTTTCTTATCTGTTAGGCTGCAGTAAGAACTGCAGTCCTTTCCGGAGAGACTTGTAGTAAATATTAACATTTGGATTTCTTTTGGAAAAAAAAAAAAAAAGAGAGAGAATTCATGCCGATAATACAAAGAGGATGGATGGGAGTGATGCCAGCCCTGCAAATGTGTATGCAGGGGATGATAGCACGTGTAGGAAAGATCTCCCCAAATACTCCCCACAATTTGCAACTGCTAATGTCAGTCTCACCTGGATGGGAGTTTGTTCTGTGGTTAATGTGTGTGTGTGGGGATTTTAGCCTAGGTTTTATATTTTTTTTATGCAGAAAAATCCTTGCTGCCTCTAGGTAGCTAGCTGAGGCATTTTAGCAACTGGAGATTTACTGTCGCTAGGACTTCTCCATAGCTGTTTTTCACACATTTATTTCTTATTTTGGATCTGAGAGATTTTGCTCTGCCCTGAGACCTCACGTTACTGTCAGTTGTCTTCTGGCCACGTTCCTAGCGGGAGGGTTTCCTCCCTTCCTGACTGGCTTTTTGTGCTCACCAGGTGACGAAAACGGCCTGGGTTTGCACCTATGCTAACAAGTAAGGGTGTTTTCCTAGGGAAAAAACCCAGATAAAATGCAACCACTTAGTTTACAAAATACTCGAATATCGTATTTTGATAGCACTACCACGTTTAAACTTCCCATTTTGCCATTATTGTTTTTGTGAGAAAGCATTTTGTTCAGTAGAGGTGGAAGGAAAGTGTCCAGAAGCATCACAGATTTCCAATCTCTCGTTCTGCTCAAGGCAACTAATATCACATGCAACCCTTAAGAAAAAAAGTGGCTCCTGTTTTAAAGTGTCAGTTGTGTCCCATTATAAATACTAAACCCAAATAAAGATAAAATAATTAAACCAATAAATCAAAAACTCGGTAGCTGTGGGTAATAATAGCAGATCTCAAGGACAAAAGAAGTGGAAAAAAACCCAGGAAAATACATCAGGCCTAATCAAAAGCCCATCGAAAGGAGGGGAAAGTCTCCCATGGATAGTCAAGGGCTTAATGTAATAGGTCAGGTATGGGCCATTTAGTGCCAATGACTATAGTTAGAAATAATTTCTACTCTGGTAATCCAGGAGTGATTACGTACAATCCACTGTGTCAACTGCTGTAAATCTAAACTAATTTACCTGAATACACGGGAATTAGGCTGCTGCAGCTGGATATTGGGATTTGGGTTCCTGTTATTTTTTGAGTTTGTAGAGGAAATAATTCTGATTTTTTTTTTTTTTCTGTTGAAAACATTAAAAAATGAGTGTCCAGTTCCCTAGAGTACCCAGCATTTTCAGCTACTGTGAAAGGCCAATGATGTTTTTAGTAGAAAGACAGTTAGAAAAGTGTGTGTAACTTATATTCTCACCATGCCATGCATTGTACCCTCCTGGGTGATGGTTCGGCCATAGAGGGAGGCTGAAAAATTGGCTATTTCTTTGGGTGACAGGACTGAATCGTTTCCAAGCAGTAGAAGCTGAGTGTCTCCAGGGTCTGCAGTGTCCTGCCTATGAAAGGAAGATGATGGTGGGATACTGATTAGCTTGAAGAATCACATCATAGATATGAAAATGTACCAGTAACTTTCCATGAATTAAAAAAAGCTAAGCCTAAGCGGCAAGGAACATGGTTTAGCTGCTTCAGCACAGACAAGACAATATTTCAAGCATCACCAAATCATGGGTTCTAAGAATTAGAACTGTTGACAGATTTTCAAAATGTTTTGACAACTCATTTCACTAAGATTTTTTTACTTAGAGCCTTAAAATTTTGTCACTGTTTTGCAAAAATACTCTTTTTTTTTTTGGTTATAAAGCTAGAGGAGACAAAAAAAAAAGAAATGTCCATCTATTTTTTTCATTAAAGTCTTGCTGAAAATGTATGGTCCTTTCCAAAGTAAATAACTGCTGGAAAAACTCCATTAGCTGGATACAAATCGACCACAGCTACAGGATTTTGGCTTAAAGGAAGGTCATGGTTTTGGTTGATCTGATCCAGATACCAGAGTCTGGGGAAACATCCTGAAGCTGGGGCATCTGTCTGGGGAAAACTCCTAAAGGCAGCCATTTGGCTTGATTCATTGAATCAAATCTCCAGGCGTTTGGTGAAAATATCACCATCTTTAAAACCATTTGCTTGGGATTTTTTTTTTTTTTTAAAGCTGATGGTCAACTCTATATGGGGTTTTATGCTAAAATTGGACCCCTACACTGTGGGCGCATTGTGTGCTCAGCGCCAGCCATCTTGTTTGCCAGGAGGCTGCTGTTTGTGAAAGCAATTATTTTAATAATCAAACAGTGATGTTTACATTATTAGCTTGGTTGTTTAGAGTGAAGCTCATGCAAAGAAAGGAGATGCATTCATTAAATGTTCAATTGAACTATTGTCTGAAAATAGGTCTTAACGCTGAACATCATGTCTGATGATTAAAGAATAAAGTTTATTATTGTATTTTAAAACTTAAACAGCCCAGTTACTGTTATCCCTTTCAGAGGAACAGTTCTTTTTTTTCCCTTTGTAGGTAAAATCCTTAAATTCTCAACCATGCTTTAACCACATGACTTACAAGCAAGTTGGCAAGATCACTTCTTTTGACTCAGGGATACCAGGACCTCCGCAGTTGAATTCTTGGTTTCAATACAAGCTTCACTCCTACATGTCCCCACTGACTTTGCAATGACTATCTGCTGAGAGAAAAAAAAAAATCAAGTATGTAATTTAGGAGCTTTTTTTACCACTACATTGGCATGGAAATGTCTAAAGGAATTACTTGGAAGTGTCTCACGGAATTTGAATGCACACACGCCACAGAGTCCCTGACCTGAAATCTGCACCTGGTTGGGAGTAGCCAGACTTGTTTTCTACCTTGACACTGACAGAAGACAAATAGATTTGTAACTGTTACTGCAGCTGGGACTAATGTGCAGGTGGTTTTTTGTACTGCTCTTTGTACAGCCCAATGTAGTTTAGGTTTTGAACTGTAAAGGAAATTGCTTTTCTTTGAGCAGCCTTATGGTTAGTGGGGATGCTCAACAAACTGCACAGGCAACGACATGGTCCTCATACATAGAATCATAGAATGGTTTGGGTTGGAAGGGACCTTAATGATCATCGAGTTCCAACCCCCCTGCCATGGACAGGGACACCTCCCACCAGACCAGGTTGCTCCAAGCCCCATCCAGCCTGGCCTTGAACACCTCCAAGGATGGGGCACCCACAGCTTCTTTGGGTAACCTGTTCCAGTGTCTCACCACCTTCACAGGAAAGAATTTCTTCCTGAGATCTCATCTAAATCTCTGCTCTTTCAGGTTAAAACCATTACCCCTTGTCCTATAGCTCCACTCCTTGATCAGGAGTTCCTCCCCATCTCTCCTGTAGCCCTTTTGGGTACTGGAAGGGGCTCTAAGGTCTCCCCTGGAGCCTTCTCTTCTCCAGGCTGAACAACCCCAACTCTCAGCCTGTCCTCATAGGAGAGATGCTTCAGCTGTCTGATCATCTTCGTGGCCCTTCTCTGGACCCATTCCAACAGGTCTGTGTCCTTCCTGTGCTGTGCTCTTCTTCACTTGCCTCTCCTACTGGATTTAAGGAGACAGTTTCTGCTTTGCTATTACTTTGTAATTAAAAGAAATGGATGAGGTAATTGGTAGCTTGTGCAGTCAGAGCATTGGTGACATTGTACGCAAGGGCTTCAGTCATAATGCATAACGTAAGGGAATACGCCAGTTTTCTAAGTTTGAAGTCAGGATAGTTTGGGATGGACGGTGAGTTCTTCCTGGTGCCCTACCATGTTTCCATGGAGCCTGAGATATTACTAATGTCTCCTCCTTCTCCTCTCAGAGTAGTTTTATGGGTTTTTAAGCAGAAGACCAGCTGAGTGACCCAAATGGCCATTTAAACTCTTTTGTTCCCTCTCTGTGTCGGGGTGACTTTTTAGGGAGTGGAGAGAGAAAACAGGCAGGCTTGTAGCTGGTCTCGAAGCCATGAGTAGCCCACTGCAGCCAGCTGGGTTGAAAACCAACTCATTTTATGGGTTGGCTAGTACGCGATCCATCTCCAGTCTTGGGCTGAAAGTGTTATCAGGTAGCTGAGCTGTGTAAGCCCTAGTTCTCTGTTTAAATCAAGAAATTCCTGCATGCTTCCTGCTAATTTATGAATAGTTATGCAACCACCTTTTTTTTTTTTTAATTTTTCCTGGGGCCCAGTGATAATCTAACTACGCTTTCTCACTTCCACTTTTCTCACTGAGCTAAAGAATAATCTAATTAGCTATTCACCCTGACAATTAAATTCAATTTAAATGTGATGAATAGCCAATTTCAGAAGGCCAGATCCTGTACGGAGCTCTGAGCATCCTGAGCACGTGAATATGTTCTCACTCACCGGTAACGTCAATGGAAGCTGAAGGCACCCAGCACCTCATGCAGTTTGTTCTGTGTTCAGATGACTTATTTTCATCTCAGTCTTTGGCAGCATGAAACTTCACATTTTATGGGCAAACCTTCCACTCTGGTGGGTTATGTTCTTCCTGCCTTAAGTTTTTTTTAATTTGGTTTCTATGATTGCTTTGCACAGGGGAATCTCAGTCAGTGTCTCAGTGTGTGAAGGATTTTTAATACATTTTAATAATGGAAAGATACTATTCTGTAACCCAGGGAGTAGCAGCCCTGTAATATTTCTGAGACCCTACAAAGGATAATTTCTGAATACAAAACCCACTGTTGAGTTCATGTAGGCTATTAGGCAACAAACCAGTCACCTTGTTTTTTTTTTTTGGATCTTGCCTTGTTCAGCGCAACTAGGGCCAGGCTTTCAGAAGGGATCAGCCTCCTTCAGCTCTCCAAGTGAATGGCTGAATTTTTGAAAAGGACTGAATGGCCAGTTAGGCAGCCATTTCTCTTGACAATAATTCGGAGGAAAGAGGAAAAGCTCTTGGTTAACCTCTCTGTTAAGGTGAGAGAGGTGGCCCTTGCATTCAAGGAGGGGTTGAGGTTCATGGTGCTGCAGAGGGGAGGAATGCACGGACAGACAGATACACAGATGGATGGATGGATGGATGCAGGAACCTGCAGAATGGGATCAGTGCAGCTCTTGAGAAACTGGAATCCTCTGAATGCCTGCTTGCCTGTGCACTGAAGAGCTGCAGGGAGCTTGCCAGGAAGGAAAGTAATTTTAGAGTGTGATTTGGAGAAGTGATTCAGTTTAAAAATTGCTATTTTTGAAGGGCTACTTTCAGCCGGGATCCAGTCCCCAGCGTGTTGCCAGAAGCACTCGCCGTGCTGCAGCAGAGCACGGTGCAGGGGAGGGTGCACTGGGAGATGGAAGCCCTGAACCTTGTGCTGCCACGGAGAAAACAGTTCAGGGTAATGCATCCTTCTCCTGTTCCACATCCCATCCCGTATTTGGCCCGTGGGTGCTTTAATCCAGCCAGCTTGATGGATGCAACAAAGGTAGTTCTGTCCACCCCGTGGAGGGGTTCACCATCCTTAACAGAAGGAGCAGGGATGGGTGTCTGGAAATGGGGCTGCTGGGCTGACACAGTTTTGAGACAGGGAAGCCTACTTTATCCCGTTGACATAAAATCCAAGGACAGCTCGAGGAATTTATCAAGCAAAAGTCACGAAGTGGCAAACAGACACCTTTTTCACGCCATCTAAAGATGTGCTGTATGTATTTTACAGATCCTGCAGCTGCATCTCTCACAAATCTCTCCAGACGGTGGCATTGAAATGAAACCTGCTGAGCTGTCGCCCTCTCCATCAGGCTGAGGCTTCGCAGAAGTGCAGGATGGGCAGCCTTTGATCACAGCACTGAAGAAAATGTTGGCAACCCCTTTTGGCCAGATTTGCTTTCTAGAGTGAGAAGCTGCAGACAGCGATCCTGTGCTGATTACACAAACAGTTAAAATGTCCCTTACACTCTGCAGTTGTCCCTCTTGTTTCATTCAGGTAGGTGCTGGGTGATGGTCCTCTGAGGCCATTTACCCTGCTAAGCTTTTCATCAACAGGTTCCACTTGTGACTGAGCCACTTTGTACAATCTGGTTTGTTCTTGAGGATGCGTGGAGTCGAAGTGCATGGCTGAAGACGATGCTCCAGTTCCTATGTGGGTATCATGAGGACCACTCACTGGTGATGGTTTTGGGAGTCATTAGCATTTATTCCAACCTAAATGAGCCCTAAACGAGCCCTAAACGATTCCAAATGAGCCCTTTGACCCAAGGCTCCTGGGAGTGACTGGGTAGTGGTTTTCAAAGCTGACGTGTGCAAAACAAGGGGATAATTTATCTTGAAATGAAAGAAAAAGCTGAGCCTAGATCATCAGTGTATCCTGCATTATGGCAGTGTTGTTAGAAATATGGTAAAAGGTCATGGAGGACCGCTGTGGTACCAGTCTCATTGTGTGTACAACTTGTGCCTGTGGCATTGGAGATTCATCTCACTCCATTAAGTGACCAGCTTTACACCAGGTTTCATTTTCATCATGCCTCTCTTGCTTTTGTCAAACATTGCTAGGAATCAGAAGCATGGATCATTTTCCAACTTGCTTCCCTGCTCCTGTCCACCTTCTGACTTGCAGCAGATGAGCACTCCAGCCCCTCACCTGCTCACTTTGCATCTAGCAGAGTGAAATGAAAGAGGGGAGATTTAGACTAGATCTCAGGAAGAAATTCTTTCCTGTGAGGGTGGTGAGACACTGGAACAGGTTGCCCAGAGAAGCTGTGGCTGCCCTATCCCTGGAGGTGTCCAAGGCCAGGCTGGATGGGGCTTGGAGCAACCTGGTCTAGTGGGAGGTGTCCCTGGCCATAGCAGGGGGGTTGGAACTCGATGATCTTTAAGGTCTCTTCCAACCCAAACCATTCTATGATTCTGTGATTGCTGACTCTTCCACAATGTTAGCCAAGCCTCCTGCAGACACTACCTGTTGAGACTGTGATTCACTGTGAAAGAGGGGAAAAAAATATGAGAAAAGGGGACAGACATGGTAGATCTGTATCTGGGAGGATGAGGAAAGCAACATACCATCTTTTGAACATACGCTAAATTTCTTCTAGGAAGCAGAAGGTGAAGAAAGATCATGACAGCCAGAAGAGCTCCCTCTTACAGCTGTCCATTCCTGCTTCAAACATGGTGAGCAAACAGAGGAAGGTACCAAGCTTTCAATAAAAGAAAAATAATTCAAGTTTGCTATTTATAGGGTTTTAAAGGCCTTTTCTTTCCAGATTAAGATTTTCCATTATTTATAGCCACATAAAAGATGTTTTATGTGTAACACCAATACATTCTTTGTGCATGTAATGAAAGGCAGACAACTGCTGCACCACGAGAATGCAAAAATGTGTCAGGGAAAATGGACAAGCCTGCATTCAGGACCAGATTCAGTTCCATCTGTTCTGTTCCTTAGCCTGGAAATGAACTTCAACCTCCTTAGTTTTCCTATTTTTAGAGCTTGCCACTACCCACATTCACCTGGGCACTTGGGAAAAATTGAATGAAACCATTGGGCAGCATTTTGCAGTCATTTTACAAATGAGCAGTCAAAGTGGTGGAAAGGGAAAGCGGTTAATCTTCTTACAGTGGGCTTACTCCTTTGTAGGTGTACTGTGACCAGTGCTCTCCCTTTGGTTGTAGAGCACTGGGGTATTATTTAGCCTGTAACAAGCACTGATCTTGTGAAAGTGCTTCAGTGAAAGCATAGAAAATAAAAATGTACAGTGAAGAACATACAAAATTGGAACCTGGCTACATGGTGTGTTTCAGGTAAGAAAGACCTCAGGTAAGGAATGAGGTGAATGGAAAAGAGTAGTGGGATGAAAGATGCCTAAAACTGGACACTTCAGATGCAAAGTAAATAATGGTAACTCTGAGAGACTCTGAGAGATCACCTCTGTAGCTCTGCATCTGTGAGAAGGGCAGAGGAGAGGGATGAAGAATAGAAAGGAGTACAGGCTTTCTTAAAAAGCTTTCTGAAAGCTCAGTCAGCCTTACGGTCCTCTTGAAATTTTTCCTCCCAGCTGCAGAGTCTCCCCTCGGGTTGGATAACTTCTGGTTAAATTCACCGGTCAGCATGGTCTGATGCAGAGGTTGGAAAGTTTTCAAACGTTGCTGGCCAAACTCCTGTTCTAAATCAGAGGGTCAGTGGGCTAATTTTGGAGATACCAGATCTGTCCCTGGGCAGCTGAGTGCGACTGTCCTCCAGCAGGGGCTACTGGCTTCCCCTGGGCTCTCAGCAGCATCTCAAGATGCAGCCATTGCCGTTTTGCTGTGCCCTCTGTCATCCAGGCTCATCCCATGTGCCATCTGCTGCCACCGTGCTGTCACCTCCTAACTCCTGGTCAGGTTGTCTGGTTCAGGCTTAGAAAATGTGGGATTTCTCAACGGCTCTGTGCTGATATATTACATCACCTCAATTCAATAATTTCTCTTCCATTCACCTTCCTCACCCTTCTGGCCCTGGTCCTGTTTCTCTCCTTAGGTTGAAAAATATTCCAGAATAGAGTTTCTTTTATTTTAGTGCATTATCATAGCCCCACTGGAGATGCAATGAAATGATAGCTGGGGTTTTGACAAGCTTCCCACCACCATCCACGAAGGAAATAAAGAGCATCCTGCTGGTGTGAGAACCATTGTGCTGGGGAGACCTTGTCATGCCAATAATGATATAAGGGTATAAAGCTCTGCTATGAAGATGTGCGCTCTAGCAAGCAGGCTTTGTTTCTGTCCAAATGCTAGTGCGGCTTATTATTTTCTAATGAAATGAAATATATTTGTGCTCTCTGAAGTAGACCGTGTTGATTTAATTTATGCTTTATGACCAAGATTCTAAATTTCGTATCTTTTGCATTTTATAAGTAGCAGGGATTTAGCTGTATGACACCCATTAATATCAATACAGCCACCTCCCCATGACCTTCTTTACAGACTGTTTTATACATAACAACATGGAATTTCACCTCTCTGTATTTCTCTTATTCTGCAGGAAAAAAACCCACAGTGATAGCTAATCTGAAGGCAAGCACACATTTTATTATTGCTCTCAAAGCAATAAACATTTTTAGTACTCTGAATTTTTCCTGCTGACAAGCAACAGGCAGTGTATAACATAGAAATCAAATAGCTGCTTTCTCGTGGGCTGGGTTGGGGAAAGTAAGAAAACAATCTCTGGCAAGGAATTACTGATTATTATTTATTTTATGTAATTTCAGTGTGCTGCCTTCTGTTTTTTTGCTTTAGAGAATTGGTAAGCACTAATTTAGGGAGATACTTCTGCAGTGTGAGATCCCATTCAAAAGAAATATTCACTTTTCTAGATGAAATTTTCTGGGTTTGCTTCCTTTTGCACATATGAATAAAAATGATCCAACTATGGTTGAGAATGAGAATAGGGGGAAAAAAAAGACATGTTTTCCAAGCAAAGGGTGTGAATTTTATTCTTTCATTGTCCTAACAAACCATGTGTTTTGACTTGAATCTCAACCATTAAATTTGTCTCTCCATGCTTCCCCCTAACTAAAAGACAAAATTCATATCTTAAACACTCTTTGTTCATCTTGTCACTCTCCAGGAGAATGAAACAATCTGGCAATGATCCTGGATGATTTTGAGAGTTTTCCAGCAGAAGGAAAGACCTGACAACATCACCCGAGGACTGCTGGTGGGTCTTGGACATAACAAGTTGTGCTGTTTGAGCTCAGCTTGGGGACAATTCTTACCAGAATGGGGTCTGTGCTGCAGGATGAACCTGCTGGCATAGAGCGTTTCTGTACTTACACATTTCTGGTCATGAAGACGATGAAGTACTACAGCAGTCATTGATACTGTGTGTGTAGATTCCATGAAGCAAATTCTCCCACCTATGATCAAGCGCTGAATTTTAAGGGGGCTAATGTTTTACAACAGAACAGAAACTGTCATCTTAGCTGCAGTTTGTGGAAACTTGTGTCATGGGTTTCAGCCTAACAACAAAACGAATCTATAGAGAGAAAGAGATAATCAGCAGGAAATGTCTGAGGAGACAAGTGTCTGTATTTTATTGGTTGAGTATTGAATAATTATGAGCTGCCAGTGTGGATGCCCAGGTCTGACACACACTGGAAGTGTGTAGCCAATAGAGATACAGCTCAGGAGTTCATTATTTGACAGCTGTGGGAGTTATGAATCCCAGGGACCGCCCGATCTTTGGATGCTACTTTTAGGCTGCATCATATTTAAGTAGGTGAGACTGGGTTCTAAGGATCTGTGTCCTAAGGGACACAGATCAGAAGGATGAAAATCAGGGAAAGAGAAGCTACGGTTAAGCTAAAGAATAGTGTTGGCCCAAAAGCAAATGAGTGTATATTGCCTATGAATACACTGAGAATGAATATTTGAAAAGGTTCCTGGCTATTAAAATAATCAACTGTTTGACCAGTAGGAAGAATCAGAGCAAAACGTCTGTAAGGTGGAGTCTAAAGTGTTTTATATGAAGTAATGTCTGCACTAGAAGAAAATTGAATGTAATGGCTAAAGTGCTCCTTAATATTGTCAGATATTTTAAGGTGGATAACATACAGATGTCAGTCTTACATGATATTTCCTCCTGATCACTGCTAAAATGGGTGTCCCATTTCTTTGCTCTTTTCACTGCAATAAATGTTGACTTTTGGAAGTCAAATAACTACTGTAGGCTGGCTGGGGAATGCATTTAGGAAGAAAGGTTTAGCATGATTTTGTTAGAAAATCCTTATCATTCTAAACAAAATAAAAAAGAAATATGTCTGTTATATTTTACCAACATTAAGGCTCCTCAAGGTCCCTGCCATTGAGAACCCAGCAGGAATTTTCCAACTGAGGAGGAGAAAGAGAAATGTTTGGTAAAAGACAGATTGCAAACATTGAGCTGCCTGTTCTTTAATTGATCTTTTACACTGGGAGTATTCAGGAGGTCTACACTTGTGGTTAGATTCAGAAACCCAGTAAAATATGTTCTGCTGAGAACTGCTTCATATTAAGCTTGCAACCTGGGAATCTTTTACAACACCGCAATTGTCTTGAATGTTCATTTCAAGGCAGACACTGCTCTGTACATTTAAAGCAATGATTTGTCTTTCAGACCCACTGGATTTGTTTGGGGTTTTTTTCCTGCTTGCTTAAGAAGCATAAGAAATAACACAAAGGAGAAAAAATAGATGTTAGGTGGGCCTTTGTTAGCTCCTTCCTGAACAAGAAAGGCAAAAAGCTGGGTAGATCCCAGCCAGACCCCTAATTCTAAACATCAGATTGTCCTAAATTTTTGCAAGCCTGATTCTGCTCCTCTTGGCATCACAGATATGGTACACAGCTGCACTAACAGCCAAATTTCACCAGCATATGTGCAATTAGAGCCATGACGTAGCTTTCTAAAATAGGCCAGATCTGACACCTCTATACTTGGAGGGCTGGAAGGTAAGTGCAAACATTCTCTAGCAGGGAAGCTGCCAAATTCAGTCCCTGGGGTGCACCTAGTGTTCAATGAAGCACAGTGGGGGAATGATGGTCACTTCCAATAACTACTTGATGAACAACTGTATTGCCATTTTTTGGAGAGGCGCTGTTAGGCTTTGTCATATTTACTTTATCGCTGCAGATTGATCTTCTGTTTTGTGCTCTTTTCCCAGCCTCTTCAATCATCTTTCTTGATGAGAAGATGATTAGTAATTAGAAAATTAGGTTCTGAATTGCTGCTGCTAGCAGATACAGTTGCAGAAAACCGATTTAGTGTTTACTGCTATGCTTCCTATCTGGTAACGTGAAACTATGTCCGTATCTCCCAGGTTCCTATCTAGTACTCCTCTACAAACCTGTCTTCTTCTATGTAGCAGCGAAGCTTTGCTAGAAGAGCAAAGAGGATGAATAACTGTGTGGTGCCTCAGTCCTTCTGCCAGCACTTGCGGTACCATTCCATCACTTCTCTAAGCCTCTGCAATAAAGCACCTTTCACAATCATCTCCCAACAGACATGTGATAGCTATAAGCTATCTCCTTGTCTCTTATATTAAATTCCCTGGTACTAATGGATTATGGCCTTCAGCATCGTCAATATTATTAAGAACAATACCGTTACACTGGAAGCTCAATCAACCCTCACCTTTTACATTGATTGATAAAGGATTTTTTCCCTTGGCAACCCAAATGGAAGCAAATATCCTGGATTTTTGCAAACATCTCAGACATAAAAATCACCAAGTGATGATTGGCAGTCCTTGTTTTCCCTTTACCCACTAAGGAAAGCAGATAATTAGAAAAGAAAATAAAGACAGACACTGGTGGAAGAAAAGGGGATATATATGGTCCAGCTACTGAGCACATTAAAATAAGTTTTCTGTGTGCAGCACCTTTAAGCCTCTGAAGATTCTGCTTGAGTATGGAAACAACTGTGATTTTGCTCCCAGCTACAGGCAGTAACGCAGGAGTTCTGTCCCAGCTCTTGCTTTGAAATCTTACTTCTGTTCTCTCTCGGCATTGCTTGTTTCAAATCAGAGTCACTCAGACTGAAAAGATATTCTTAACCTGTGTGCTGTGAAATGCTTCTTTGAATGAATTCCAGGGGATCATTTTGAAAGACACATTGCAAAAGGCTTGTTCTTTTAAGATGTTGGGTACTCTCTCATAAGGTGTTGAGCATCCTTGTGCTCATTATCATTAGTAGAACAGGAGGAGCGTGATGGGCTGTAGGACCAGCTATGGGACTGGTTGTGGAGTTTGCAGTTTCCATTCTTCTGACATGAATCAGTAAAATTACCTTTTATTTTAAAAATAACTGTGGTGACCATCAGAATCATCATTATGGACACAGGCTGATTATTTGCTCTCCTGAACCTTGTCTTGACAATTTCTTTCCAGATCTGTGGAAAATATTATTACTGCCATTTGTTCAGGGAAAGAATTGCTTCCAACAGTTTGCAGCTAATTAAGTTCTATTGTTCTTTGCGACTACATGGCAATCTCAGCTCCCGAATTTTTAGTTTATTATGAAATGCAAACTAGAGTGTCATGGTTAAGGAATCATGCCCCGTAATACATCCTTAAAATGGTGTTTTAATGTGTATAAATTACAGCAGTTTTAATCAGTGCACTATATATTTTTATTGCTGTGAATGAGCTCTAGAGACATTATTTATGAGGAATGAAGTAAGATTTTACGGTGAGAACCTCAAAGGGCCTCCTTTCACTTAGTTAACTGAAAGCAACTTTATCAAAATCAGTGAAATGATGTGACAGTAAGCAGGATCAGAGCTTTCTCCTCCATCTTTACTAAGCACAGCTGACTTCCTGGACAATCTGTTAGTTAACAGAAGACTTCAATGGCTGCTGAGTGTCTCCCTCTTACATCAAGTCCTAAAATATAGTCAGGTTTTTATGTTTAACAGAAACACAAGTATCCTCAGTACCTGAGAACTCAACACGGAGTCCTGCATTGCTATTATTTTTTTCAGAGAGAATAACAAAAGTTGTTATCTGCCTGGGAGATATCTGGTTATCTAAGAATCTTCTCTAGTTTGGGGAATATTTTAAGGACAAAAGACTTGTGTTGACCTTTCAGAAGCAGAATAAACATGTTCCTAATGAATAATGCCTGTTTTAGAGGAAAGAATTTATTGATAAATGTGGATAGCAGAACTAAGCAACTAGATTGGCTTCACCTAAGTTGTAAACTGACTTCTTTGTACAGAAAATGGGAAATAAAACTATGGGAATTTCATTTGACTTAGTTGTAGAGGGTACCAAGAAAATACCCATTACTGAGTGAAAACTGCCTTTTGTCCACTGTAAAGAGCAGTAAGCCACAGTGTAAGAAGACCATTAAAACATCAGGAAATACAAAGAAAAAGCCTATGTCAGTGATTCTGCAAAAAGGGCTTGAGCAACTACAGAATTTTGCTAGAGAACACTGCAGAATGAACACTTTTCCTAATGACCAGTATGCAATATAAAAGTCACATGATTTTCTCTCATCCTAAAGGACTAGAAGTTCAGAATCTCAGTCAAAACTTTTTTCCTGATTTAGAGCAGTACTCGTGGCCCTGAGGAAGACTGATATTCAAACACAATTTGAAAACTTTGTGAAAGAAAATATACTGCCTGCTATAGGAACCCAGGTCCTGAAAAAGTCAACATGCCACTGGCAGAAAAGACAAGTGAATCCCCTGATGGCTTAATATAACAACGAAATGTTAAAGTTGTCTTGATGAAAGCTCTTTTCTATCTGACTTTTAATTAATGGAGACATTGTCTCTTAGGACCAGAGGGGACAGTCTGAACATCCGTCGTGGTTTAACCCTAGCTGGCAACCAGGACCACACAGCCACTCACTCACTCACTCACTCTCCCCAGCTAGAGGGAGAACTCATGAGTTGAGATAAAGACAGTTTAATAAGTAAAGCAAAAGCCATACACACAAGCAAAGTAAAACAAGGAATTCATCCACTGTTTCACACTGGCAGGTGGGTCCTCAGCCACCTCCAGGAAAGCTGGGCTCTATCAGGTGTAATGGTGACTTAGGAAGACAAACATCGTTATTCTGAACATCCCCCTCTTCCTCCTTCTTTCCCCAGCTTTACATATTGAGCATGACGTCATATGGCATGGAATGACCCTTTGGTCAGTTGGGATCAGCTGTGCTGGCTGTGTGTGTTCCCAACCTCTTGTGCCCCCCAAGTCTACCCACTGGCAGGGCAGAATAAGGAATAGAAAAGGCCTTGACTGCCCAGTAACAATCAAAACCACTAGTGTGATATCAACACTATCTCTCATCCCAAATCCAAAACATAGCACTACACCAGCTGCTAATTAAGAACTTTATCCCAAACTGAAGCCACAACACCATCAGGTCAAAGTAGAATTTCATCCCATTATTTTTCTGGGGAACCCAAGGCATTGTGTCTAACTCAAGCATGACTTTTGGAAAGACATCTAGTCTTGGTTTCAATATTTCAGTAAGTTGCAGTGATTAATCACACCCAAAGTTTAAAAATGTGCCTCTACTTTCTAATTTGGACATGCTTGGCTCTATTTTCCAGACTTAGTTCTCATTTCATACATAATATTTGAGATCTTGTACTTACTGTTTGTTCTTTGTGAAGGCATTTATAATCCAGATACTTCTTGGTTTTCTATTTGAATGTGACTGCATATCTGCCCTTGTATTTAGAGTAGTCCTTGGCCTGCTTGAGCTAAATCTCACACTGGAGTCCTTCATACCATAACCTTGCATTTGTAGAGTGGAGATCTTCCTGAGTTCGGTCCTGGTCTGTGTCTGAGAAACAAAGAGAGGGAACAGGGTGAAATACAGAGAGGAAATAGGATGCATGGGGGAAGATGTCAGAAGCATGAAATCCTTGGTGCTGGCTGACACCCTGTGCCAAACACTTGCCAGGGTGTCCACAGTAGGACTGGAGCACAGACGTGGCTTCACCTCGAACTGGAGCAGGGCTTTTAGAAGTAAACAGAGGTACTACCAGGGATTACAAGGGAGGCATGGAAAGTCTTCAGAAAATCCTATGGGCAACCTTGTTTTCCAAGCGCAAAAGCATTCCTGTGTTTTTTTTTTCCCCTTGCTTCCTCTTCAGCATTGGAACAGGTTGCCCAGAGAAGCTGTGGCTGCCCCATCCCTGGAGGTGTTCAAGGCCAGGCTGGATGGGGCTTGGAGCAACCTGGTCTAGTGGGAGGTGTCGCTGGCCATGGCAGGGGGGTTGGAACTGGATGATCTTTAAGGTCCTTTCCAACCCAAACCATTCTATGATTCTATGAAAGGGAGTGAAAGATGAATTTCAGTATTACAGCACCTTTTAATCCCACTGTTGCAAAATCTGCGTGCTGTAGGTAACTAATACAGGCTACTACTAATACAGTATCAGCCTCAAGGTGAAGATAATAAATCTTGCTTGTCCTTGGGACGCTTTGCCAATTGTCTGATTAAAAGTGATCTTCATGGAAATTGTTCTCTCTTCAACTGGTCCATAAAAGCAGAAGCATATTCCCTTTTTCTTAGTTACTCCAGTACTGTTAGTAGAAAAACCTGTGAGTTCTCTGAGAAGATTTGAATATCCTGTTTTTAAACTTCAAGCACTACTCTTCACTCCTGGCCACCGTATACTCTGCAGGTATTCAGTTCTGCTGAGCACCTGGGCTGCAGAAGAAGACCAAGAATTAATTTGATTATTTTTCTTGATGTGATTAGGCTGCAGGTCTCTGTCTGTGGACAGCGTTTCTGAAGAAGGCATGTCCCACCCCAGGAGCAAAAGCTGCTTTGTGGAGACAGTTGGATGGCTGATTGGCAGTGTTGGGGAAACAAGGGGATATTTTGGGGGGACAAGGAGGTGGAGAAGAAATGGAGAAGAGGGATGGGAATGAGGGAGATAAGATACTGCTTAAAAAATTGGGTGGTTTTTAAAAGGCATTATTTTGCTGTCAAGTGAATTATAGAGGAGAAAGAGAGATTATTCATTAGCTGCATCATATAGACAGGACATAAAGGATTAGAAATGCTGTTTGAGCCATAAAGCTTTCACAAAGCAGGGAAAGAGTAATGATTTTGGTTTTATTGTGCTGTCTTCAGGATGACAAAGTTCTAATTTTGTTCCAAAAATAAAGTTATGAGCCAAATATAACGGGCTCTTAAATCGTGTGTGTTTGCTTCTGTGATGGTGTTGACTGTGCATGAGACAGTTTGATAACTATCTGTCAGAGATGTTAGAGAAACCTTGTGCTTTATGGGAGCCCAAACAATCCTCGAAAATAAACGTGGATAAAATTTCTTCCTACTGATTAGCCTTCTGGGTATTTTTATTTGCTACTGCAGTACCCTTCATTAGTGTAGGGCGAATACCCAGTGACTTGCAAGAAATCGCAGTCTGACCATAGGATCAGGGGGTTCTGGGTCTGGGTTCTTCAGCTGAGAGTCATGAAACATTGATCCTAAAAGAGTCTCGTCTGCCTGTCACCCAGCTCTTCCCTCTCACAAATGTACAAAATCATCCAGCTCCTTTTAGCCCATCTGTGCTTTGGGAGAATGTGCTGCTGCCACCTCTTGTGGCTGCTGTTGGTCCAGCATCACTGACTCCCTATCCAGCTGAAAGCATCCAGCTTGCCTTTCACACAAGCTGCCAAACCCAGTAAACACAGATGAATTACCTGTAGATGAATTACCCATATTGAGCTGGAGAATTGATCTGAGAGAAGAAGACCAGGCACTTCAATTCTACTACTTCATATTTATCATGACTTGGACAGCCCCTTGACTGGCTGTGGGAACAGCTTTAATCACAATTTCCAGTGCATTTTTAGTTATCAGAACACTAAGTACTGCTTTTTTTACGACACTCAGAACAAGGAATGTAATAAATAGGCTCAAATCCCTTCTGTAAGCAAACTTCAAGACTCGGAGGAGTGCCCTTAACCTGCTAAGCTCACAGCAACCCAAAGCGTTTAGAATGCAGTGCCCTGCACGCTTTTGAGCCATTCACTCTTTTGAATCACTCTTTATGTAATTCACATAGGTTGAGTGATCAGCAGACCTGATCTCTTCTTCTCCCCCACCCTCCTTTTCCCATTTTTCTTAATCCTCTCCCTTCAGTTGCTTAACAGTACATTTATCTCAATTTTCCAATTGAAGTTCACAAAGAGAAGGGTGTATTAAGTACCCAACGAACATACAAAGGTTGTGATGCTTAAATGAAGCACCAAAAAGATAGTTTTATTTTTATATAAAAAAGTTATTCTGACTTACAAGCCTTGGAGAGTCACATTTTCATACATTCAAAGTGATTTGAAAGCTAGAAATGTACTTAAACTTCGTAGAGGTAGCTTATGTTTGCTCATTGATGCTTTCATAATGTTCACGTCTCTGTCATGAGCTCCAGCAGATGATAACCTTAATTAAAGCAGAAAATGTGGTTAGCAGTTCCTAAGTGTATTACCTTCCTCTTTGGGCTGTACTTTTCAATTAAACTAATTTTTTAGCCCAGATTTATCAAAATTATTGGTTTCTTCCTGTAGCATATTCTGATTCTTTCCAGGCACTGAAGCAAGTTCTTCCTCACCAGCATCTTTTTTTTTGAGCCATAGTGTTGAATAAAAACAAAATATGAAATAAGTGTTTCCAAGCTTAAGCCACAAGAAAGTTCAATGGATCCTTTCTCCATCCTGAAATTGCCTCTTTAGCCCAGTCTGCTAATATTTACTCTTTAAGTACTCTTTTATTTACTCTCTAATAACTAGTTTCATACTGAGCCTCCTCTTTTCTACCCTAACTAATATTTTTTTATGGAGCTCTTCATCAAAACCACAAAGTGAGTTGTTGCACATGGTGTTTCAGAAAAAAAAAACCAATCTCTTCTCTAGGAAAGCGATCACATTTATCTCTAGTAATTTTATTCTATGCTTCAGTCCTCTTTCCTTTGTGTCTAGGTTTGTTGTCAATCTTGCATATTGTTAAAGCCCAATTAATAAAACGTCTTTCCTGGTCACTTCTTTCCACTATCTTAGATGTGGGTAATCCAGGGGAAGGTCATTAGCTGCCAAACTAACCGGAATGGAGCCAGCTGTAAAGCAAAGCCTGGATAAAATCATATCAAACCTGGAAGGATTGAGTTGAAAAGCAAGATTGTTTGGCTGTGCTTAACATTTGCCTGACAGAACTACTGAAGTGCTTAATTTATCTTGAAAACAAAACTGAAACCCTAATTGGCAAGGACTTGAAGAAAGGAAATGCTGTTGATAATAATGATCGTACTTGGCACTTTTTTTTTCTCCAGAAAATGCTTTACAAACATTAACTAATTAATCAAAATACAGTGTATTTCACACCCTGTGGATCTCCTCTAGTACAGTTTTTAAGCTTTGCTGCTTCTGTGATAACCAGCCAAAGACTAAGCAATGTTAACACTGTGTTTACAAGTCTTTGCAGTGCCGACCATGAAGATTGGACTACAGAAGAGTCAAATACAGTTCCATTTATAAACAGTTAATAACTAAATAACCATTACCATTGCCTCCAGTGGAACCTGGCATAGAATCATAGAATGGTTAGAGTTGCAAGGGACCTTACAGATCATCAAGTTCCAATCTCCTGCCATGGGCAGGGACACCTCCCACTACACCAGGTTGCTTAAAGCTCCATCCAGCCTGGTCTTGAACCCCTCCAGGGATGGGGCAGCCAGAGCTTCTCTGGGCAACCTTTTCCAGTGTCTCACTACCCTCACAGGAAAAAGCTTCTTCCTAATATCTAATCTGAATCCCCCCCCTCTTTTCAGTTTAAAACCATTCCCCCTTGTCCTATCACTCCACTCCCTGATCAAGAGTTCCTCCCCATCTCTCCTGTAGGTCCCTTTAGGTACTGGAAGGGGCTCTAAGCTCTCCCTGGAGCCTTCTCTTCTCCAGGCTGAACAACCCCAACTCTTTCAGTCAACTGAAGACAGTCAACCCCAACTGCCTTCACAGCAGAGGTGCTCCAGTGCTCTGATCATCCTCAGGTCTTCCTCTGGACCTGTTCCAACAGGTCCATGACCTTCCTGTGCTGGGGGCTCCAGAGCTGGATGCAGTACTCCAGGTAGGGTCTCACCAGAGCAGAGCAGAGGGGCAGAATCACCTCCCTTTCACTGCTGCCCATGCTTCTTTTGTTGCAGCCCAGGATGTGGTTGGCTTTCTGGGCTGCCAGTGCACATTGCCAGCTCATTCTTGTCCACCAACACTCCCAAGTCCTTCTCCTTAGGGCTGCTCTCCAGCCATTCTCTGCCCAACCTGTATTTGCGCCTGGGATTGCCAAGACCCAGGTAGGCATGCATCACTAAAAGCAGAGGAAGTCTCAGTTTTAGTTTCTGTCTCTTTCTCGTACTCATTATGCAGCACGGCAGCTGTTTAACATGAAAAACAGTGGTCAGACCTTCTTTATGACGGATAAAACACCAAGCCTCATAGGATTCAAAATATTTGGTAGCACATGGACTGTCCTCATCATGCTCTCATGCATCAGGGATGATTATATTTTTCCACTTTGATCACTGGGGTCTATCTTGCATCTCCAGCTTTTCTCGCTTTGCCATTCCCAGAGATTTGAGATGAAAAGAGGGATGTATTTGTAAGTGACAACATCAATTTCCATTGCACTGATAAGTAAAATCAACCCTCCTTTTTAGGAAGAAGAAAATTACTCTGCCATTTGTGTGTTATTGGCCTCGCTTGTAAAATTTCATGCCATCCAAATCTCCAGCAATCTGCTGCAAATACAGTTGTAGCGCAGCATATTGTACAAACAGCATGTCATGACAGAAACAAACCCAGCCCTGGCATTAGAGGGAAAAATAATTTGGCGCTGATTAGCCATTTACATCTGTGCAAGCTGGCTATGAAACGCAGGGGGAGAGGTTGTGAGCCAGCCCTCTGCACCCTGTGCCTCATGGCAGTGTCTCCATGGACTTGGCACTGCGAGGTGCCAGCCACATCTCCCAAAGAGCTGAGGAAAGGATGGTCTCCAAAACCTGAGCAGGGCATAGGCAGCTCCTACTGACTCCTTGCCAGTGGGTTGGCACTGGGGTGATCCAGCAGCCCCACTGCAGCCTAGTCTTGCCCTGCTTTACTGCCAGGAGCAGCCTCAGTGGTGGCACTGCCCTGGTGCCATTGCAGGAACCACGGACTCTTTGTTCTTCAAGCATTGAACTCTTTAAAAGCCTCCAAAGTCTTGTGCTTTTAATGAAGACTACAAGAAGTAGAAAAAAAGCAAGAGTTTTATCCAGTGCCAGTCTTCTCCATGGCTATTGCAACTAATTCCTGTTTACTGCATCTTCAGGGGGTTCAGTCAAGAGCAGTGTTTTAGCATTTGCAGCTGAGCCTGGTTTGACAGCCCTGCATCATCCCTGCAAAGCCAAAAAAAAATCAGGAGCAAGGTGTCCCTGGAGATTTGTGTGACCAAGTTGTGTGGACCAGTGTCACCGAAGGAAGGGGAGAAGAAACTAATCCCATTTTGGGTAGAAGTCTTGCCAGCTGAGAGTTGCAGACATGGTTGGTTTTCCAGACTGATAAACTTCAGCTGTAAGCAAAGAGAAGGTGAAGCCATTGCCGTACTTCCAACTGCCCAGCCAATAAACTGAGGGTGATTTGATGAAGGACACGCTGAACCATGATTTTGGGCAGAGAGGGAGCCTGCAGGAATTGCATCTCAGAGCTCCTGCCTCTGCTGGTGGGAAGGCAATGTGGGAATCCAAGCAGAAAACATTGGGAGCAGCCGATGCCATGTCTCTGTCACAACTCATTTATTTTCAACCATTTTTTTTTCTTTAGCATAGTTTATTACAAGCAGAAGGCAATTAACTCCAGATGGTGTTACTCAGTTTTAAATGTCCTTTCAAAGGGAAAGGCTGCTTCCCAACATGTGATTTTCCAAGTTCCACCACAACTTAAAATATTGTCAGTAGCATAATAATAAAGCTAGAAAAGTTATGGAGAAGGGCAGCTGAACGATTGAAGATACGTAACGGACAGGAGAGAATAAACAGGCTATGGGTCCTCCGTATCAGGAGGAGGTGACTGAAGCAAAATGAGCTAGAGGTCAGTAAGATGGGGAAGGTTTATTTGCTGATCCTCCTACAACAGTGTATTATGAGGCACCCCACGAAATTGCTGGGTGGCAGGTTTAAAATGAAAATAATGAAGTATTACTTTATACGGTTCATAATTCAGTCGCAGAACTCATTGCCGCCGGCCACCGGAGAGCCATCATTCAAATGGCTTCAGGAGGAAATTAGCTCATTGTGGGAAGAGATGTCTGCCAGGGGCTCTTAGCACACAGAGGTGTTCGCACACAGGCACCTTCGGGAGCCACAGAGACGGTAGTTTGGTGGAAGTACTGCTGTACGTGCTCCTGGTTCCTATTCCATTCTCCTGAAGCACTTGCCACCAACTGGTGCTGGAGGGAACTTTGGTCCCGTCCATTGCAGCTATTACTGTGTAAGTAGTTCTTAGCTGAAGTCAGGAAGGTGACATTAAGCACTCTGGGTCCCTGTACAAATAATCAGTCTACATCACATGCGCAGAACAGGGTTGGGTGTTGCAAGAGTATGGAAACTCAGGTGTAGCACTTAATGAACCTACCTGAAAGAAGGGGTTAGACCTAAGGACTTCCCTCCTCTCGGTCTTATGATTCAGATGGCAGCAAATGGCTTTTAAAATATCAATGGAAGATATAGCCTTTCTTCAAGAGGGATTTTCAAGATAAGATGTAGATGTCCTAGGTAGACATCTCAGTGACAATGCCGCCGGTCCCTCTGATGTTCTGAATACATCCCTTAAAGCGCATGTATCACCAAATGTGGTGATGAACGACCAGTTGTTTCCAGATGAGAAGACAGATGGCTTCTCAAGTCTTCTTACTGCTTTAGAGATGACGTGGGGCACTTTCTTCTGTAACAGACAACAGTTTTTTAGGACCCACCATAACCACAGCTATTGAAAGTAAATGCAGAAGAAAAAGGTTACTCGAGGATTTCCAGGACCTTATAGACTTGCTTGCATTTCACAGTCCAGCACCCTTGTTTCAGAAAGGTGGGATGGCTTGGTGGGAATATCCTTGGTAAAACCTTTAACACCTTTTCTCCCTGCAAGGGGCATTTGCATCATTATCTTGCAATTAATATTATTATGGTTCTCCTGAGCACTATAGTAAGAGCAGGGGCAGAACTTCTCCATATAAAAGGTAGGAATGTGAATCTTCTTCTGCTGAGTATAGGTGGGGGCTGTAAGGTAGCACATTACGATCCTGATTTTTCTAGTCTTGGACATTGCAGAGTGTTGTTACTCAGAGTTGGTGCAAAGTACCTGTGAGATGCCAGAGCAGGAAACAGATTTTATAATAATTACAAATCACAGAGAAAAAAAAAGTGTTTTTTAATGCAAAATAATAAAAATTCATTCAGTATTTCCAACTATCCCTCCAATCTGGAACAGGTTGCCCAGAGAAGCTGTGGGTGCCCCATCCCTGGAGGGGTTCAAGGCCGGGCTGGATGGGGCTTGGAGCAACCTGGTCTGGTGGGAGGTGTCCCTGCCCATGGCAGGGGGTTGGAACTGGATGATCTTTAAGGTCCCTTCCAACCCAAACCATTCTATGATTCTATGATTCTATAATCTGAACAGGACTTGATTTTATATTTCGGAAGAGAGGGAGTGATCAGACACGCTTCCAGTGCAGCTGCAGACAATGCTATTTTGTGGCTGCTCATCCATCCATAATTCAGGATGTTGAATTCTGCGTTTTTTTTCTTTTCAGTTTTGCACAGTCCATTTGTTTCCAAACTGCTTAGGTTTTCCACAATATTTAAAGTGGTAGAAATCATGCCAGAAGGTAATACCTCTGCCGTGTCACGCAGGTAGCATCAGTGTCTGCCCCGGTGTCGTGGTGAGAGCTGGGAGAGCAGGGTTCAGCTGCCTCTTCTGCTTGCTGCCGGGGTACAAGTTCATTTCTGTTGTTAAAGCATGTCTTGTGTGCAGGAAAAGCAATCCCGGTTTATTATGTTGTAGGGAAAACACCCGCTGGAGAGGCTGTGTAGCCTTGTGGTTTGTTTCTGGAGCCCCCTAAGAATACAGCAGCCTTTGGGTTTAAAAAAGAATTTGGTGGCCCCATTGTGGGTTTTGAGGTAGCAGGCCCCTGGGCTGCATAATTCACATATGATTTACAATTTTTATGGTTAGGGATACATATAGACTGAGCTACTGCCATTCTTCTCCATTCCAGGAGATGCTATCCACATCAGGTTGACCTGCAGCTGCACTTACGTTACCCTTGCAGGAAAAGTTTTCTAATAATGCCTGCGTCCTGCTGACTCAGTATCTCATTTGTACTATTTTTTTTTTTTTTTTCAGAATAAATAACAGTATTTTTCCAACCAGTTGGCCTCATCCTCGCTTCTGGCATGAAAAATCTATGAGTCTGAAAAACAGAAGCTGAAGAAGGATTTCTGCTTGTGTCAGGAAAATCCTTTTACTTTTCAATATTAATATTTCTAATTTGGATTTACTGCTTTCCAAGCTGGGGGGTTTAAAATCATGTTGAACTGATACCTTCCACCTTTCTGGGGACAGCTGACATTCAGGGTTAGCAAGCAGCTCTTTATATCTTTTGATTTGCACTTAGGGGAAGAATCATAAATATTCCTCACTTCAGCAAGATAAAAAGTCCAGCAATATAAAAAAAGAGCCTCAGTTCCTAGGAACCACATAGGACTCATGCTATGTTGATTATGCCATTGCATTTAAGATTTATCTGCGTTAAGTTTTTTAAATGGGCACAGTCTTATCTTGATTTAAAGTCAATGGTTAAGCCTTACATCATTAACAGAACCACGTACAATAAATGCTCTGTGAAAACAACTTAATTTATTGGCTTTATGCTCACTCCAGTGAGATGCTGCAAAGTAACTGGAAGAGACCAGCACCTAAAAATCACTGATGTGAAGATTTGTAATGTATTATTAGCTGTTGGGAAACATGGTAATCATCGGTGTTATCGCACCTTTTAAAAAGTCATCTGCGATGAGGAGAGAGGGAGAAGGGCCGTAATTGTTCTCTGTGTTTATTTAAGCATTCTTTCAATATGCAATTCATAAAATACAATACCTCATGGTAATGTGTAATTCTGAAGCACTAAAAATAATTGAATGCATAAATGAATGCAACAGAATGCACCTCTCAAGAGCTTTTTACAGTTTTTTAGTTTAACATACCTGGGGAAGCATTTCATTTGTGGCTTCTTGATGTAGTGGTTGTGATGGCCCGGAGAGGAACATGAAAGTGCTCTTCCCTGTTCAGAATTTCTAAATCTGTTTATTTGTATAATGCATATACTCTTGGTATTTCTATGACATGCAGTTCCAGTGGAAATAAATATTCTTTATTTCAGCTAGCTGAAATCCTAACGCTATCTTAAATTAGGTATAGTTACTCATTTTTAAATGGTTACTCTTGTCCTTTTTATTAGTGCTGTTAATTTCCTTAAACATCTCTCACATTAGCACTAAAATGAAGAGCGGTATAACTCAAACAGCCAGAACTGGGGCTAATAATGGAAGGGAGAAGTCAGCCAGCTGTGGCTCCTTGGTCCCAAGTGTGACCGCTTACCCTCTACGTGCCCCTGAAACTCTGCATAACCCCAGACTGGAGAAGCATCTATCCCTGCAGCTGCAGAGGCATAACCGGTCCTCTGTCAATCTCCTCATCATCTCCAAATATTTGCCTCTGCACTACTTGCTTTCTGCATCGATACACACCAGCTCTGTTGCTTTTGATGGATTTTTCCACCCTGAGCTACATTAACTGCAAAGTGCTTTGAGATCCCAAAGCGAGGGGAGACAGGCCCCATCGGATCATCCCCAGCCCTGTCCCCCTGGGCACAGTTAACTCTTGTCTAGTGGCAGGTCGGGGTGAGAAGGCTTTGCAGGTTTCCATAAGACCCAATGCAGCTGAAGGAAACTTTTTTTTTTTTTCCAAATTGAAAATGGTCATAGTGATTATCATGAGCTGTCAGTTATGGACTGCATTAGCTCTGCTCTGCCATGAACTTGCTCTTCCCTGCACAAAACCTCCTGCAACTGCAAGGGAACAAACATTTCTCACAAAGCCCGAGAGCCTTCTGCTCTTAATCTGAATATATTTGGTTTTCTCACTGAATCTGCCAACATCCATTAGAGTCACCATTAAGAGGCAATGATGGGATTTGAACTAATTTTTAACAATTTACAAAATCATTCCGAGCACAAAAACTTTTCGGAGGCTGAGTGGTGAATGCATACTCGAGGGACAAGAAGCATTTTCCTGGCAAACTTGCTGGAGGAGGAAGGAGGAGAAGGAAGGCAGTTTGAAAGAGGAGCAATCAGTCTAGCTCATGCCCTGCTTAGTGAGAAAGGAACATTTTGGTCTGTGATAAAGGAAGGAGCAGCCTCAGGTGTTTTGAACTTTCTCAACAAGCAGGAGAGGCAGAGGAAGGCGTAAAGGAAGACAGTGAGCCAGGCATCAGCCTAGGACCCAGAATTGTTTTAATTACTTAGGGGACAGTAGAACAGGGAAGACAGTTCCCTGGTACAAAGTCAGAGCCTGTCAGATTTACCCCACTTTCCGTTTCCCTCTCTAGGTGCCGCCTCACACCAAGTCATGCTTTGAACACCCACGGTACCCACTGATGGTTAAGAGTTCCTATTTTTGCACAGAGAGGTTTTAATTAGGGTCCTCTTGTGGCTTTGCACACTAATTTGCTGCTCCCTTACAACCAGTGTCCATCAGCATCATGTCCTTTCACTGCTGTAGGATCATCATGCCCCCAGATCAACTGTTAATTTGGTATTTTAGCAGTCAGGAGCCCTGTTTCAGCTGCTTATGTGCCTCACATTATTGTATTCATACTCTTGAACCTGGAAGAGCCAACCTTTGGGACAGGAGGCCATGGCAGAGCTTCTTGGCCAGCTGGTCCAAATACAGAGCTGTGGGAGAAGGTCCTGGAGCTGGGCCATCTGCAAGTAGATCTCTTGCCAAACCCCAAGTCCAGGTTTCAAGAACACACCAGTTAACCAGCATAATCAAGTCTGCAGTGGTTTCGTTTTGAATTCCAAACTGGTATCTAATGGTGGACAAGACTGACTTTTGCTTTTTTTTAATGCCATTTCTAGATATGTGCGGAACTGAGTTTTGGGTTAGGCCAGTCTGATCTCATATTGGGAACAAACTGGAGTGCCACTTGGTGCTTGTTTTGAGGACCTGCTGAAATTAGAAGTTAGAAAATAATGTGTGCAGCCTACACACATAATTTTGCAATTTTTTCTTACTTAGAAGACTTAGATAGAAATGACCTAATCTGTGTTGAAGAGACGTGTAGAGAATATGAATCCAATGAGAACAAATGGGTCAGCAGGTTGTGTATTTCTGAGCAGTACGTGCTCAGAAGATGTGAAGTGCTTACTTGCCTTGGAAGCTGGTACAGTGGCTACAGTAGAAATCTTTGTGCTAAAATTAGAAAATTACAAGTAGTTTTCTGTCATTTGCTCTTCACTCACAAGCAAAGCTGAGTCTTCCAAGAAATTATAGCTCAGAGGGCTACCCATGAGCCATGGGTGTTCCTAGACATGTTCTTAGGGCAGTGCTGCAGTACTTATTGGAAAGAAAAAAAATAATCATTCTGGCATGTAATAGGCTCAGGAAACCAAATGCTCAGTGCTAATCACATAAGCCAGCTTTGCAGTTAAATATACTGGTGACTTTGACACTATTTTTCAGCTTGACAGCATAACAGCTCCGTTGCTGTTCACCAGACACCACTACGCAATGTAGATCACTGGCACGAGCATTTTTAATGTTTCTACTGAAGACAGTTTGAAAGGTTTTGGCATTTTTCAACATGAGGGTTGGACACATCTGGGTTGCTGTACAAAAGGGAGTCAAAAGGACAGTAACAACTCCAGGAGCTCAAGGTCTTTCTGCCCATCACTGTCCATATAAAACTGGGTTTGGACTGAAGTATGGTGTTGAGGACAGCCTCAACAAGGGAAAATCATCCAGCTTGCTCTCTTAATGTGTAGATCTTGCCAGATTTCATGCCACTTCTCCTAAGGACCCTATAAAATATATGGCTGTGCATGGAAAGCAAAAACACATCCAAGAGATCTTCTAAAAGCCTTTGGAAAGCATTGCTCCTTCTGATAATAAATGAATGTCGTGCAAGTCCCACACTAAGGTGGGACAGAACCATATAGGTACGTGACGGATCTGCACTACCCATGCAGGTTCCAGCCAGTAAACAATGCTGTAAATGCAAAGGAAGTGGGAAAAGGACTGACTTTGAAACCTTAATCCACATCTCTACTGACACAGATAGCTTTGAGAGGACCTCTGGCCTTTTAATGCTGGAAACCTCTCATCCTGCCCATGGAGAAGTCTCCAGATGTTTGGAAACCATCTGTGTCTTTCTGCTTTCGAGCTTCAGCCCCACAGTGTCCTGGCATGGATAGCATGCCTTGGAGAGATCCAGTTGCTTCCCACTGCTTTGGCACCACGTCTGCTGGATGCTGTTCTGAGACCTGGGGTGCAGCTGGGACAACTGCCCCATGCGTTGGTGGTGGCTGATATGGGGGAAGGGCAGCTTGCATGACTTCACAGAATCACAGAGTTGTAGGATTTGGAAGGGACCTTCAGAGATCATCTAGTCTGAACCACCTGACAAAGCAGGGTCACCCAGAGCAGGCCGGACAGGAACGCATCCAGGCGGGTTTGGAATATCTCCAGAGAAAAAGAGTCCACAACCTCTCTGGGCAGCCTCTTCCAGGGCTCTGTTGCCCTTAGGGCAAATGAGTGTCAAGCTCAAATTCCAGTTTGGATGCTAAGATTCAGATGAAAACCCAAGGAAGCAAACTGAGAGCTGTCTCTGGAGGGAGGAGCAGACAGCCTTGAGCTGACAGCAGAGGACCAAGAAACAGGCAGGCAGGCTGACATGAATCGTTAATAAAGAGCGATCCTTCTAACAAAGGCAGGGAGAGATTTTATCTCTACTTAGGAAGAAAGTAGAGGGAGAGAAAGAGAGAGATGATGCAAAATTTCCCTTACTTTTAAAGCCATTCAGAGAAGGACCTCAAAGCCATCCTTACATATCCCACGCAGAAGTGATTCAGTGTCACCAGTGGCAGGCTTTCCTGGGAGAGGGCTGGGATGTGTGTTTGTACATTGCTCCTGCTGTGGGAGCAGAAGGAGAAAATTAGTAATCTAAGTTTCATTCAGCCAAGGCAGTTCCTTATTTGAAGTTGCCCAGCCATCATATTAGCTCGGAAAGCATGCCTGCCCGAAAGGGAGGAACCACAAAGAGAACGCAAGAAAGTGAATGAGGGGATAAGGTAACAAGCCAGAATGTCCTTGGTTTTACATCCTGTGTAAAAAGAGAGACAGAACAGGGTTTTCTGTCAGCTGTGGGACTTGCTCATGCAGAGAGTGAACAAAGTCCACGAGAGCTGCTGAGGAGATGTGCTACTGAAGCCAGAATGCCCAAGCGTGCCAAGATCATAGAATCATAGAATTGCCTGAATTGGAATGGACCTTTCAGATCATCTAGTCCAGCCAACAACTTAACACTGACTAAACCATATCTCTAAGCATCACATCTACCCATCTTTTAAATACTGCCAGGGATGCAGTGGAAAGCCTCCTGCCTGTTGGAGGGCTGCCATGGCACGGAGCCACTTTCAAGTAACATGGGGACATACAGAAAGAGATCATGGAATCATAGAATGGTTTGGGTTGGAAGGGACCCTAAAAATCATAGAGTTCCAACACTCTTGCCATGGGCAGGGACACCTCCCACTACACCAGGTTGCTCCAAGCCACATCCAGCCTGGCCTTGAACATCTCCAGGGATGGGGCAGCCACAGCTTCTCTGGGCAACCTGTTCCAGTGCCTCACCACCCTCACAGGAAATAAATTCTTCCTAATATCTCATCTAAATCCCCCCTCTTTCAGTTTAAAACCATTCTCCCTTGTCCTGTCACTCCACTCCCTGATCAAGAGTCCCTTCCCGTCTCTCCTGTAGCCCCCTTTAGGTACTGGATGGAGTAGCCCTCTGCTTGTAATTCAAAGTGAATTCATTTTACTTGTGATGCTGCAGTCAGATCCCAAGCCAGGCAGGAGAAAATACTTCTCAGGGTGCTAAACACTTTATGCTCGGCCACCTGTACTGTGACAACACCATTCAGCAGACTGTTCTTCAAATGAATTGCCGATCACCAATATTTCTTTGGTGCAGAAAACCTCATCCTGCAGTTTTTATCTGCATTAATAATCCTTACTCAGGAGGAGCCAGGCTTGGAGGATGGACTTGGCAGCAGCCAGAGTCTCATAGGGCTGGGGCACTCCTGGGGCAAGGGTGGAAAACCAGGGTCACAGGTCTTGGGGATACAGTCCTACCACGGATTCCCTTTGCTTGTCTGCTTCAAATCACATGAGGACTTGTAAAAGCTGGAGCTAATTCAGCAGTATCCTGCATTAAAAAAGTAAGGCTGGAAAGGACCTCTTTTCCAGCATAATTTTAGGCCATTCCTTTGATGTGCCAAAAGAAAGAGAAACAGTCAGGGAACAGTAAGGAAGAGATGATCCTTTTTTAAAGAAAGTGGTTAAATGTGAGGCACAGAAGTATTATTTATTAAAAGAAATAAATCAATTCCTTGAGCACTTAAGAATCAACATGAATCTGTCTACAAGCTCTTGTTTGGTGTGTGTTTTAAGACAAGAAAAGTTTCTATTTTTGATAATCCTTGTTTGCCAAGACTTAGAGCTGCACAGACAAATCCATTTCTCTTCACCTCACCAGGATTTATAGCTGCAGTCAGTCTTTCAAGGGAATAGCCATCAAAGCCTTCAGCAGGTGTGCAGTGACCAGGAATTGATATTGCACCAAATCCACAGAGAAGAGATGACATGATGTTTCCCCTGGGATCCTTGTAAAAATGACACAGGAAAGACAGAAATGTTTGCAGATTGCATTGTGAAAGCTGCAGAAAATGTAGCAGCCAAAACAAGAAATAATCTTGGAAATGGCAAACCCTCTTTGAAGGTTAATGCTTACAGAGATGTGGGAATCAGTCCCATTGGTACGTTATTAGCCAGGCTGTAATCAATGTGTTTTCCATGAGCTTACATGCCAAAAGCTCCTCCATCAGCATGGCACTTCTGAATTGTAGGTGTACAGTGTCCTGAGCTGAAGCTGAGGGACCCAACAGCTGTAGATACTTGATCCACGGCTGACAGCTGCAGATGGTACTTTCAAGCCAGCTCAGCCCCTCCACTCCACTGATCTGTCTCAAGCACAGGATTAGCTCAAGAAGCAGGAGAAGGAAAAACTATACCATTTAAAAAACATGCCCAGTGCTGGACACCAGGTCTCAGGACTGAGTTCTCCAAAACAAAAGAGATGCAACAAATAGAAGTCATCCATCCATCAAGGCTGAATTTATGTACTTTCTGATTTCCTAATGTGCCATTGACAATTGCTAGAAACATCTATTTTTTGATCTATGTGCTTACATTTTACATCCCAATCATAGAATCATAGAACCATAGAACCATAGAATGGTTTGAATTGGAGGGAACCCTAAAAATCATAGAGTTCCAACCCTCTTGCCATGGGCAGGGACACCTCCCACTAGACCAGGTTGCTCCAAGCCCCATCCAACCTGGCCTTGAACACCTCCAAGGATGGGGCATCCACAGCTTCTCTGGGCAACCTGTTCCAGTGTCCCACCACCCTCACAGGAAAGAATTTCTTCCTGAGATCTCACCTAAATCTCCCCTCTTCCAGTTTAAAACCACTCCCCCTTGTCCAATGGCTCCACTCCCTGATCAGGAGTCCCTCCCCATCTCTCCTGTAGCCCCCTTTAGATACTGGAAATAGTACCGAAAAGGACCCTAAAGGGGTAGTAAATGGATAGTTTAGCCCTTGTGTTGCACAAATATATATTTTTTTATTAAAATGTCTTGTTGACTGTTTGGGTGCTAATAAAAGTGGTCTAGAAATGTATGCTCACCTGAGCCAGTTGATGGTCTGTGTGGTTTCTCTGAATTGGATGCTGTCAGTGGCACACGTGATGTAGCCGTCATTGATTTCAAGCTGCGTTTGTCCATCCTGGCCCTCCTAGCTGAAGTCATAGCCTTCTGACCGAGGTAAAGGAGTTTGTAATTATCTGTAGGGCTGTCAAACATTAAGTTGTTCTAGCTTTCTTTGTTTTAACTTCATGAATACCCTACTGCTACCAGAATGCCCTCAAAATGCCCTTCCCCAAGCTACCAGAAAGCTGTGATTGACATATCCCTTACAACCATATAAAATGCAAAGGTACATTTGATGTATGGGAGTCATCATCTGCACACTCTATGCTGAGTAAATAGAGCTAAACTATTTGCTTCAGCCACACAAAAGTCTCACTAAAAGCATGAGTTTCAACACAAACAAGAGTTGAAGATTATTTCGTAATCTTCTGCGAGCATCAATCAGTAGGATTACAATTTAAAAGGTTTGCTGAGGTGAATAACATTTTATATTTGCTCTTGTGATGTTACCTGCCTGACTCCTTGGCTGCTGTAAATCAACACACCACCAGTGATGCTACTGGAAGTATAAGAATTAATGCAAGTTGGAGATCTGGCCCATTATCAGACTATAAAATTCTCTTTCAGAAAGTATTTTACTGGGCAAGGTGACCAAATTTATATACGAGTTTCTTAATTAAAACAGATGGCAAGAGGCTCTGAACTTTAGGGATGTGTAACAAGGACACATTGCTCACCATTGTTTGTGGTGAATCACAGGAACCTAAAAGGAAGTTTGGAGAAACATGCTATCCTATAAAACCAAAAGGATGGACTCAGAGCTTCATGACTTAAATATTTCTTTTCATATACCTGTATCTAAACTCTTATGTTTGCCACTCCAGCACCAAGTTCAGCGTGGTGGCAGGGTTACAGAGTAGGCAACAACATGTACAGCGTACCTTAAATGAGAGAGTTCTATCAAGGATGCTTGTTAAATAGCAGGAAAGAGGAAATCTGCTGTGAAATCCACAGGAATTGAGCTTGAGCTGCTACAAGTAGATTGAGCGTGTTTATGTCTCTGCTCCCTTCATTTTCTAGTTCCTCAGCTGATCGAAGATTGCCGAAGTTGGTAAATGTTTAATCTGAGTTGGGCTGCATTTCCCAGCGCTGCGGGCACAACCGATCAGTTCACGGAAGCACTCCCTTTGCATAATGTAATAGGTTTCCTAGATAAAATATTAATACTCCCGAATATATCCAAGGCACACACATAGGGTTTCTTTTCGCCTCTGAATTTTAATATGTTTAATTCTTGGTACTCAAGCACCACAACAGACTTGCAGGCTGGGAAGGTATGATCTTATGCCGAGGTGCAGAGCAGGTGTAGCATGGAGGGAAACAGTCAGAGCAGTGGCAAACACCCCCTGAGAAATTACACCTCATCTCCTGTCCTGTCAGCCAATCTGCCATGGTCAACACTGGTTCATAAAATGACCATGTGATATATCTCTTTATTTTTATCCTTTTTAAATGTGTGTTAGCATGAGCTACTGAGTTCTGGATGGTGAAGCAAGTAGCAGTAGTGAAGTGACTGACTTTGACATCATATGTAGAGTTTTTTGAATTTTTTGTGGGCTTATTTTTTTTTCTTACTGTATGTTCATCTTTTTCTGCTGAAAAGAGATTTATCTTTCCCCTCCTTTTTATCCACCCCTTCTGTTTTGGTGTGTTAGCCTGCTCTTCTTACTTGAACACAATCTCAGGTTGTTCTCTAGGATCATTTCTTGTCGCAGTGCGATGCCCTTCAGCAAAAGTGTGCCTCTTTTGGGGGGATTCCTTCCAGTTGCAGCTGGCATGCATTGGGATACCAGTTTCTGCACCTCACAGGAACCCAGACCACATCTGGCTGGGCTCCAGCAGACCTTGTTCAGCACTACTGAAATAGGGAATACAGATAACACCAGCCAAACTGGAGCCAAAAGCAAGGAAAAGAGAGAAGTTTATTTCCTGGCTCAACATGGTGCAATCAACTCAGTGAATTCCTCATCGAAATAACGTGCATGTTGACACCTATGAGCACACACCATCAGCTTTCTGTAGTGTCTGATAGCTCATGAAGAAACTGTACGTATTTTTGATGAAGCATATTTACCTTAGTTATTTTTCAGAATTCAGACAGTGTGTCATGACTGACTTCTTCCTATTTATTTCTCCTCATTACTTCTGTTGATGGCTTCTCGCCTAGTCAGTTAACTTTTAAGCAGCTGGCTTTGGAAAAACGTGTTTGAACTGGTGCTCGATTGCCCTCTTCTTCATTTGTGTCAGAGGTGAAAACAGGAGGTTCCTGCATCTCCCCTTGGGAAGCTGCTGGGGAAAAAAAAAAGCAAATACTGCTGCCGTGAAAAGGTTGTGTTTACCAGCTTTTGAAAGGGCAGTGAGTCCATTCCCACATCAACGCAAAGTGCAACTGTTAATGGGATTTTCCCAGAGGAAGGCATTCACTCTCCCAGAGCTGCTGGAGCGGGGAGTGCAGCTCCCATGTGGTGGTGAACCATCTCATGTGAGGGTTTCCTTGAGCCGCCTCCTCCACTGACCCCATCCGTTGCATGTAGCCTTAAACTGAGATGTGAAACTCTGCAAGGTGGTGGCCACTTGGATGTCATCTGCCATCCATCAGGCTCCGCGCTGCAGTGGTGAGCTAGAAGCGATGCTGGTGATTACTGATCTTTCATGTGTGCAATTAAACATAATATATGTTATTGTGGCTACATAGCTTACATAAAGGAGAGAACGTTTTCTATGTTGTTTACTGATACGTGGTGAGTGCAAAAATGCTGACAAGAACCTCAGCAGCAACTCAAAGAGCATCAATGTATTTCTCATGGTAAAAAAAGCAGCGAAACAGCGTGGGAAGTGGGGAGGGGACACTCAGCTCCTATTTTCAGTTCTGATGCTGCAGTAGCGTCCGGTGATGCTAAATGTTATCACACCGCTGGCTGTGGGGCAGGGTCTCGTGCTGGGTGGTGTTCTCTCGGAGCCAGGATGGCTCGCTCTACACTGAGGGCTCTGCAGGGTTTTGTGGCCATAAGGTAAGACAAAATTCGTCTTCACTCAGGCAGTAAATTGTAACTGAGCCTTTCAATCAGATGTTGTGCTAGAAGTGCTAGAAGTGAAGTGCTAGAAGCCAAATTTGGGATGACTCAGAATTCCTTTGGATGTAAAGATTTGTCTCAAGTTCTATCATCTTCCTGCCCTGAAAAAAATTAGCATTCAATAGTGTCTCTCTTGTGCAGGTGTCTGCTGGTGTCTCACGTTATCAACTGAGGAAAGAAAAAATAAGATAAAGAAGTAGTTTGAGAAGAAGTAGGAGTTGGGCCTACTCCTACTGAATGAAGAGTCCAGCCTCTAACATTTTTGGGAGGAAACCAGGGCAAAGCAGCTCATGGACACAAATAGAGCAGAAGCCCATCGTCAGCTCTCCTGTTTGCTCCCAGGGAGAGCCTGGCAGCTTTTCCTCTCCCAGGTCTGATGTCTGTGGGTTTGAGGTTGCAACAGATTTTCCTTGTATTGTGTAAAAAACGTGGCTCTGAAAAGAATAGGCTCACACTTGTGAAAATATTTTCATAGTTTTTTGTTGTTGTTGTTGTTGTTTGCTTGTTCTCTATCTATTCTTGGGAATTTCTAACTCCTTACATTTGGTTCATATCCTTCGTGAAGATCACTCAGCTGAAAAAATACTGTGTGACTTTTGCAATCTAGGCAAATGAATCGCCATGGCTGAAATTTTGAACAGTGAATACGAAGTTTGCAGAGTAACTCTGCAATCAACAGTGAACACGCACAAGCCAAAGTATCCAACAGAGCAGTTCAGGAAGGCTGACATCTGAGTGGTGGCATGATGTCAACAGAAATATGGAAAAAAATATCCCAACAAAATCTGCTCTTTTCCATGATTTGTTTGATGGCTTCTAATAATGCTAAATATTATTCTGATGTGAAAAAAATTGACATCTTAGGGGTATTATTCAGTTACATTGCTACTTCTGGATCACGCATATGCAAGAAACGGGAAATAAAAAGGGGGGCTCAATCACAGCAGATGCTTTCATTGCATGAGTAAGGAGTAAAGCAGCGCTGTTGTGAAGCAGGTCCAACTTCCATCAAGTTTATTGGTGCTAAGGAAACTCAGCAGGAGTCTGGGTGTGTGATGGACAAGTATTTTTAACAAACTAGTCAGTGCAATGTATTCTCTTGTTCCAGTGCAACTTTAATGGCTAATGGTAATCTGAGAGGGTTTAGCCGTTCGTTACCTCACTGTGCTAAATACTGCTGATGGGTTAGCCAAAACTTGTTTGCAAAAGTGACACTTCTGTGATACTCAAATCTGTCTTGTGATATTTATATGCTAAAGTGACAGAGCTTTTGTGAAATGCTAATATGCTTCTATATTTATGGAGGGTTTCTCCATTGACACTGTGAGTCTACATAGCCTTCTGTGGGCAGGCAGTAGTGCCCCACATCCACAGGAGGTTCAGCTAAAACTCAGTGTCTTCCCAGAATTTGTGCTGAGACATAAGGGATACCAGCATAGGCTTGGCTGGATGGTTTCTGATCCGTTCCAACTGCAGGGCAACAGGCTGCCCAGGGAAGTGGTGGAATTGTTACCCCTGGAGGTATTCAGAAGACAGATAGACGTGGTGCTGAGGGACGTGGTTTAGTGGAGGTTTTGTCAGTGTTAGGTTGATGGTTGGGCTCGATGATCTTAAAGGTCCCTTCCAACCTGGACAACCCTTGGGTGCACACAGCTGGAAAGGTCAACCCTCTCTGGATTCCTCTGCCTGATGGGATGGATAGTCTCATCCCTGTTTTAGCCTATTTCCCCTCAAACCTATTTAGAAATTCCCCTCTTGGACCCCTTTGGGCATCCTCTTTATCTGTTTGCAAGACTGATGACATACACCAGAGCAGGTTCAGAGAAGATCTGCTATGATGATGAAGGAAAGTGAAACAGTATCAGACAAGGAAAGATAGAAAGCATGGCTTGCTCAGTCTAGTAGAATGAGAGGAGACGTGATTTGAAGAAACCAGGTAAACAAACATCTCGGAGTGGGCAGAGCTCTTTGGTTTCAAGCAAGTCCAGACAGAGCTGAGAGCAAAACTTGTGTCTCCAGCTATGGTTCAGCCCTCATGTGTCACACAACCCACCTTTCCCTGCCACATGAACTGCAGTCACTGTTTTTCCAGCCAAGTCATGCCAGTAATAGGTTGGCTCCAGAAAACATGAAGTGCAAGTTTAACGCAGTCTCCAAACAAAGTTCCGCAATATTTTCTGGACACTTGTATTATTTACAGTCATTCTCCTTCTCAAACATATTTCCATTCTGTGAAATGGAAGGGTGCTATTATAAAATCATATCATCATTCAGAAGAAAGTAATTCAATAATATGTTGCAGAGATATCATCAGTCGGTAGAGATGGAGGAAGTTGAGAGGGCACAAACCCCTTTCAGTAAGTGATTTTTTTTTCCCCAGTCACTGAAGAGCGCATGGGACAAAACAAGTTTGCTGATCAGTTGGACAAGCCCAAGAACTTTATCACCCTTGGCTGCAGATTTTATCTCTTGATGCATTTTATGACTAGAGGTTTGATGCCACTAAGACAAGCGGGACTTTAAATTCAGCAGCTAACTCAACACACGGTATTTCCTTTTACAGGGACAAGTTCTGAGCTCTTTCAGTCCTCAGAAGTGCAGCAGGTTTTTCTGCATCCCTGCCACGTTTCAGCTGGGAAGCATTCATCTTGTGGAGTCCCACTACCTCCAGTGCAAAGCCAAGTCACAAACCCTTCTGGGAGTGCAGTCTGACCAGCAGGCACCATGCTGCCCTGCATCTTTCCAAAGCAGACAACAGCTTCTAGACACCCATGGGAAGGACCAGGAACTTCTCCATCCATGTGTACTTGTCCTAAATACATGCAATTAGGTAATAGTAGGGGGGTGTGGGCAGGGTTATCACCAGGAAAGTTGTGTGGGTGGAATAGGGAATGGACCTCAAGCTGGCGCTGCTGAAATGTCTCAGCTGAAGCTGCAGACAGTGATCTGCAGCATCACTTATCTGGATGCATCTGTATGAAGGGAAAATAGCATTCCCTGGTAGAACCACCGGGTTTGTAGCCTGCCAGGGTGCAGCACCCTACACTGACAGACCTATCCAAGGGCTTTTTCTAGTAGCTAGTTTGCAATGCCATGTGCTGCATGCAGACGACTGAATAAATTCCTACTGCAGAAACACAAGGTGATTTCCAGGTGACAATAAATGTGAATTATGATGGAAGAAGAAGGGAATACTTTCCCTTTCACTACCATTTGAAAACCCAAAATATTTACTAAAATCAAGCCTTTTCCTAAGAATTCTCCAGCTAAGCCTTGCTCAGGAGGCTTTTAAGGGATATGATGGTGTGTTTTAAAATTACTTCTATGGCAATAAAAGTGCCCATGAAAGAGATCCTAAGTGATTCCTTGAGAGGCAGAAAAACTACAACAGGAAGCAAGCTCAGGATTCATCAGAAAAGTTGTAGGTCCTTGCAACATCAAGCAAAAATATTCTGCTTTGAACCCTTGCCTCCACCTCCCCCTGGCAAAAGAAAATTAAGTTAATCTTAGACCATGGTCTTGGTTCCTGGTAGGTAACCAGGTAAGAAAGGGTAAATGTACAAACTGAAGCAGGTCTGTAGAGTTAGCGCTGCCTACCACATACAAGGTATCTGGGATATTCTTGAATAAATTACAGTAGTGCTGAGACAATACTCCAGCTGATTTGATGTAGGAGTCTCAATAATCACCTCTCCTTCTCTCCTGAAGCCACCTTTCAGTCCCTCCCAAAGCAGCTGAAGTAGTCATGCAAATGCCAAATGACCTCTGACAGTAGTATCACCATAATAATACTGTGTCCATTTTTCGGCCCCTCACTACAAGAAAGACATTGAGGTGCTGGAGGAGGTTCAGAGAAGGGCAACGAAGCTGGTGAGGGGTCTGGAGAACAAGTCTTATGAGGAGCGGCTGAGGGAGCTTGGGGTGTTCAGCCTGGAGAAAAGGGGGCTGAGGGGAGACCTCATTCTCTACAACTCCCTGAAAGGAGGTTGTAGAAAGGTGGGGGCTGGTCTCTTCTCCCAAGGAACAGACAATAAGACAAGAGGAAATGGCCTCAAGTTGCACCAGGGGAGGTTTAGGATGGATATTAGGAAAAATTTTTACACTGAGAGAGAGGGTTATTAAGCATTGGAATGGGCTGCCCAGGGAAGTGGTGGAGTCAGTAATCCCTGGCAGAATTTAAAAGATGGGTAGATGTAGCGCTTAGAGATATGGTTTAGTGATGGTTTTTGTCAGTGTTAGGTTAAGAGTTGGATTTGATGATCTGAAAGGTCCCTTCCAATCTGGGCAGTTCTACAATTCTATAATAACAGTGGGTATTAATGCGGATTCTTCTGCGTCAATTTTACAGGTATGCTTTACCTAACTGTTAATCAGCTAAGGATGACTGGCAAAAAAAAAATTATGATTCAAGACAAATTAACCAAGTTGAGTGTGTGATTCATGGTCCTGATAAAATGGTCTGGTGGCGATGCCATTTGGCTGGAAGGTTTATAGGTTCCAATTGGTGGACATTTGGTGGGTACTGACTATTTAGAAGCTCTGAACAGATATTATGCTGTTTATAACCTTCTATAACCTAATCCAACTCTATTGAATTTACAGTTCTTGGAATTAACTGTTGTCTAAAGAGAAGGAATCTCTTCAACTTTTCCCTTTTCACCTCTCCGTACAAGCCAGACATGCTCTTCCCTCTCTCACAGCCTGCAAACAGATCATTCCTTCTGTGCTACATCATCTTTTTGCTGACTGATGTTTGGTGGCTGTAACTCCGTATCTTTTTTTAGCATCACTTTTGCTGACAGCAGACACCCAATGGAAATGATTCTCTTAATTCTATAACTTTTCTGCCCTTGATGATCTTCGTCTATGGAGGAAACTGGACTTTTATTTTTGTGCTTCTGTGGGTGCTGAGGTGAAGACTAGTTTCAGCAAACCATCCTAACAGCTTATTATTTTAATTCCTCCTACATGATCTCTCTTCTTATATAACTATAAGGGATGCATTTCCAACTAGCACAGTCAGTGTTCCAAAGACAGCCTCTTTTCTCCCTCACCTCAACATGATCAAGGTGGGGTTGAGTCCACCAAGGGCTTTGCTGGCCCTATGGGACCCACCATCAAGAAATACAAAGCACATGGGGAAGAGGACAAATGCCTGGGAAGGAAAGCAGGTAGCAGAAGAGGCAGAGGCATGGCAGCATCAGCCTGTTATCCAGTAGGGGAGCTTAAAGTTGCTTCAATAGAGTCTTCTGACCTCTGGTGAATTCTTTCCCATGCTTCTGAAAAAGCAATGCATTTTGTCCTCTCTACCTGGAGTTAGGTCTCATGCCAGTGTCATGTAGCCAAAGGCAGAACCGGAACCCAGGTCTCATATTTGCATTAGAGACAGACCCAGACTTAGTATGTACAAAAGGGTCAATTTCATTGAAGCATACACTGTTTCGGGAAGGAAAGAATTTATATTTTGGGTGAAAAACTCTGTCAAGGGATCAGTTGATAAGCTGTTAATGATATTCCAAACCAGCAAACACAGCCACCAAATAAACCTTGAGAAAGTGGTGGTTTATTTTAGGAATCAGAAATAGTGTATTGCTCAGAGGAAGATGGATTAGATAATCGCATCAGAAAAAAATAGGAACTTGCACTAAAGAATCAGTAGCAAGAATGGAATTTTTTACCTTATTTTCAATTAATCATGGAGAAAAAACCCCACCACATTTTACTTTCCCTTGAGTGGGCTTCATTCATAAAAGACCTTTCAAAAAATGACTAAGAAAAGAAAGCTGAAAATGAAACTGGCCGGTTGATTAGAATCGATTCACATATGGTGTGCCAGGATGTGGACAGCATCCTAAAATGTTGACAAACCAACATTTTGGTTGAATGTGTCTATATTGCACTTATATAAATAAAAAATAAAAAAAATCACTTAAATTATTTTGGTAATCAAATATCAGGAATGAGTAGAAGAGCTTGGTAAAGAGTCAACTTGAATAAGCAAGGCAGTTTTCCCACTCAAAGGCAATATCCTTCAGAAAAAAAAGTTCATCCTCTTTTAAGAGTTCTCTCCCATGATTAAAACACTTTTGGCTAATGGGGGCTTTTGCAAGGGATGAATAAAGCATTTCGAGTAACTTCATAAAAAATGAGTGAAGCTTCTTTTGCAATAACTTGAAAATGCCAGGGCTTACCAGTGTTTTTCAAGGGGGAAATTGAGTCAATAAAGCCTGGGCTTCTTTTTTGTCCTGCCACTAGCTGTTATTAAATGCCTTCAGCAGAGATAACAGCCCCAGCCCCTGATGCTAGTTGTACTGAAGGAGTGATGGTATCTTGCAGAGTATCACTGCTGTGCCAAACACGATCATCAACAGATACGAATGACACACTTTCCAGCAGTATCTTTCATTAGAACAACTGGGTCAAAGCAGAAAACACTGTGCCAAAAACTGGCACAGAAAACGCCACCTTGGTGGAACATTTATAACAAATCATTGCTGTGCAGCTGGTAGCCCAATGCTGGCAGCACTGCCATGAAGAATTTGGCAGCTGTGACAAGGCGCACTTGAACTCTGTAGTATCTATCTCCCTGGCAGCTGTTAAATTCTTTTCCACCTTGTCCTACCTTGGTCCAAATACTCCACTTGATTTCACACCTAAAAAAAGGGGCATAGTGTGCTCCCTGTTGTTGCCCCTGCCTGAAGTCCAAATATTTCCCCAGGGATAGTGACTCAACTGCTTCTCTGGGCAGCCTGTTCCAATGCTTGACAACTTCTTTCAGTGAAGAAATTTTTCTTAATATCCAGCCATCTAAACCTCCCCTGGCACAACTTGAGGCCGTTTCCCCTTGTCCTATTGCCTGTGACTTGAGAGAAGAGACCAACCCCCACCTCTCTACAACCTCTTTTCAGGGAGTCGTAGAGAGTGAGAAGGTCTCCCCTCAGCCTCCCTGTCTCCAGGCTGAACAACCCCAGCTCCCTCAGCCTCTCCTCAAAAGACTTTTGCTCCAGACCGCGCACCAGCTTCCCTGCCCTTCTCTGGACCTCCTCCAGCACCTCAATATCTTTCTTGTAGTGAGGAGCCCCAAACTGGACACAGTATTTGAGTATTCCAGTCCAGCAAGAACCAGCTCTTTCTCAGCAGGTACCCCATGCTCAGGCAACCACAAGGACTATTTGCATTCACCCCAAAACCCTGAAGACAATGGGCAGCTGGGACAGGCTTACACAATGCCTGGCTCCAATGCCTCCTACCCTTCCCGTCACCACTTGACCAAGCAAGAAGCGGGTGATGAAGAGATGATCTAAGGAAGAAAGGGCAGCCATTTAGCTTACAAAGAAGCTTTGGTGGAAGATGCTCAGCTAAGGCAGTCAGTCTGGTCTGTGGTTTATAAATATGGGACTCCTTATATATAGCAAGCTGCCTGGCCATGATGTCTGCAGCAGCATCTCCTACTGCTTCTGGTAGGGTAGGAGATCAGCTCCCAGGCTGATAGACAGCAACTTGTCTGTCATTCATAATAAATAACAAAACAAGTATTTCCTTGTGCTTCTGGTAACAGCTCTGTTAACAGATTAAGACATTTGGAAAAATTTATATTCAGCCCTGGCAGTCAGCGTCTTTTAAATAATCTGGTCTGCTTCCATTCCTTTAAATAAACTTGCATTATTCATAGATGTAACACCAATCCCATGACTTAAGTGCTATCATATACTGGAATTAAATCATAATAATTCAGTTCTGGGGGCTTGTGGTTTAGCTGAGACTTGAAAGGACTTGATAACGCTTGCCTTTGTCACCTCCCAGCAGCACCAAAATACATCTGGGCATGGAGCCACCAGAGTTAAGAAAATAGCAGCTAGCACAGAATTTTGCTGTATAAGCTACTATGAGTTCCTTATTAAGCTGTCTACCACAGAATATTTTAGATTATCTCCCATATCTTTGAAATCATCAGCGATCCAGCCCTAGAAACATAAAACGATGATCATCTTGCTTGACCACTTCGTTCCTCAGGCACAGTGGATTGCTTTTCAGCAGGTACAAAACTCACTGGTGCAGAGTCGAGCATTTCCTTGGAGACTGTACCGTGGCTGCAGAATAGATTTGTGCAAAAATTAAGTGCCATCTGAAATTCAGTATGCTCTATTCAGAAAGCAAGGTGTTCTTCAAGGTGATTTTTTTTTCTAATAAAAACATACATCACAGTAAAAAAATATATCTATACTGGGTATTACCAGTGAAAACACTGTGTGTGCATTTTTAAGGAAGGAAATAACTACATGTGACAATAACATTTCTTCTGCCTTATAGGCCTTCCTAGTGATAATTCTGCAACAGCTTTCGCTGTTTTATTGGAACAGTGAACGTTTTGTAGTAGTTTCACAGCAACAGCCAGTACTTTTATTACACTGTCGTAGCGGTGATATACTACAGAATACTTTTACAGCATTTCAAGATAAGGAACCGTTTCTTTTTCTGAATTCATGATTGCTTTCCATGGAGAAGTGCCTCGGTATTATTTAATTTCCCAGCTTTTAAGAATGCTTCTCCCAGAGCTGCATTGCACTTCTCCTACATTAAAAATAAAAAATGGCAAAGGGAAGAGAAGCAGCTTCCAGGGCTCGCTCCGACATCAGCAGTCAGAGCAGCCGGCAGATACCTGACATTTCTCTTCAGAAAGGGGGAGCTGCCGTGTTTTTGTAGGCATGACAAGTGAGACACGAATGGGGACCACAACTTTTAATTGCTCTGCTTTGTAAACAAGACTTTGATGTATGTTCAGCCTGTGTCGCAGCTGGAAGACTTTTTGTGGGTATGGCAAGTTACGAGTGCAAGGAAAAAAGCAGCAAAATTTCGCTTGAAAAGGAGCTTGTATGTTTTACTATATTAGCTCTGGAGAAAAGCTTTAACGTTACCTCTTAATTACACAAAACTTAGGCATCTGATAATTGTAATTATCCTTTGTTAGATAATATCCCACTTAAACAGCTATTTTATACTCGCATCAATATTCTACTGCCTTCTTCTTATCAGCCCACTTTATTTTAAACAGGAAACATTTCATATGGTAAGGGACTAAAATAATTCCGGAGTGTGAAGATCCTTAACGATTTGGTTGCATGGCATGAAATGGAAGCAGCATAACATTTCCCTCAGAGTGATTTTCACAGAAAAAAAAAAAAAAAAGGTGATTTGATGAAACCAAAGTATTTGGGGCAAACACATTCATTGCAGCCAGAGCTTTCTGTGGAGTGTGAAAACATTTTCTCCTTGGGTTGCTCAGCTCCCCTGCTGCTACAGGGGAGGGCTTGTGGTCACCCTGTCTTCCTGCAAAGCCCCTGTTTGCCTTTGAATTAATTTGGTTATTGAAAGCAGCCCCGTTTCCTTAGAATTCAGGCACAGTGTGTTACATTTTCTTCATATTGTACCATTGCAGAAAATAAGGATCTTTATTCCATCTTAGATAGACTTTTTTTTTTTCTATCATTTCTGCTGCTCTTACCAATATAAGCAATGCATGAGGCTGAACTGTACATGCAGAAGTGAGTTAACAAGCAGTATATAATGCCTCTGTTAGCCTGGGACATGATGCTTTGCTCATGTCAGCAGCAACAGAACCATTTGCTCAGAGCGAGTACATCAGGGAGCTGCTGACAAATCTCTGTGGATATGCCCAGCCTCAGAATTAAGTTTCCGCTCTGAGGGATATTAAAAACAGCATCAGCAAATGCAGCTATTTAGGAAGACTCTCAAATGCATGGGAGACAATCAAGTTAGGAAAGTGTGTAATATCTGCCAAGGTATTGCAGCAGGCAAAGCTACTTTGCAGGTTACTTTAGAAATAGTTCAGGAATTTAGATAAGAAAAGCATGCACTTTTTGAGCAAAAAAATTGGCAAAAAAATTACAAAGCGTATAAGCATAGGCCAAACTTCAAACAAATCAGTGCTCTCATGAAACCAAAGCCTAACGTGAATCACGTCATTTGGTTGTTTTCCTTGCTTTGCTTTTGGATGTGACACTTATCAACAAGACACCAAAATCAAATGCTCCATTGCATTAAGAGGGTTTTTGTCTTAGGAATCCCTCTGAAACAAAATGGATATAACAGTGAAGAACGATGCCCAATTTATCAGTGTATAGAATTTTGTTTCCATTAAAACCAGTGGTATCTTTGATGTTAATATGAGTAGGGTAAAGTTTTTCCCTTCTTTCTGTCAACCAGAAAGACTGGGATTCTCCAGCGTTGACCTTTCCCACACTTTATTTCCTTTTATTTTACTTCATTTTATTCATTTATTGATGAAGTAAGGTTTCCCAAAGGCTGAATTCCCTGACGCTCATTTTGCTGAGTGTGTGTATGAGTGAATGGAAACCTCTTGCTTTATTGTACTTAGGTGCTTGGGACACCCAGGTCACTTCCATGTTTTCTTTCTTTGTGCATTTACTGGATTTATTCTGTGTGAAGGTGGTGATTTATGCATTAACAAGAAAAGTAACCACAGACAATCTACACGGTCCAGTAATTGACTCTGTGTCAACTCTGTGATGCAAAGGGCCTCAAGGTTTCATCATAATATTATTTCAATATAATAATTTATGCATAATAATTCTTTTTTTTTCTTTTTTTTTTTTTAAATTGTTACTATAAAAGCAAGGTTGCTGAACAAGGGCTGAATCTTCTTGTGATATAACACCACTGCCTCAGGCCGCTTTCAAACCCACAGATTGCTCTGGTGCTGTGGTTTCTGCCTTGGATATAATGAAAAAGAAGGAAACGTCAAGTTGGGCAGAAATTGAGGATACCCTTGTGAGAAGAGCAGGAAAAACACACAAGAGATTCAATATCAGGTTTAGGGAATATTTTAGCGTAAGAGGGTCAAAAGAAGACAAAAGCTAAACATTGTTGAAAATACCAGCCTCCTAGATGGTATTAGAAGTTATCCTAATATCCTAAACAAACCTCTGTCCATAGCTATTTTGTAATTGGCTCATTCAGAAATATTGAGTAGAAGATTAAGCATGTTATTTTAAAGTTTCACTGATTATTAGAATAAGGAAAATGGAAAAGAGGATTAAAGATACGGAATAGGTATTCCAAAAAGAGCCTTTGGAGTTTTGAATACATCTATTTATATTGGCTAGAGGGAACTTAAGGCAGAATAGAAAACCTTATATCACATTTTTAAGACAAATGAAGCCAGTTTGGCCTTTGGACAGAGTAGGAACTTCATTATTTTACAGGAAATTTGGAGGAGAAACCAGAATTTGCACAGGACTTCTCAGTAGGTCAGCAAATAAGAACTAGCTTGCTTTGAAAACTAGAGTCAGTTGTATTTCGGTGAGTTTGGGCTCTGAAGTAACAGGTTGTGTAATGGTGTGTTAGAAAACAGGGTACAAATCTCTGGGAAGCTGTTTAGAGGAACACTGTATGAACATCACGATTAGAGCATCGAGGAAAGCATGGATGGACTTCACAGACAAATTCCTTGCATTCTGAAAGAGAAAATAAGACTGTGAGTTGGTTTTGGTCTTGGGTGTTTACATGTACCAAAGCCTTCCAAGAGTGCAGGGGTATGGACAGCAGGTTTGTTTCCTTTAAAAAGGTCATCTTAATTACTGTAATTACATTGAGATAAATGGGAGGTGGGGTTGTTCTATCTTTGGCTCAAAGTCTTCAGAGAAAACAAGTGGTAAAGGAGTTATTGTTATGCCCTCCCATTGACCGTAGCAATGGTACATAAAGGACTTTTTCTACTACTGTATAGAAACAGGGTTATAGAATCATAGAATTACTTTCTGCTCCTTCTAAGCAGCTGTGTCATTTGTGCTCCACTTAGTGTGTTCCATCAGCATCAGCTGGATTCAGCACCACAAGAAGAGTGTCAGGATTTCTGCCCTTACCTTTGTATCCTGCAATATATTATTTTTTTGCCTTCTGATGCAAGTAAACTTTTTTTTTTTTTTTAGCATACCTTGCTTGCTTCTTTGTAAGCAAACAGCAAATCCATTCTCAGTCTTAACAGCCCTTATTTTAAATGAGTGAACACTGAAATGAGGAAGGACAAAAGTCTGTGAAAGAAAGCAGAGAGGTTGGATGTTACCTCTGAGATGCTGCAGGGAAAAGGGTGGCTCCTTCTGCAGCTCATTTTTAGGAGGCAATAGACAGGAATATTCAGCCAGTTGCCACAGAATGGATACAACACAAATTCCTGTGCCATTTATGTCAGACATTGGCCACACACACCCAGGCATCCTGGGGGCTTGTATCAGGAGCCAGCAGAAAGCTGTCCTTGCTCTCCTCCCGCTCACCGGGGCAGGTGTCACATGCTACTGGAGCATGGACCACGCCAGGGACCATGCCTAGTGCTGGCAGCAACGGGCCACAACCCGGCTGATAGTTTGCAGATCTCAGTCTAGGGTTGGTTCAGCTGTCAGAGGAGTCTACTGATCTCTTCAAATCTCTCCTTTGGCTTCCTGTAGCAATGCCTCCTGCCTCCTCTCCTGGATGGTTTCACAAGGGAACCCAGAGGTGGATCCTTTCAGATGGGAAGTTGAAGGCAACTAACTCAAGGTAGAACTTTCCCATCTTGCTCTTGTTTGAAAAGTGGGTACAGCTTGTCTCTCATAGCTCAGTAAACATCAAGAATGTTAATTGGCAGGTTTGGGGAATTAGAAGGCTTTTATTTGTGCTGTGACAGGTGGCCATTGCACAGAAATGTGAGAAGAAAGCATCCAAAAGTATTTAGTGGTTGCTAACAGACTGGCAGAATGTTTCAAAGGAAGCAGGAAAATGTGGTGGCAGAGGACACAAGCCAAGCCAGGTTGCTCTGTTAGTAGCAGAGCAACCGACCTGTTCCTGGAGTTAGTGAAGCCCTGTATTTTAGTGATGTTGTTCTCCTTCCTTTCCCTTCCCACTTGCAGCACTATTTACTGCGACTGTTCTATAAATAACACTGGGAGTGAAAGCTGTTTTCAGTCCAACATACATATCCAGGAAAGCTCATCAAATTCACATTGGTTTATCGGGCTGAATGATCTTCCCACTGAAAGGCAAACATGTAAAGATGAGTCTCCTCTTTTGAGCTCACAGCAAAATGGGCAGAGCTATAAATATATTAACATTGGTCTGTTTTCACTGACAATGTATGGATCACGTCTTACAGTGGGTATTACAGCAGAAATCTCACTGTCCTGCTCTTTTCCTGCAATGTCTCTTTCCCAATGAACAGAAAAGGCTAGGCTTTTCTAGAAGGCATTTCTCAGTACTTTCCAGAAGGGGGAAATGTCCCCACCGATAGACCCGAGAGGGGTTAAGCAGACACAGAACACAGCTTCAGTCCTTTGACATATCCCCGTCTCAAAACATAATCTTTAAGCAACCCCAGAAAAGCCTCTCCTGATTGCTGGTACACAAGGAAGCAAACAAGAAACCCTGCTTATTGCAGCCTCCCTGTGCATCTACAAATAAATGCACGCAAGGTTGAGGTTTGAATATTTTTGAAGGTCTTTTTTACTGTGTGGTTCCCTTTCAGTGTGTGCGTGAGTCACAAACTGATTTCAGATATCAGAAGCCTTAGGGACTCTCTGTATATTTTTTTCTGATCACAGATTGTCTAGACTTAGGAAAATTGGTGTGGTCAGTTTGACATGGTGTCTTGAGGTTTATTTTCCAGGACACACCATTCACCTGAGAAGAATGCAGGTTAATTAACTTCTGCAGGTCTGAAATTTTGGGGTTGTTTTACTGTTTTGTTCTGCAAAAGCCACAAAGTTTAGAAGTTCTTACCTTCACCTGTGGACTCAACTCTTCTCTTTCTTTTTCCATGGTGGCAGTCATGTCTTGAAGTTAATTTCAGGGGAAATCAGGTCATACACACACATATGTATACCTATATAAAAAGAATCATCAGCTCTGTACATTTTGCATATCTGTAACTTTCCCTGGAAAGAGAAACTGCTGGTGTCAGCTTGACCCAGTGCCTGCTGATGGTGCTCATCTGTGCAGGATTCAGTTTAAGGTTTCTAATAGGGACTGGATATTCATAATTTTAATCTTGGTTTGTTTTTTTTTTTTTTTAAATAATGCCTCGTTTTAAAGGTATGTCCATTAATAAGGCATTTTAGTAATTTTTACACTGAAGACCTAATTTCAAAAATCAGGGGAAAATACTGGGGGAGGGAATCACTTTGATACTTGAATACGTCTGCAGTTCTCCACTCAACATCCATCCCCAGAAATGCACTGGTGCCCAGGTTGATATTTAAGGCTGTATCAGAGAAATGTTTATTTGTGACATGGCATGGGAGCTTGGAGCAGTGAGATCAGGCTGGTACCCTGTTGTGACAGATCAACTATTCTCTCCAGGGACCATTTCCTAAGGCTTTCATCCAACAGAACTGAGCTTGCCCCTTCTTTCTAGCTGTTGACATCACTGCTTTTACTAGGCATTGGTGACCCACTGGGGAGGATGTAGAAGATGTTTTTGTAGGGTGTAAGTAAATCACCAGTAGGACCTGAGGTGTCAGCCTCACTCCAGGAGAGATACTGGGAACAACCAGAGGCCGTAGAGGTTTCCAATGACAGTGAGAGGCAGGAAAATAGAATCAAAGAATCATAGAATTGTCTGGGTTGGAAGGGACTTTTCAGATCATCTAGTCCAACCATCAACCTAACACTGCAAAGAACATCACTAAACCATGTCACTAAGCACCATGTTGCTGATAGCACAGATGCAAATTGTAATGGGAACAGAAAAGTACCAGTACTGGAAGTAATGGCACAGGAGAAAGGAGAGCACACAGCCAAGCAGCAAGAAGCAGGAAGTGATGCTCCTGCATGATTTGTTCTGATTTCTCTTGTTCTTCTTACTCCTCAGCTGTCTGCCTGCTGCTTCCTGCAGAGAGGAACAGAATGTCCCATGGTGAGTGATAAAGGGAGGAAAACACCTCCTTCAGGAGCAGTTAAATTCAAAGGGAGCTCTTCCCTTTGCATTGCTAATCTTGGTGGAATATACAGCTCTTGAGTATACAAGCCATTTTAATAAACCTGTGGAGTACATGCAATTGCCTTTTTTAATGTGCTCAGATTTCTCAGAGAATCTTCTTAATTTATTCAGTCCATTTTCCACAATCTTTCTAAATTTATTTCTTAAATACCCATTTAAGAAGTTATTTTCCTTTCTTACCAGCTCTTAGGTGGCTCTGGTTATTCTGAATTTGCTAAGGAAGTTGCTAGAAGACTACTACAAAAGGAAGTTTCCAGTTAATACAAGTATTCAGTGTTGGTTACTTGTATTAGTCCTCAGTCACAGCTTAAATCGACATTGCTTGAGCCTACATTAACCTTCTCAACCACCCGGATGGGGTATCAGGAAGTTACAACTATGTATCTCAAAACAGTCATGAAGGCTTATGCCTCCTGAAGAAACATGTACTACATTACAGTAATCAGAATTTTCTGGAGTTTTTTATCCATTAATGTAATTTCATGAAGTCTGAAGACTAGTAAGAAGTGTTCAGAGAATAAAACACTCTCAGTAAGAAAAACTGTACCATGTTTTGGAGTTCAATTATTTCACAGATTGTTTTTGCACAGAAGGATGGAGAGTTGACCTCATAACAGCTTATTCCTTCTCCTAAACAAAGCATAATTGCGTTTTCGTTTATTAGCTTCACCTGCATCTCTTTCTAAAGCACAATTGTCTTATAAACTCGTATTTTCTAGAGATAAATACCATGCCCCTGGAAGGCAGTGCATCTTTCAGATGGAGGAGGTGTCCTGTTGTCTGAGAAGCTGCTTTCATTAATGATCTAAATGTTTGACCAGAAATGTTTCTAGCATGACAATTTCCCATTAGTGGCATATTTGAAGCTTGTAACTAAATATTAAATAAACTATGTTAAGGCACAAATCCCTGCAGAAAAATGCAGGCTCTTGGCTCACTCCCCACGGTCCCGTGCACTGTGTGTCCCATCACTGTTACCTTATGATGAGGCTATGGTGAACTTCTGCTTCTCAGAGTCTTGGTGCTGGGACCAAACAGTGGTTCCTGGATGTGAGGTACAGCCTGCAGAAGGGACGTGTCCTACGATGATTCCAGACCTCTCGCAGTCATCTCATGCACATCTGTTTTCCAAATTACAGCATAAAGGAAAGACTTAAAGCCAGATGCATTTTAAAAACAACTGAGTGCTCAATAACTGAGAGTATTCTCTTTCATGATTTGAAGTGTTTTCACAGAAGAGAAACAAACAGAAGCCCCCCTCCTAGAATTCCTGACATTTTAGTGATATGTGCATAGATTTCTGAATGATTTATTGTCATTAAAGGGGATGTTCAGACTAGTCTCCAGACATCATATATGCATGAAATAAAACCAAATGGTTCTGTGAAGGCATAACTATATTTGTATCACCCTAATCTTATATATATATATTATATATATATTTTATGGTTTATTTGTTATATTTTTATCACTAGTATTTAGGATTATTCTGCAGCGTATACACTTTTTGTAAAATATGCAACCTTACCAGCCATGGTAAAAGAAATTGCTTGTATCTTTTGTAGATACAATTCTCCACTATGAGTTGCAATGGCACAGAAAGTTGCAACTCCTTGTGCCCTTTTTCTTCACTTTCTCCTGGATTTTTGGAGAGAAATGCCAGAACCCTCGTTCCTCACCCATAGGAAATACAATTTTCTGATGCAGTTTGAGCTGTTGCTTTGCTGCCACTTTGCTATAATGCAGGCTAAACCCTGCATACTGAACCGCGCAGGACTTACTTACACTGCAAGTACCTTACATTGCAAGTACCTAAGACAGAAAACATAAGACAAAAGACACACAAAGAGAGAGAACTTACTTCCTTCAGGTCACAAGATAGAAGGAAGCAGCAGAACTGGACCTAGAAATCTGTAGGGCCACATCCTATAACCCAGCACCTTGGTTGGTTCTAATGTACTGTTCAGTCTTCAGGGCTTTTGCTTTTGTCTTCTACTGCCATTTCATTCTGTTACCTATTGTCATACATAAACAGTCTTTAGGTTTTCTCAGCATGGCTTATTTTCAATCAAAATCCAAGTGAAACATACAGCTTTCTATTAAGCAACATAGATTCTGTATGTAAGCTTCAACATAGTGCAGTATTTTTCCCATATGGCAGGCAAGTACTTAGTAATCCAATAGTTTTTCCAACATAACAAGGGGTATTAAGTTAAATATTCACGTAGCGTGACATCCTGTGTCCTGAGAGACATCATTAGTTTTTAAATTCACTGTTCAAACGGACACATGGCGTTTCAGAAAAGTTGCCACAGCGATACCACATCAAAACCTGAGCAGGTGCCGATTGCACACAAGTGAATTACAGAAGAAAATTACAGCAGCAACTGTGAGGGTGATGAGGTGTTCGAAACACCCTTGAAAACCAGTAGATGCCCTGCTGAGAGACATCACTGTTGAAAACAAGTCCCCAACCTCTGCTAAATACGAGCTGCTGGGCTGGATTCTTCCTTCCTTTAGGCTACGCTGCATCCTATGGAGGTGATGGTAGGAGGCTGGATGACGGTAGAAGCACCTGATGGTGCTTCAGCATTTTCAGGATGCTGTTTGCTGGGCTGACTTAGCCTCTGGAGGGACTGGGGACTACAAAAAGGTACCAGCTGGGCAAGGACCACCAAGTATGTGAGGAGACCTGTGAGGCAGCAGCCCCCCAAGCACTGCTGAGTAGCCCTGCCTTACAAAGGGCAGCATAAAGGCAATGCCCAGGAGAGTGTCAGAAGCTGAGGACCCAACCCCAAATAAAGTTCTTTGCCAACTGGTTTGTGTCCTGGCTGCTCTACCAGTCCACTTGCACTGCCCATGTGCTCACAAATGTTGGAGCTTTGTTCACATTTCTGCAAAAAAAAAACAACTAAGAAAATCTCAATTAAATAAGCTTTTTCTACCAAATGACAGTTTTGTGGCAATTTCATTCAGTGCTGTTCAGCATATAATTGGCATGTATTTCTGTAGGCAAAAGGAAAAAAAAAAAACCAAGAATGTAAATTAAGGCTCTCACTCAGCACAGGGGTCGTGTTTTCCCTATATTGTGGTGTAGCAAAATGGAGTCCTGATCGTGCTATAAGCTGAGAGCACAAGACCCTTACGCAAATAATAGAAGTCCCGTGAGAGACTAAACTCATCTGTAGTGTCCCTCGGTGTAGCTGGGAAGGTCTCTGGAGATGAATTCAACTACATAAGTAGTACCAAAATCTTCATAAAGTGAGAGACTGAAAAATAAGAATACTGACATAAAAGTTCCTGAGTCATCTTACCCTAATGATTTCCTGGCTGTGTTTGCTTTGCTCACTAGAGAATGGGGAAATTTTAAATGATAACAGCTTGGGGTCAATCTATTTTTCTTTTGTGCCCAAATTCTGCACTTTTTTTGCTGAAAGCGCATGTAGCAGAGTAAAATTAATCAATTTTCCAGCACAGATCTAAGTTTTATCATGCAAAAAGCTGCACAATCAACAATATTGAATCACCTAACTTCTAAGTCAGAGCTGGAATGAGTTCTGCAGAAACTCCTTTTTGCCATTAAAATGAGTGGTAACCAGGGCAGAACTGGTGTGTACAGTCTTACCAGAAACAGCCTATAGAAGCTTCCCAATTCTAATGTATGGGGAGGTTTTAAAACATTAAATAGAAAGTTAATTTCACAATAAAGAAAGAAGCTGGTTGGCCACAAAGTGCTGTCCAGGCTGGAGAGGTTTCCTTGAAGACAGGCAGAATCTTAATGAGGAAGCAGCTCCCCTAAAAGGGACACTATTTGGTCACTAAGTCACTGATCCACAACACTTACTTTAGTCATTTATGATGGGTGACACAAGCCTTTCAAGATAATCCCTCCTATTTGAGGTTTAATATTTCATCCAGTTCAAAAGGGATAAGGTTAAGACTTTGTTCATGAGATCTCAGCTTAGACAGAACATAATTCAAAATGTTGAAAATCACTTAAGCCCATTCTTTCTTACCTACAGATTTATAGTAAGTTTCTTTCTGGGTCTGAACCTCTTTTTCTTTTTTCTCCTAACGTGAAACAGTTTAATTTAAAAAAAATTGAAAGTTTGCATAGAATAGAAAACTTCTGTTTTCCCAAATCTAAGTCAGTCTGGGCATATAACGCAGTAAAAGATGTCTTCCTAGCATCCGTTTTTACATATATTTATGTGAATATATGGATATACAAACAAACGCATGCCTAGTCAAACCCTGAGAGTGCCTTGTGGACAGTCAAAATGTGCAACTCTCCAGCTGAGATCCAACCCTGGTGCCAGGAGGCGCACAATGGGTTTATTTTGCTCTTTATTGCCTACCATGGAATGAGCAAATGGTCCCTCGAGCTGGCCGTTTGCTTTCACATCTCTGCACGTTTTCCACAAACTTCCCTTGCCCACGCTTCCCGGTGTGCTCTGTGACTCACGGCGCCTCCCTTGTCAAAGAGCTGGAGTATCTTGAGAAGCACGATGCTGTTTTGTTTTTGGCTTCACAAATAAATCTGTGCTGCGCTGCAAGGAGAATTGCAACCAATACATCAGAAAGTGAATGGAAATCATATTTCCAATTTGTGCTTATGCTAAAAGGTGTCCAGTTTTAAAATGAAACCGTATATTAGCTTTGGCTGTGCAAAATAGGAGACATTTCAGAAAGTACTAGTTTCAATGTTTTTGCCATCCAATTTGAGAAGAACCTTCTATTTGCATCTATATTTTAAAATATTCCCACTCTGGAACTTTTTGTAAGCTTTGCTTCATACCCATGGGGGTTATTTAGGGCTGTTACGGAAGCATTATTGAAAATGAAAACATAACTTCGACTGTAAGAAGCAAGATACCTTAGCCTTCAAAATTTACATGTTCCTGGAAATTTCTAACTCAGTGACACCTGAAATGCTCCTTTGCTAACTCAGCAAATAAGGAGTTAGTTGTACCTATTACCAGAACAATGCCTGCACATGGAGATTTGCCTCTTGAAAAATCACCGGAGGGCATGAGAAAAATGAGGAAGGATGTTAGGACTAATTGAAATGAAATGCTGCACTGCAGTTTTGTGCCCCAGCCTGAGAGAGGCTGGAGAAATGGACTTAAAAATATTGCACAATGGGAAGAAGAGCAGTTTATTCTTGCATATCGAAGGTAATCAAACCTGTGCTCTTCCAGCAAGTAGTGTTGCTGAGTGGGAAGAGCGTCAGTCACTCTGACCCAAACATGAATATTTTGGAGGATAAAGCCAGCAACTTGGGTTCCTCTCAAAAAGGAGCAGAAGACGATGGGGCTTGTTAGGGCTGCCAGGTCTTCCTTCGGCTGGTCCTGGTGTGAACAACTCTGGGGCCAGTCCCTTGCTCTGCACAACACATTGTAGTTGAATCCTACGCTGACCCCCAGACCTGTAGGTTGCCTTGCTGGGACAGTGGGGAGACCTGTCACCAGCAGCAGCCCTGCCCTACCTGAGTGCCATGGGGTGGTGGCCGGAGATGTGAAGGCACTGCCCTGTGCTGGGGTCTCCTCAGCTCCCCAACTCATCCCCCAGCTCTCTAGCACCTTTATATGATTCACATCCAGAGATTCAGCTTCCTCATTCAAACAAAGGAGGGCTGCTGAGAAGTTAAGCAGCTGGGTTTATTGTTTTAGTTTGGATATTTGTTGGTTTTTTTACTTGAAGAGTCAACATCAGTGAAATTTGAACTGAGATTACTCTTCAACCTATTTATCACTAGTGCCCCAGAATCATTAGAGAAAAACCCAAAGATTAAATGCCAGCTTTTGCACTGGCAGATGAATTGATACTGATACTGATACTACATCCTGGTGCCAAGTAAAAGTGGAGATATAGAGAAGACAGAGCCAGACTCTCCTTAGAGGTGCACAGTGAAAGGACAAGGACAACAGACACAAGCTGCAATGAGGACATTCCCACTGGAAATAAGAAACCTTTTCATGAAGAGGCACAGGACTAGATGCGCGGGATGTCCTTCCTGACTATTTTCAAAACACAGCTGGATGGTGCTGAGCAACCTGCCCTAACCTGACAGGCAGCCCTGCCTGGAGCAAGGAGCAGGAGATGAGGCCTCCACAGCCACATCCAGCCTGATGGACTCCCAAGAAACCCAGCAGAGGATATGTTTCTTTCGCACCTCTCAGATGCGTGAAGGGTGCTCACCTTTGACAGGCTCAAGATCACAGCAGTCATTAAATGAAAAAATAATGTAGCATTTGTTGTAAAACCTGCAAATCAGGCAGTGGCGGTATGCATGCTTCTTTTCTGATACCTCCGCATCTTTTTGTTTTTCCTCCCTCCCAAAATGGCGTCAGGAGCTAACACTGCCTTCATCCAGACAGCAGGGTGCTGGGGTTGCTGTGGAAGTGATTTAAATACACAGCTGTTCCCTTCTGCTCCTGTTGATCTGCTCATGCCTCAGATGCATGGTTTCTAGCCGTACTTGCAGTTCCACAACAGCTTTTAGTGCTCCACTGGGGATGGTGTTGGGTAGGGTAACGGGTGGCAAGCTCAGCCTCCCAACACCATTTTCAATAGTTGTGCCATTCAGTGGAGATTTGTTTCTGTATATTTCTCTTTCCTCACTCGAGTCCTTCTTCCTCACACCCAGCCAGTTTCTAATCACCTTGGCATCATCAGGGCTTCTGTGTCCAGTCAATTCCAAAGGCATCGAGTGACAGAGACTAGGACTGCAGAGGTCCTGTCCTGGCGGGAATGCAGGGCTAACACATACAACCATTTGAGCTCACCACGCTGGGATCTAACCACCATCCCTCCCTGTATTCTAGTATGTGTCAGCTCAGGATGAAAGCAGAAACTAAAGATGTAGCTGCAGTTCCTTTGGTGTGAACGTGCAACCTTAATTATAATCTCCATCAAATCACAGACCTGCCTGTGCTCAGACTATTACAATATTTTCCATTCCCTACACTTCTGCTACAGTTCCTTATGGAATTTCAGTTTTCTCATTAAATCTAGACCAAATAGACCCATTTTTTCACGTAAAATTTAACAGGTTAGAGGTCTGACAGTTTCCTTGCAGGACACTTGTTTGACATGTCTGTCTTACTTTCCAATTATAAAATCTAATTTATTCTAGTATCTTAGAGCTTGTCATTAATTTTATTTTAATGCATGGAAACTGAATAGAATTTAAAGAATGTATATATTTTTACTCCCCAGGAACAGACGATATCATGATTTGCGTGGCTTGGTCAATGCTAAATACAGGCTGAATTTTCTACTGCTCTGCCCCTTCTATGGCAATATCAAAGGCAGTTACTTTAAATTCAAAGATGTGCTGAAGGTCACAAACATAGTGTGTTTTTCCGCAGTTCTTTAAGGCAAGGTATATTATAAAGGCAGAAAAAATCCTTTCTGTGTACCAATTTGTATTCTGTGTGGAATACTTCTTGCAATACTGTGCAGACCTTTGGTCTACCCTTGAATCAGGGTGGGAGTGTGTTTTTTTTCCCTCTAGATAGTTATTTCAGAACAGAGTACTGTTCAAAGCACGCACATTAAACTTGTATGTGGGATGGGTGGGATCAGGCTGTGCTCATCCTTGCTCATCTGGACATATGTGTAGGTGTAACTTAGGGCCACTGAACACCGTGAAACATCAGATTGCAAAGGATGGGTTATAAAATCAAATCCCTTGTACATGTCTTTTACCATTTGATCCAAACAATAAAGTCAGGGTCAACATTTTGTTTGTTAGCAAGATCCCCTCAAGGTTTGCACTCCAGTTCAGTTCATTATCCAATGAAGAGAAAAACTTGTTCAACTAAACAGTGCTATTAAAGCATTAAAAGTCATCACCAAATAGAAAGTTTATGCTCATGGTCGCTCGCCTGGTTGTGGAAGTGCACTTTAAAAAAACACCACCTGTCAAATCCATGCAAAATCCAGAAATTCCATATTAAAACTGGTTTCCCCTGCTCACACCCTGGGGAAAGTCCTGTACTTGCTGATTATCAGGAAATACTGAGAATTTACAGCTTTCTGGAGTTAATGGCCGTGGCAGTTCCCCAGCACCCAACTATTCCCGTTGCTGATTTTCCCTGAATTCACTTTACAACATGTTTTTACATTCTTTCATCACCAGATGCTCTAGTGACTGCAAACACCACCTTGAAGGGACAATCTCTTAAGCTGTTTTCCTACTACAAATGGAAAAAAACAGAAAAAGAAGTTACTCCTGCCCTTTCACTGTTGCGGCAGAAGTCCTACTCGCTACATCTATGAATGAATTTCCTGGCAGTTTTGCAGTAGAAAGGGTTAACTCAGGAGGTGACTAAGCCCAGTCCAAGGTGGTTACAGCACTCCTTAGTTTGTGTCTGGAATTACTGAGAGATTTTGTTTAACGGTGTCTGTTCCTCTCCCCCCCACCTCTTTTCTGAAATCTTTCGACCTTTGGTTATGTTATAATTCAGTGAATTAATTATAAACGATCCAGTTACTTAATTATAAATGAACTAGTGCATAGATCAGATGAAGCTTCAATGTGGCAAAGTCATAGTTTAGAGCTTCACGCAGCTGGGCCTGGATTGCTGCCACCAGCCTGGCTCACTCTGGCTTGCAATTAGCTCAGGGCTGTCCACACTTCACTGCAATCTCACCTTCTTGTAGAAATGACTGATTTTTAGACAAGAGAGAAAGCAGACAAGAAAGAACAAAGTTTAGTAAAGGAGCATGTGCTGAATCGCTCCCGTGCTGAATGTGAAAGGTGGGGTTTTAGTTAGTGCTCAGAATTAATGCAATGTCATTCCTACCAAATCCATAACTGGCTCAAAGGGTAACATTCTGGTCAGTTTTTAGTGTATTTGGGAACCCCAGAAAAACGGATGGAGTCTCTAGAATTCTGAAAGGACACCACAGGGAGATGAAAGGCATGGACCCTTTGAGAAAAACAGTATTGCACGTCTAACACATCCTGAGACCAAGTTGAGAATAAAATGGAAAAAGGAGCTGCAGGAAAGATTAAACCAGTGCAGAGCATTTCTCTGTGAAAGATCTTTGCTTGGAAAAAAAACAGTGACAATTATCATATTATCATTTTCCCCATATTCATATAAATGCTAAGTAGAATTCCCCTGGAGTACATTATTCAGATTAGCACTTCTCACTGCAAGGGGACACAATGTTAATTCCTGTATTTATAATAAATTGCTATACCATCATCAGACAAAAACAGCTTTGTTTTGGAAAATGACAGTTTTTAGAGCAGTTAACTCACATAACTTTAATGCCTATTTTTAAAATTGCTCTGTATTTAAATGCCACTTATTATGATAGCAATTGTACTCCTTAAATATTTTTTGTGAACCAGAAATATTTGCTTTAATTTTATTCTCGGAAGTGGATGTGCTTAGTGCAGCACAATGAAGAAAAGTGTCATACCTATATGAAGTCATATATCTTCCTCCACTAAGGAGCCTTCACAATTCTCAAAGAGACACAGTAATTTCCAGAGAGCCTCCTTTTCTGGGGATAAATAAGGCAAAGTTTCCATTAGAACTAGCCAAACACTATTAAAATTAATTTGGTTGAGTTTCTTTAGCCTCGTTCCTATGATTATGAGGTATACTGGTTTTAAACAGAAAGAGGGGAGATTTAGATTTCATATTTGGAAGAAATTCTTTCCTGTAAGGGTGGTGAGACACTGGAACAAGTTGCCCAGAGAAGCTGTTGATGCCCCATCCCTGGAGGTGTTCAAGACCAGGCTGGATGGGTCTTGGAGCAACCTGGTCTGGTGGGAGCTGTCCCTGCCATGGCAGGGGGGTTGGAACTCCATGATCTTTAAGGTCCCTTCCAACCCAAACCATTCTATGATTAAAACTTTTTCAGTGCTTTCATATGTGCAAATGGGGCTTTGTTTCCTTTGCTATTTAAGGCACAGCTGATAGTAAGGGCCATGTTCTCATGTAAAGGAGTGTTTGGCGTGACTGTCACTATTTTCCTCTCTCCACTCACTGGTCACTTCTTTCCAAAATTTGGTCAGAAGTGTCATGTGGTGGCTGCTCCTTGCAGTGATGGGTTACAGACATCCAGCAGCCCGTGGCCCAGTGGTTCTGCCAGGGATTTATGCTGGGTGGGGAAAGGGGAAGAGTGGGATGCTAACGTTGGGAATATCGTCAGCTGTCTGGCCAGGCCAGATGCATGGCAAAAGGAACAGCTTTGATGCCAGTTTTTGGTGCTTGATCTCAGTGGGGAGGTTTAATCACTTAAAAATACATTCAAGATGTAGCCTACATTTAACCTGTATTTTGTTTGCCAGCAGCTCTCAATTTGGCTGTATTTGCAATTAAGTCTTACACTGCCACTCGGGTACTGATGCCCAGATGCCTGAATTAAAGGGACCAAATAATTCATAGGTTGTGGGCTAGATGTTTTGTAGAGTGATCATTTTCCCAGTAACATATTCTGTCACTTGCACTCTTTATTTGAACATTTTTGATCAGGTGCAATAGCTCAGATCCTAGAAATGAGGGCTCCACTGCTGAACAGGATGAAAGCAGGTCTGTTACCAAGCAAATGTCCTGAGAAAGCCAAAAAAAACGTAAGGCACCTGCGTGGTGGTCTCGGCTTCTGCACATTTCTCCACACCACTCTCTGAGGGATTAGAATTTGAATTAAAATTTTTCATTACAAGTTTTTTTTGCTTTTGCAGTGTATTTCTTCATAAAGTATTCCCTGAACATTAAGAATGACAAACAATTGAATAGATGGTATGAGCACGTTATGGGCAAGATCAGTGTATGGTATTTTAAGCACACTAGAAGGTATTACAGATTACTGTAAATCACAGTTAGAAGTCCCCTGCTTTATTATTTTACATTATGCAGTGATTGGCTGCCATTTATTAAAAGATTTATTAAATATCCTTACCCTTGTAAACTGCTGCAAACGGGCTCATAATATTAAGTAACTAAAATGCAAAATTGAAGTGATTTGACTACACTTGTTCCTGTTACAGCTTGTTATCCTCTGATCCTACTTTACTTCTGTCGAGATCATTTTAAGTTTTCACTCTGCATTTACTCGATCGCAGTTCCTCCCACTTCGATGTCACCCAAAGACTCAATAAGCTAATGCTTTTTCTATCGAACAGGTTATTAGTGAAAACATTAAATAATGCCAGACACTATGCAATCAAAATTACTTCAATTATAGATATTACATGCTTTTAAGAAAATATTGATAATTCAAGGCAGCACTTTTCAGAGTGTTAACCTGTAATTTAAGCTGCTATTGGGAGGAGAAGGGCACAGTCACAATCACAAAGAGAAAACCACTTAGAAATACAGTTCATTCCCCTGCCCTTGTGGATGTAACCCCCAGTGAAGTTAGACCAAAGAAGTAATGATGAATGGTTTGGAATCAGTGAATTTCACTGAATTTTTTTTTAGAGTTGGAAGGGACCATAGAGATCATCTAGTCCAACTCCCCTGCTGAAGCAGG
>JAOQGH010000023.1:10479501-10519166 GCA_025769975.1 Gallinago jamesoni | reverse complement strand
AGGTTCTTCCTCGCCCAGCTCTCCAGCCTGTCCAGGTCTCGCTGGATGGCAGCACGGCCCTCCGGGGTGTCAGCCACACCTCCCAGGTTGGTATCATCAGCAAATTTGCTGAGGATACACTCTGTCCCCTCGTCCAGGTCACTGATGCTTATGAATCACTTATGATTAATTTACAGTTTAGCTTTAGTAAGTGTATTTTCACATGTATGTACAGATATCTATGGCATACACACACATTTTTTTTTCCTTCCCTTTTCCAATGTTTTCGAATTCTCCTACATTCAGAATTTCCTGAACTGGAATTCTTTCCCTGATTTGTTCTGTACCTTTCACATGATGAATTATGCAATTTTCAGAGTGCAACTCATGAAATACAAACTGTGCAGCAAAGCAGTAAAACAATTTTTTCTCTGCTTTTTTTCCAGTTTGCTGCTGGAATTTGAAGAAAAATCCTTTGGGTTCCAGTGTGCTAAGAGACTTAATACCTTGTCACACTTTTTCTTGTATTTAAAAATTAATGACTTGTATTTGCAGCCAGTCTTGCATCAGAACATCCTTGCTTGCAATTAATTCCTTGTAGCCTCTCTTAGCAATGCTCCTTGCCCTTATTTCTGATAATGATCCAAATCTCAGACTCCACTGAGACTCCAAGTAACCGAGAATGAGGAGGTTCTTTCATTTTCTACAAGTTGATTTATTCAATCCTACTAAGCATTTGTTCCAATTGGTATCTCCCATTCTCTAATATATATATATATAAAAATATATATATATAAATACAGATCTATCTACCTATATATACAGGCATATATATATATATTGTTAATTAAATGTTGCAATATGGGATGACCTTCACAACAAGCTGTTTGATTACTGGGATTCATTCCATTAGACTGAAATTAATCCATACTGAGGAAAAAGGTACACACTTCACTTTGGATAGTGTCATTTTGGCAGCTTCTTTGGAAAGTCTGTTGTCCTTGCCAACACTGGCTTCAAAGTAACAGAAGGAAAGGACACATCAATAAGGCAAGAAAATAAAAGTCATTTGGTCAAACCTAAGTGCTGGGGCAAAGTAAATGGTATGTCTTGCCTTGACTGAAGCCTAGTCATGCTGTGTAAATTAAAACTTCCCAACTGCCTTAATTTATTTCCAATTTTAGCTCACTAAGCAAGATTTCCCACTGCCTTTTCTGATGTGGCAGACTTAAACACTGTTGTTCAAGCTCGGGAATGTCCTGCTTTGCCCTTACTGTAATAACTGCACGAGACGCAAAGATACTGACCCAAATTGTTTTTTAAAACATGCTTTATACCAGAGTATAATAGCACTCAAAAAGCTATGCCAGCATGGGCCTAATTTAAGTAACGCAAAACATTCTTATAGATAAAGCAAATGTTTAACTATCTTCATTAATAGGCTCCTCAGTAAAGAGGCGCTTAGAGGTTTCGTAGCGATGCAAAGAACGAGAGGGCTGAAAGGCTGCTTGCAAAAAAGAGATAAGCCTTGTACCTCCTGGCCAGTAATACTGAGGGAGAAACACAGATTTTGTTACACAGACAAGGAAAAGCCATGTTTTACTGCAGGATTTAAGGTGATAATCAGCAGACAGTAACTTTAGAAAGAAAATATATGCTACCTAGAGTCAAAACCACACACTGAATGAAAGGCCATCAGGTCGTTACGTTGAAAAGCCAAAGAACAGCAGCCTGAATACAGAGAAGGAATGTGTCTGCCCCTTCTTTAGCCAGGGCTAAAGAAACTGTGGGAAATAAAACAAATCCAGCTTCCCAGAATCAGGCTCCAGGCTGTCCACATTTCTGTGAATTATGATTCAGATTCCCAGATGCAATCTGGTGCAATGCCAGTGTGACCAGTGGTGCTACCAATGGGGTCTCCCCACATGTATATGCAGGTGCACAAGGACAGCCAGTTAGAAACTCACCGAGGTGTATCCTCCCCATGGAAAATAACAACCCCCCAAAAACGTATTCTCCAGAAATAAAGAGAACACCAGCGGAATTTCAGGGCAAACCGCACCCATGCCTCTGTTTTCACCAACTCGACCTCTCCTTAAAAAACCTGGAAGGTGGGTTGAAGTCCTAAGGACCAAGCCTCTTCAGCATTGTGAGCTCCCTCTTGTAAGGTCACCAGCTTTCAAGCAGTGCTGGTGCTCAGGACACAGGGCACCCTGTATTGCCCAGCTGCCAGCCCTTCGGTCTCTTCAGGGTCCCAGTCTTGCCAAGGCTGCAGGCTTCTCCCACCAGCTCCTTCTGTCTGCACACAAGCTTGACCTCTCTTCATCATTCATCATTGGAGGAGCTCAATCATTGCCAGCAGTGGTATGTCCCAAGTTAATTTATTCTATTTTGGCAGGAAATTCTAGAAGCTCATTCTGATTTCATTTTTCAGTTTTTTCTCTCATTCTGAAGGTTTTTTTAGGGTGCTTTTGGTCTAAAAATGAGCTGGAATTGCTTCTGCCACTGAACTGAAGTCACTTGCACCCCTTCACTTGCCTGGGGTCCTTCCAGTTAAATTGATGCTCTACCAGCAGAGATGAACTGGAACTGACGAGACTATCCCACATGTCTTTGCCCTGTACTATGGTGCCTTCAAACATTCGTGCTTTCCCAAGTCACCTGTGGGGCACAGTCCTTGCTTTTTGGGGGCACAGTGGTGCAGGACAGGGGATGGGAGGTCAGGCAAATGTGGCTTGGGCTGTGAGACTTGTTGAGACAATTTTGAGGGACTGAGAGCAAAGCCAGTGTCCCTTGTCACACCCCTAACAACTGGAGGGACAGGGTTCAAGGTAGTTTTACTGACTTCCTGTCCAGCCAGTCAGCCAACATGCATTAAATACACACATGTACACCAACTCTGTCAGTATTTTTTAGGGTGTTCTGAGGAAGGATGAGTACCAAGCCCACAAACATGTCAATATAAAAGTAAAGGGTGCAATCAGCACAAACTGTAGGAAAAGTGCTGTGTTTATCCATTTTTTTCTGTTCCCAAGACCAGAATTTTAAAGGACCAATTTGGCTAATAAACTTGTAAAGAAATCAGGTATGCTGGAAAACTACTTTTAAAGGTTAATCTTTAAATAACTATTTTTTGCTCTTTGAACACTGGTGTGAACATAAAATAGGAGAAGTTGGTCAAGCCACCACCATTTTCTAACTCCCCATTTCCTTGGCAATCTTTTTATCTCCAGTTCTTAAAGGGATTTGAAACATCCCTGTTACCTTCACGAAGACGTTCATAGCTTTCTGAAACTACCTGACCACAAGTTCTTTAAAAGTAAGCATAAGCATTTTTCTGAAGTTGAATTACCCTGCATTAAAATGATTGACCTGCATTAAAATGCCTAAAAAAATGAGTGCAGCCTATCCCTGTAAGCAATGTCGTTCCAGTCTGCATTGCCACCAAGGTTTCAGCATCTTGTGAACTCTTGAGGGAGAGAAACAGAGAGACACTATCAATTACTGGTTTAAGAATGGGGGTTCTGCAGACTTTCGAATACCCTGGATCTCCTAAAGGCTGTTGATATCAGCGATGAGTGTCTAAACTTTGCTGGTGTATGCCCCCCGATGCTCAAAAATTCAAGGCAAATCATAGCATCCTCTCCCTTCAAACACTGCTTTATGAAATGAGTTTTCTGAAGGATGTGATTTCTGTAATGGTTTGCTCCTGGCCTGGCCCTACAAGAGTAATTTTTTCTTGGGGAGCAGGGACAGGCTTCACTATCAATGGATTTGGAACAGCATGGGTCATTTAATTTTACTTTTTTTTTTCCTTTCCAACAGTATAACAAGAAGATTGAAAACCTCAGTTGAACTTTTCTTTAAATACTGCCATTTTAAGGAAGCTTTTGGACTTCACTTTTGTTTTATCTGAGTGATAAAACACTGGTGCATGTACAAAACATAAATATAAAAGCTTGGTCACTACTTGTTCTGAATAATGATGGTCAGAAAATTCTTTTGCAAGGTATTTACAAATACAAAATCTATATTTAAAAAAAAGCTGTCCACGATACCTTCTTGATATGTTAGAAGAGTTATTTTTTGTTTATTCAATACAGTCTCTTCCAGAAGAAAATAAATATATCTGTAACTGTCTTATGGCATGGACTAGAAATTGTCCCTTGTTACTGTCAGCTGCCATACATCATAGAATCATAGAATGGTTCGGGTTGGAAGATCATTGAGTTCCAAACCCCCTGCCATGGGCAGGGACACCTCCCACTAGACCAGGTTGCTCCAAGCCCCATCCAGCCTGGTCTTGAACACCTCCAGGGATGGGGCAGCCACAGCTTCTCTGGGCAACCCAAGCCAGTGTCTCACCACACTCACAGGAAAGAATTTCTTCCTTAGTTCTAATCTAAATCTCCCTTCTTTCAGTTTAAAACCATTGCCCCATGTCCTGTTTCTTCACTCCCTGATCCATCCCCATCTCTCCTGTAGCCCCCTTTAAGTACTGGAAGCCTTCCTTCTTTAGATGGACTTTTTTTTTTTCAAGCATAAGCAACAGCACTTTAGGTACACTCAGTTTTTAAATCTTAATTCTGATTTAAAATCTTGTTTTTAAGTCATCCGAAAAGCCAGTGAAATGGGGCTAATAAAAATTAGGAAGCTAATGGGTTCCTGCCTTAGTAATGCAGAGGATCCATTTCTACATCTGCAGCATGGCATTAGGAACATGGGAAGGGAGCTGCAGGAGGCCAGAGGTGTAAGGAATTCAGATTAGTTGCTTGTCCTGGCAGCTGACGGAGAAATTTCTCTCTGGTGTAAACTGGCAAGGGGGGAAAATGCAGACCACAGCCCTGCAGGTGAGTACAAAACAAGGAACTGGAGGAGACCATTGCAGGGTCTCTCTACAGAGAGAATAGAGTGGAAACAATTTGTAATATAGCTCTGCCCAAATGTCCCTCTCCGTGCTGTGCTCTCCTTTCCCAGCAAGTTCATAGTCTTTCCATGCACAGGCCACGGAGCTACCCGCAGCTGGGTTTGATTTTAGCAGAGTAAGACAACTTAATAAGGCTTTTCCTAACTTTAATACATGCTGGAAAATACAGTTGACCTTGTGGGTCACTGCCACTGAATAGGCTTACTACATCTTGAAGCTAACTTTCTGGAACATTTAAATATGGAAAATCCGAGACTGAGACAGCTTCATTGCAAGGCTGGCTATATTTAATCCTAAAGCCCCAGGAAAATGTCAAAGATGGCACTGCAGTAGGAAATCTTATTTTTCTGAAGAAGTATATGTGGCCTAAGCAGACACATTGTCTTCTTCTGGAACACCAGATAATGTGGAAAATGTCATTTTAGAAGGTACACCTTTCAGTCTGATAATACAGCATTTATATAGATTCATAAGTCTGTAGAATGGATCATTACTTGCACAAAAATCCATACCATCTTCTCGGCTTAATATAGCAGTGAAAGAAATATTTCCAAGATTTCACCGGAGGAACAGATTGGAGATCATGACAAAGAATGAGCATGTAGTGTAATTTATAGCTTGCCTGAATTAGACTTCTCATGTCTGATCTGCAGTTAAAATTGGAGGTAGTAGGCTTAAGTTGGCTTCGTCAGCTAATGAAGAACTTCTATCAGGAGAGTGGCTGTTCATTTAGCCTGGCTGTGTTCTGCGATCCGGTCCCTGCAGCTGTTTCCTGATCTTGTTGATGTGTTTAAAGAACACACATTTGGTACTCCATGCTTCTGGAGGTGGCATATCCTCACACTTCCTGCAAAGACTTAGCACTATACTTTACAGAGTAGTAGAAACAAAAGCCCATAACATAAACAATCAAAAGTCTTTGGGGAGAAGGATTCTATTTCAAAGCAGAGTCTTGAAGTTCAGCCCCATGAAAGGGCTCATGGCCAGTGCCACCGTGGCTCAAAACTAAGACCTAAAGCATATGTGTCACATCTTGCTCTACCTTAAGCTGATATGTCAGGGTAAATATAGGTATAAACCCCAAACTTCTGCATAGTAATAGACAAAATTATGGGTCCAGAGAAGGGCAACGAAGCTGGTGAGGAGTCTGGAGAGTAAGTCTTATGAGGAGAGGCTGAGGGAGCTGGGGTTGTTCAGTCTGGAGAGGAGTAGTCTGAGAGGAGAAGAGGAGGCTAAGGGGAGACCTTATCACGCTCTATAACTACCTGAAGGGGCGGTGTAGAGAGGCGGGGGTCGGTCTCATCTCCCAGGTCACAGAAGATAGGACAAGGGGAAATGGCCTCAAGTTGCACCAAGGGAGGTTTAGATTGGATATTAGGAAACATTTCTTCACCGAAAGGGTTATCAAGGATTGGAATAGGCTGCCCAGGGAAGTGGTTGAGGCACCATCCCTCAAGGTGTTCAAAAGATGGGTTGACATGGTCCTCAGGAATATGGTTTAGTGATTTTTATTTCTTATTTCTTATTTATTTTTTTGTCAGAGTTAGGTTGACGGTTGGACTAGATGATCTTTAAGGTGCCTTCCAACCCAGACGATTCTCTGATTCTTTGATTCTATGAAAAAAAATCCACCACATAACAATTACTTGCAAGATGTGGAATTTTGTGTAGGAGACCAAGACACACCCACACAGTATCATAAACAGTAACAATAAATTATTGGATATTTGACTTGAAGGACAGACTAACACTATACATATGTTTATATAAAATCTGTTTCTTAAATGAATGCACACTATAAAAGAGTGTCCATTAGAAATACAGTCTTGCTTCTTTCTTTCCCAGATCTAATCCCCTTTTACATCCTGGGCTATAAAATAATAATAAGGGGAAGTGTAAACATTTTTCAGGTTGCTGTTTTGTTCTTATTTAAAGTGGCTGCTGCCCCTTCTTGTTGTCTGTGCCACTGAAGTCATGAGGCATCCTCATGCTTATAGTTGCTGCCAGTGTAAGATGGGGTACCCTTGGGAGACGGGCTAGATGTCATCTCTCCTAAATGGAGTCAAAGACCATCAACCCCAGGAAAAGGTGGCACCCCCTTAGGGGATGCCTGGATTGGGACTCTGTCCTGGGTTGAGAGACACAGGACTAACTTCTCTTCTAATGCTGGGGAAAACTTCCCTTTTAGAAGACTCTAGTATCTGAATTTGTGAAAATATTTACTTTATAGCCAGCCAGGTGATGTGGCTTTCAAGGTCTCTGTGATTTCGAGCCTTGCTAGGCACAAGGGAGAGGAGGAGTAAGGCCTGAGCATTTGACCCAGGCTGGTCAACAGATTATGAATGTCACATTCAATATAAATTAGAAAGTTTGCTGCATAGCTCTCTCTTTCCCTTGATGGCGGTGGTCCAGAGAACTCCTTGTCCCAGTATGAGACCTCTGAGCTCATCCCTTCCTCCCAGATCTGTGTAGCTTGCAGTGTCTCACATTTGCTGTCCCCAGAGGGAGAGCACAGCTTCCTCCTGATAGAATTGACTAAGTATAATTCTTACATATCTTATACTAGTATTGTGTTTAATACGATTGTTATTTATTATGATTGTTAATTACTTAGTCTTATCCTACTAAATCTATATATATTTCAACCCTCATGTTTCCTCACTTTCCCCGATTCCCCTTTCTGGGTGGGGAGCAGTCATTGGGTGAGAGAATAATTGTTTAAATGACAATAAATTGTTATGGGTTTTCTCAAACCCTAATGGGGTGAAATGCAAAGTTATAAAGCAGGCAGATACTTTTGAGCTGCTTTAATTAGAGGACCACAGCAGCCTCTTGGTAGTTATTATACACTGCAAGCCTTTGAGAACCCTTGAAGGACACTTGAGTTTCTAGACAACCTTGTGTCGTGTGCCGCTGGAGCTGAAGGGCTGTGGGTACCTGAAGCAGGCAGAATATGCTTCTACAAGCTGCAGTTAATGCTTGAGGTCAAGCGTGACAGGGACACAAGGGGACACACGAGTGTGTGGGCACCAACAAGGGGCACTAGGGAAGTGCAGAGTGGAGGGAATGGTCATGGAGCTGCAAGGAGCCCCCCCCAAAAAATAAAATTGGAAATAGCAAAATCCAGACTGGAAAAATGTTTGAGGACATATGGCATGGCAGAAATATAGTATACAACAGGAGGGTAGTGAAAGAGAAGCAAGTGGAGTATAGAGGTAGATGGGGGACAGGAGTGTGTGTAGAGAAAGAATAGAGAGGGATGTGACAAGGGCAGCAGGAGGGAGCACTGGAGCGGCATTTGCCTAGGTATTCTCTGAAAGACTGTGCCAACAGTTGAATTTGCAATAAAGAATGAAGGAAGGCAATTCAGGAATCATGAACTGCCATTTTAAGTCATTTTAATGACTTAAAATCATGGGATCAGTAATGTCATAATACAGTTGCGGTGGTCTTGTGTTCGGAAAGAAAATCTCAGCTCTGAACACAGACTGTGTGTTTGAAATGGATGTGGCAGGTCTGAACTGAGCACAATTCAACACCTGGTAAGTATTGAAAGGATAAATAGCAGGGCAAGATTTCATTTTCTAGACATGTGAGGAGGGAAAAAACCTCCTTCTCCCCAGCAAGGATTAGATTGCTTCTACTTGGCGCTAACCTCAGATTCCCAGTGTTAAATCAGTATTCAAAATGCATTGGCATTCCTCTTGTTCCTGAAAGTGGTTGTAGAAGTCGTACTTTTAAGCTTTACAGTTGTAAAAGTAATTTTCTGTTCTATCAGTGCAGGGGTGTTGTAGTAAAATTGATATTAACTAGAAAAATTAAATGTAGCACCAAGGGAAACTGCAGCTGCTGCTAAAAGTCCTCTGTACAGCCCCAACCCTATTTTACCATTTATAGAGAAATAGTAACTAGACATGATTTATCTAAGATTAAATCAAGGAACCAGACAATGTAGCTGTGTTGATAAGCAGGATATTCCTGTCAAGACAGTGATAAACTGTAGGTCTGGTCAGCAAAGTGAGAAAATCACCTGGAGCTGTCAAGATTAGAGGAGAAGTAGGAAAAAGGTAATTTTGGCAGGGGGAAATCACAACCACCGACTCATTGACCACATCCCCAAATGATACCACCTACTCAAAAGAGAACAACGGAAAAAGAAAACAGAGTCTGGGCAATAACTTACATAGGAAGTGAAGAAATCTCAACCAATCATTAAAGAGAATAACAATGAATATGTATTAATTGTTAGAATATGCAATAATCAGTGTATAAAAAGGGAAATTTTTGAACATAAGGTGTGTTCCTGTTTTGGGATGAGCACCCCATTTCTGCACATTAATGGAATAAACTTGGAAATACCTCTGCTCTGTGTGTTACTGGCTTGCACACCAGGTAAGGAAGCCAGATTTGGGACAAGAGGGGTAGTATGTGCGTAAAAAAGCTAAGTTAAAGCATTCAATAAGATGTTTCATTTAAAAATTTTACCTTTCAAAAAGGCTCTTTCAAAACTCTATTACCATCACATTTCTTAACTTCTTTATTGTTGACCCACTACACTGAAAGAGGAAAGTTACTTTTCTTACTTTGGATGTATGCTACACCTGCTTTTTTCCTGCACTGTTAAATCCACAGCCTTCAGGTTCTCTAGAAACCTTTAGGACTTCTGGATGCCCATGCAACCAGGAATTGAATATTTTCCATTTCATTTTTGAAATGGTGTCATATAAATTCACATCGCAGATTAGTATCATAGTTATAAGCTGGAAACTAAGCTGCAAATGCTAACCTACCAAATGTCCCTGTGCTATAGCAATACAGCTTTTGCACAAGTGGCCTCCCTGCTCTCTGTTACAGGATATTGTCACATGGACACATTGCCGCAGTTCCAGAAAAAAAGAGATGCATTTATCCAGCATGAGTTTCTTTTTCTATAGCAAAAGTGTGAGGTAGAAGAGTACTCAGTGTGTTGCATGAAAGCCTTTATCTTCATTTTCTACATATATGTGCCTACAGAGAGAGCACCATGTAACAATAGTGACTATTTCAATAATTCTTTTGTTAACCTAATTGTAAATAACTTCCTTAAACAGAGTATTTAGAAATTCTCTCTACAATTGTGCAATGCAGACCATGCAGAAACAGTTAAACATGTCTGTCAGGTAAGGGAAAGTTTTGTGTCTGGCATATAATGGGAAGAAATATAGATATGGAATACTTGCCTACCAGGATGCCCACCAGACAGTCATGGATCTTGTTCTACCACAACTTTAAGATTACCAGCAATGCAAATTCAATTTTTCTGACCAACAGATCCTATTTCTTACCATGCTCATTAAAGACTTTCTTCCCCTGCTTCTGTGAAGAATACAGGAAATTGGTTGGTGACCCTTCCACACTTCTGTTGCCGGTGCATGGCTTTTCCATGCTGCAGGCCAACACAGAGACTTCTGCAGGGAAAAAAAAGATGTTTTCATGTAAGATTTTACTTTAGAGTCTGGTTTTTGAGCAAATTTGGGGTTCACAGTCTGCACCAATGAAGGGAAAAAAGTATCTTTGGTAGGGCTTTCAAAAAACTCTATTTGATTGGGCAGCAGCTATTGGTTAATAACACAGGTCTCCAAGTCAGTCCCATCAACAAGCTACAGAAATTCCCTTTGACTAGAGCTGAGATCAGAATTTGCGTTTATGTAAATTGCATTCAGCTTTCTGGAAGGTAACATACCTCAGTGGCCACAGCTTCCTGGGAAAATCAACTTCTATGAAAATAATGAAACTGTCTATCCAGGGCAGGGAGCAGTAGCGCAGGGGACAGAACTGCCCTGGGAAAGAAATCTAGATTATGGCACTTATTTTACAATCTATCAGAGTGACCCCAGTTCTCACTGTGCCCAAACTTCCTTTGAATTAGCTTTTCCTTAAAAATGCATCCTGATATACAGCCTTATACTCATACACAGCTCTTCATAAAGTGCTTAAGTAGCTTCCTCCCTGCAGGTTGGGGGAAGTGGGACAGGAGAGTCTCAGTGACTTGACTATCTTTGGCTACTTAACAGCATCCTAATCTTACAACTCCGAGGCCACACAGAAGCTCTTCAGGGCTGTATAGTTTCCCATGGTCTTATTATACAAAGATAAATTGCTTTGGTCCCATCCTAAATTGCCTGTTCTATGGAGCTTTGCCTGTAAATTAATAACAAATGTAAGAGAGTCAGTAGAATTGTATTTCTGCAAGAGAAATTGATCTGTTAACATTTAAATTCTTTGCCACAGGCTTGAGTAAATCTTTTAGTTGAAGGCAAGATTAACTTCTTCCCTGTGGCTCCAACATCTTACCTTGTAGGGATTTTAAAGATGCATGAAGGATAGATATCCTTGCCTTTCAGCTTTTTGATCTGATCACTTTCATTTGGCCAGACGCTACCATGGCCATAAATTTCAAAGCTAAAAATAGCCTTGACTTTTTTTCCTCTTATCCCTTAATTCTCTCAAATAGATAATGATTCAGTGCTACCTTGTGACCTTTCAAGTCTAGCTCACTGCAAGTTAAGTGAACATCGGAGAGCAGAAGTCTTATACTTTAAGATTTTTAAAAGAGGAGTTCATATTTCCTATCTTTTATTTAAACCAGTAAGTAAGAGCATAGGGACGTGATTCCTTTACTGCAGAACATACAACTTGGGAGTCTGAAAGCCTGACTCTGGTTTTTCACTTCAAATAATTCTATCACAAAATCTTTACTTTTTACAAAACTGTTTCATAATATATATAAAGCCATTAAAATATTAGATCCTGCTTTCACTTGAACTTACCATAAATCTTTAGTAATTGATTACGGAAAACTGACACCAGGTTTGTGCCATCATAAAAAAGAGCAAAAAACGATTGTCAGCTCTGTCTATATGACTGCAATATTAATTGCTATAAAAGGACTTTGTTAGCACCTTGGTATAAAACAAATGTTATGAAAGAAACGTGGGTTTTTTAAAGAATAAACTGTAGTATTTCTGTTTAAAAGTTTAAGGTGAAATCCAATAGCACATCACAGACAATTGAAAGATCAAGCAAGACACATTAATTCAACAGGAGTTCAATCTTTGGGGAGGATGCCCCTCAACACCACATTTTCTGCGATTTTCTCTAGCGTGTCCTTCTGGGGTAGTTGCCAAAACATCTTGGCAGCCTTAGACAGCTGGTATCCCACACCACTGACACGATACAGTTTAAAAACATTATTCCTCATCCTATCTTTCCACTCCCTGATCAAGAGTCCTTCCCCATCTCTCCTGTAGCCCCCTTTAGGTACTGGAGGGGGCTATAAGGTCTCCCTGTGAACCTTACAATATAAAATTGGGAACGGTTTTAAAGTGAAAGAAAGGAGATTTAGATTAGATATTAGGAAGAAATTTTTTACAATGAGACACTGGCTTGGGTTCCCCAGAGAAGCTGTGGGTGCCCCACCCCTGGAGGGGTTCAAGGCCAGGCTGGATGGGGCTTGGAGCAACCTGGTCTAGTGGGAGCTGAACCTGCCCATGGCAGGGGGGTTGGAACTTGATGATCTTTAAGGTCCCTTCCAAGCCAAACCATTCTATGATTCTATGAAGAAGAAACCCAAAGAACACATCAAAAGTAATTTCTCTCACACAGGATGCTTGGTGTTTTGAGGATATGCCACCACTGGATTGGAAGAAGCAGCCTGAGCAGATGATTTGTCCGCCATTAGTTGTATCTGGCAAATGTAGGAGCTGTTAGGAATGGCCTTCTGAGGGAGCTGTTGGTCATTCCCAGGCGGCACTGCTGATCTCCATAATTACACAAGCCATCACGATGTAATGCACACTTCAATTAATTTTGCATCTTCTGCTTTTTGTGTCATCCACCTTTAAACTCTTAAAGGCAAGGAGCATCTCAGTATTTGTCATTTGCTTTGGTTTTGATGGCTTTTTAAATGGTGAAAGTTAAAAATAAAGCATGACAGCAAAGCAAGAAGAGTTTCTGAGAACTCTAGGTCAGTTCACTGGTTTGCACAGTTCAGAGAAATGAGTGAAGTCTTCCCAGCATTGGTTTTGTTTAGTTGAGTATCAGTTGATATGATAAATTTAGTCCTGCTAAAACTCTTGCGTTCTCCATCTCTTAGCAAAACTTGAAAAGCAAGCAGAAAAAATTCTCTTTCTGAATACAGGCTAATCTCACTGAATTCATAATGTTTCGTGAATGGCAGAAACCACCTCAAAATAACATCTAAGCAACTCAGAAATGAACAGTCTTGGCAACACCTGTAGGGAAGATCAGTAACCTTTCCCTTTTAAGTAAGAAACAGTCTGTCTTCTTTACCACATCACACAGGAAGTCTGTTACAAAACTAGATCATGAACCCACATTGCAAAAGTGTTTCTTCTCAGAAGAAGAGTTCAGTAAATGCTAAATTCATAAGCAAACCTAAAAAAATCAACAAAGGAGCCCAATTTTGTTAGCATCCCTGATAGGACTTGGGGCTGTATATAACCATTTGATTTTGACCCTAAAATTAAACTTCTTTGGTGCATTGTTTGCTGATTAGTGCAATGCAGTTGTAGGAAAATCATCATTACAATGTGCACACTAGCTGAAAATAACTCATTTGGGCAAAGGCTGCATTTGTCTCAGTTGTCTGACTTGTGGGTCTCCACCTTTTTGCTGCATAAGAGTTACAGTCAACGATGTGACTGCTACACTTTGGAAAAACACCATTATGAGAACCACTTCTAACAGGCTGGATATAGCTGCATCCCATTTACTGAGGACCGCAGGCAAGCAAAGTACCAAAGAAACCAAACCAAAAATGCTTGAAACATCACGTGCATCTTTTCAGAGCCCCATGTTTCACGATTCGGTGCCATTTCTCCTGAAGTGACATACATAATTCTCAATTTGGCCCAAAGGAATTTAGGAGATCCCCAGTCAAAGTGAAAAAGTAGGAGCTTCTTCAGAGGCAGGCATAAATAGTTCACTCTCCCAGTTGGCTACTCTCCATCTTGCTGGGGCTGTCAAAGATCTCTCTTGCTTTGAGAAGTAGTCCCTGGACAACATGTAGAGAAAACTGTGCCACTGAAGGACTTTCTGTTTGGGCCAATCCACCAACATACTAAATGGAAAAGATACCAACTCCTTCATCCTGCATCTTTGCTTTGTATTATTCCTCTTCCCTTATTCCTCTAAGCAGCTTCTCGCCCTCACTACTGTTCAATCTGTTTTTTCAAAGGACAGAGATCTGTGCTGGGAAGTAACCTTTAAACTCTAATTGTGGCTCAAGGTATTACCAATGGCATCTCACATATCTTAAGAAAATGATGTGCATTACAGGAACATAAATTCTCTATTTAGAAGAATATTCAGATTACAAATCCTCAAAGACAGAAGGGTTGGAATCAGTTCTGCCCAGGCAAATAGTATTTTTTTTAATTCACGCATAAAGTATTGAAATTTTTTTTTCCTTCCCCCAGACAATTTATCTTAATTAGAGATCTCTGTCAAAGTAGCCTCTCTTGCAGCAAAACTGAATTCAAAATCCATGTAGCCAAGACTTCCAGTTCACATCCTGATTATTTTTATGTGTTGTTTTTACATCTCCATTTTGAGGCCCCAATCGCTTTTCCTTGAGCCATGAGCTTCTGGAGCATGTTGTTTTAAATTTTACAGTTGGGTAACGTGAGAGTTGGCCACCCTTTAACCAGAGCACTAAAGGCCAGGGAGCTGCCACAAAACAGTGCCCCAAGTTCTGCCATTCTGGAATCAAAGCCACCACTCAGCATGCGCTGTGCACCCAGACTACTACTTTTGATCTCCAAATTGATACAGGAGATGAGTGTAGTGTGCTTCTGGCTGAGTAGGATGCTTGCAGGATTAGCCTAATTATGAGTCCTTTTAAGTCCTATTATTGATAAATTATACTGCTTTGTTGCTAGCACAATGGATTTACTGGCTAGATGACCCATCCTCAAGATGAAAAGAAAAACTGGAGCTAATTTGCATGTGGGAGAGTTCAAGGCCCAGTTTTGAAGGAAGATAAATGCCTCTTAATTATATTGACTGCCAGAGAAACACAGAAAATTTTCAGCATTCCTTGTAACTTGGCCCTACATAGTCAAGTTATTGGATAGAATTAAGTTACGTTTACAAACCTGCTACTACTGCCAGCTGAAATTAGCTGAAATAAGCACTACTGGAAGTCAAGAGACCTTTTAGAAAGATGTAAACTTACTTTTTATTTGACATGAAGAGAGGCTTCTTAACTAACTCAGTTATCTGTACTTGGTGCTTTTGTTACTTGTTGCTGAAACTGCACTCTTTACTGATCTGGAAGAAGGTTTTACATTTTTACAATGACCCTTTTTTCTATAAACTTTCCTACTGAAGTATTGATAAAATACCATGCATTACAACATTTACACAACAATAGTGAAATGAAATAAATCCTTTCCCTCTTCCAAGCAAAATATTCCAATAAAACTCTAAAGGCCATCATCTTCAAAACATTAACAATGTGGGAGTTCAGTTTGAAAACATGGAAATGAAGCCTGGTTACAAAAGCTGTAGTTATTCTGTGGCCTAACTACACTTAGCTGTGGAATAATTGTGGTACATTATAACCTCCTGCCCCACTACTTTGACCTTGAAAGATTTTGGATTCACCAGTTTGTCATGACCTGATTGAAAAAAAAACCCAAGCGGGCAGGCGGGAATAACGCTCTGTGCAAACTCTGTTGGAACTGCCAAAATAGTGCCTGATTGCTATGAAGTTTCTGCCAAAAACCCCCCAAGGATAGGAACTAGACTGGAGGCAAAGGGAAAGAAACAGAGAAGAAATGACAATTTGGCATCCAAGCCAGGAAGGGACAAGGCACAGTGTCACCAGTGCAGGACACTTCAAAGCAAAGACAGTTGGGGTTGTTCAGACTGGAGAAGAGAAGGCTCTGAGGAGACTGAGAGACCATTCCAGTCACTAAAGGGGCCACAGGAGAGATGGGGAGGGACTCTTGATCAGGAAGGGAGTAGAGCCATAGGACGAGGGGGAGTGGTTTTAAACTGAAAGAGGGGAGATTTAGATTACATATTTGGAAGAAATTCTTTCCTGTGAGGGTGGTGAGACACTGGAACAGGTTGCCCAGAGAAGCTGTGGCTGCCCCATCCCTGGAGGTGTTCAAGGCCAGGATGGATGGGGCTTGGAGCAACCTGGTCTGGTGGGAGCTGTCCCTGCCCAGGGCAGGGGGGTTGGAACTCCATGATCATTAAGGTCCCTTCCAACCCAAACCATTCTATGATTCACAGAATGAATCTATGAATGCTCATTACAGTAGGACCCCTCTGCACAACTCAGCTGAGAGGCACCTTGTATGGCATCCTCAGGGACACAGAGGCTTTGCTGACACAGGCAGCTTCTTCTGATTCCAGCGTGTCTCAGATCTGCATCCACTCACAAACATCTCTAGCTTTAATTTTCAGCTGTGTGGCACTCAATCAGAGTTCAAGGACAAATATCTGATACTCAGCAGCCCGCTGGTGGGTTTGAGTCTGGACCCTGCTTTTTGCATATGGAAATCTGTCACAGATGCCAAACATATATGTAGGGAGTTGTATTTGATGATCTTGATGGGTCCCTTCCAACTTGAGATATTCTATGAATCCCTGACCTATTTTGCTTAATCATTTCTGTGACTCAAACTTCCAACTTTGCCACCTGAGGTTTTCCAGAGCTCTGCTGATTCTCATTGATTTGCCCATTTCTCCAGATGTGCCATCAAACTGTGAAATAGGTGAGATTACAGCAACCAGCGTGAAAACTTGAGAAAGAAGTGAACTCCACAAAAGCTTTAGGAACACAGAGAGAAGTATTATCTGAGGGCACCTTCAGCTGCCAACTGTTCTGGCTGTATGGTGTGGACTGGCTGTTAGCTGCCTTTGACAAACGGGAGGCTGTACGCGGTGAGTTAAATCGCTTGCAAATAACATTTCCACTGGTACTAAGCCCACAATCGGCTTTGGTGGTGACAGCACATGCAGGCGGAGAGCACAGTTTCTCAACAAGGGACTGGAGCACCTCTCTTGTGAGGAAAGGCTGGGAGACTTAGGGCTGTTTAGCCTGGAGAAGAGAAGACTGAGGGGGACTCTCATCAGTGCTTATCAATATCTAAAGGGTGGGTGTCAAGAGGATGGGGTCAGGCTCTTCTCAGTGGTGCCCAGTGACAGGACAAGGAGCAATGGACACAAGCTGGAACACAGGAAATTCCGTTTTCTCTGGAGACATTCAAAACCTGCCTGAATGGGTTCCTGTCCAACCTGTCCTGTGAGACCCTGCTTTGGCAGGGGGCTGGACTAGATGATCTCTGAAGGTCCCTCTCAACCCCTACAATTCTGTGATAAAAAACTAAAGAAAGAACTTAAGACAAGAGGGGGTTGATACAAGCAAGCAGAGAGCAGTGGAAAAGTAGTAAGTACTTTCCTGATAAGCTCAGGGAACAACTGAGCAAAACCGAAAGGGCAAGCAGCAGCACATGATGGATGTCACAAAAAATGTAGCTAACACATTTCTGTACACAGTCCAGGAACCAGTGTCATAGCACTAAAGACATGGGAATTTTGGCAAGGCAAACCCAATCCACAAATATAAGGATTACAGATTATTAGAGAGTGCTTTTTCAGCAGGTCACCTTTACTGCAGTCTGCTTCTGGGTCTTTGTTTAATACGCAAACCTAAAATTAGGAAGATCCACTCAGGGAGATGTAATCCCAGGAAGGTTCATGGCAGCTACTGACTCAGCAGTGGGAAGTTACAGTTTGATGAGGACTTCACGCGATCCACCAAATCCCAGGAAACTACAAGGTATAGTTTAATCATGTACATATTATCTAAGGACTGCAAAGGATGCCCACATTTTGTTCAGCTCTGAAACACTCTTAACCAGCCTCTAGCATGGATTTGATGAAAAAATGAGGAAAGGATACTGCAACCTTGTCTGGGGAAAGGTCAGCAGGGAACTTCTGACTTCTAATTATACTTCAAGATATGATATCTTTATAATTCAAGATATGAAGCATCGTAATGGAAAGAATCTCTTAAGCACAGGAAAGCAGCACTAAGGCATGGAAAGCCTAGCAGAACAAAAAAAAGTAATGAAACAAACTCAGTCCCAAGCCTGCATGTGTTAAATAGACTGATGGACTGGGCACTTTCACATTGCCTGAAGCCCATCTGTTTCTCCTGGCTTGGTCTTCTTTGTCTGCATTAGCTCAGGAGCCATCAGAGCTCTCCACTAGTCTCCATGTGGAATATCAGGTACAAGATGGAAAATCAAGAGTTCAGGGAATTATCCCCAAAGATGAAATTTTCATGACAACAGTAAAAAAATTGTACTCAGCTAGAAGATGAACGGTACCTTGGGCTGCATCAAAATCAGTGTGGCCAGCAGGTTGAGGGAGGTGATTCTACTCCCCTCTGGTGAGATCCCACCTGGAGTACTGTGTCCAGCTCTGGAGTCTTCAACACAGGAAGGACATGGCGCTGCTAGAGCAGATCCAGAGAAGGGCCACAAAGATGATCAGAGGGATGGAACACCTCTCCTATGAGGACAGGCTGAGAGAGTTAGGGTTGTTCCGCCTGGAGAAGGTCCATGGAGACCTTATTGTGGCCTTTCTGTACTTAAAGGGGGCCTACAGAAAAGATGGGGACAAACTGTTTAGTGGGGCCTGTTGTGATAGGACAAGAGGTAATGGTTTTAAATTAAAAGAGGGCAGATTTAGACTAGAGAGAAGGAAGACATTTTTTACAATGAGGGTAAGGAGACACTGGAGCAGGTTGCCCAGAGAGGTGGTAGATGCCCCATCCCTGGAAACACTAAAGGTCAGGTTGGACGGGGTTCCAAGCAACCTGATCTAGTTGAAGATGATCCTGGTCATTGCATGGAGATTTGGAATTGATGACCTTTAACGGTCCTTTCCAACCCAAACTATTGTATGATTCTATGATTCTAACCATGCAGCAGAATGGGTAAATAAAGAACAATGCAATAAAGATGTGACACTAGCAGTGATGTGCTGAATTGCCGTATGCAAATTATGGTTCTGTGAATACAGAAAAAAAATAAAAGTGAATGTAAAAGAAGAAAGGTAGATACATAACATCAAGAGCAGAGATTATGCCACAGAAATGCTAATAAGGATACTACCTATTTTGACACTGTTTTGCCTTATCTAAGTTCCATGACTGTATTTCCAGAATAGTTTGGAAATTTGTGGGCAGTTCTGCATGAGCACTGTCGAGGGTCAGAGGGGTATAATCAGAGTGCCAGCCCTCCCTTTCATTATCCAGCGCAAGGATACGAAATAGCTTGATCTATAAAAGCCATTTGGATTATGATTGTAACTTCTCAATTTAAGTAAAATGCATGTCAGCTGCTTGGTATTCAGGTTGGTTTTCCTACCCTTCTGCCCATGGAGGCCTCAGTTCTCTGTCTTGTTTCTTTGATATTTTCTGATCCCAAAACTGCCAAACGGATGTAACTAAATTTAAAATTGACCTGAGCTGCCTATAAGAGTCACTTCTATATGCTAAACTATTGACTAGCTAAACTAGACTATATATAAGCTATATACTTATGTTCTAATAACGATCATTTACCACCTCTTGAACCCCATAAAACACCCCGGTGTTGTGAGAGAGCTGGGATGAAAACACAGGGCTACCTCAGAGACAACCCCTTTGCCCCAGGCTGCCTGACCCAGACAGTTGCATCCCTTGGCCCAGCCTGGGAATGATCTGGAGTATGTGGTAGAAAGAAGGGAAAAGTCAAATCCACATTTCAGCTGTGCCACCTGGATGCACCACATTCACCCCTTTTACTTGCAGGGGGAACAGAATCACAGAATCACAGAATTTTAGGGGTTCGGAGATCATCCAGTCCAACCCCCCAGCTAAAGCATGGGAAGACGGATGATATTTGGCCACAGGACCAGAGTATGGAGAAGATGATGTGGCAGTTCCACACCTCCCACTTTCTCCTCTTCCTCCCCTCCCTCTTTCTGACCCCCAGCCTTCCTACCATTTTGTAGGCAGCAGTGGCAGCAAGAATTACAGAAGTTCTGGCATATTTGCCTCCTCCTGATACCTCTCACACGGGTGTAGGGGGACTTACCTTTCCTGTTCCGCCCTGCCTATGACCCTACCATTTGTTCACCCAGAGGAAAGCAGTAGGACTTCACTGCACAGGAGATGAACGCTCAGGAGTGATCTGGCCCAGGGTGCAAGAAACACATGGGGTTCCCCTTGCTGGCAGGAGCAGAGTAAGCTGTCCCACTGGTAAGCTCTGTCAGAATCAGGTTCAAGAAGTGCTTGAAAAACTGTCAACCTGCCATGGAGACAACACGATGCATTTCCCTGTAGTCAGGCTCCAGCAGACAAGCAGAATCAGCCTGAAAGCAGAAACCATGGTCGCAGAGCAATAGCCAGCACTTATTAGGATCTCACTAAGAATGAAGTTGGCAGGGCCAGAGAGACATATTGCTAAAAATACATTTGGCAGGAGAGAAGTAAGACAAAAACCTGCTTCACTCAGCGCTCTTTGACCACATATGCTTAAAAGAGCAGGGGGCCCCTGCAGTGGTGAGGCCCCATCTTGAGTACTGTGTCCAGTTTTGGACCCCTCACTACAAGAAAGACATTGAGATTCTAGAGGGAGTCCAAAGAGCAACGAAGATGGTGAGGGGTCTAGAGCCAAGTCCTATGAGGAGTGGCCAAGGGAACTGGTCTTAAAGGTCTTTTTCAACTTAAATGATCCTATGAATCATTGGATCTCACCTTTCAAGTATGTCCTGGTCAAGGAGTGCTGGGGAAGATATCAAGCAACTAAGTACTGTGTTGCAATTGCATTTTAACTGTCAAAAATATTTTTCCAAACTTCCTAAAAAGTGTGATTTTGTCCTTAGAGCCTTCAGTTTCATTGTGAAGATACTGCAGTAGGTCAGCTTGTGTAAGACATGGGATTTGGGGTTTTAAGAGAGGAAAAAAACCTCAGCAACAGGAAAGCTAGAAAGGAAGAGAACTCAGACTAGGAGAGGAGATATGGAGGAGAAGCTGGGGGGGGTGCATTTGTATATGATGTCAGGGACAATATTGTTTCCTAGAAGAGGAGAAGTGCACAATACTTGAGTTTCTGCTGCTCTAAGTTTGTTGTTTTAGGCTGCCTCTTACCAACTAGCGTGTCGCCTCTGCAGTACTGTGAAACACTTGACCTCCTTTTGACAATCCCTCTTAGTGAATACTATCCAATAGTACATTGTCACAGCTTCTTGCCAGATTTCTGCATCCTGGATACTTCCATGAGTGCAGAGCTCCTGTATGGCTTTGGGGAAGATCATAGAACCATAGAATGGTTTGGGTTGGAAGGGACCTTAAAGATCATCCAGTTCCAACCCCCCTGCCATGGGCAGGGACACCTCCCACCAGACCAGGTTGCTCCAAGCCCCATCCATCCTGGCCTTGAACACCTCCAGGGATCGGGCAGCCACAGCTTCTCTTCAGTGTCTCACCGCCCTCACAGGAAAGAATTTCTTCCTGATATCTAATCTAAATCTCCCCTCTTCCAGTTTAGAACCACTCCCCCTCGCCCTATTGCTCCACTCCCTCATAAAGAGTTCCTCCACATATCTCCTGTAGCCCCCTTCAGGTACTGGAAGGAGCTATAAGTGTCCGTGGATCCTTCTCTTCTCCAGTCTCACAAGAGGAGAGTAGAGGGGCAGAATCACCTCCCTCAACCTGCTGGCTATGCTTCTTTTGATGTAGCCCAGGATGCAGTTGGCTTTCTGGGCTGCCAGTGTGCACTACCAGCTCATGTTGAGCTTCTCATCCACAAATGCTCTCAAGTCCTTCTCCTCAGGGCTGCTCTCCAGCCATTCTCCACCCAACCGGTAATTGTGCTTGGAATTGCCATGTCTCAGGTGCAGGACCTTGCACTTAGCTTGGCTGAACTTCATGAGGTTTGCACAAGCCCACCTCTTGAGCCTGTCCAGGTCTCTCTTGATGGCATCCGTGCCCTCAAGCATGTCGACTGCACCACACAGCTTGGTGTCATCAGCAAACTTGCTGAGGGTACACTCAATCCCACTGTCCATGTTGCCAGCAAAGATGTTAAACAGCACTTGTCCCAGTACTAACCACTGAGGAACACCACTTGTCACTGGTTTACACTTGGACATCAAGCCATTGACTGTAACCCTTTGAGTGCGGCCATCCAGACAGTTTCATATCCACCAAATGGTCTGCCACCTATCCACATAATGGTATTGCCACTCCATCCCAGTGGCAATAATGCTTGGGGATGAACTTCTCATCCTTTCTAAAGCATCACTTGCAGTGTCTACCTAGCTGACTTTTGACTCTTCAGGTAAGTAGGTCTGTTAAAGCAAACCCAGCTTAGTAGTATCTTTTTCTCTTGATTGTTCCCAGTCCTCCACTTTGCAAGCCTCTACCTTGGTCTGGTGACCAGAGTGGGAAGGGAAGCAAAATTTGCTTTTGGCAGCAGAACAGGAGGAGAGAACGCATTGTCTCATGCCTTGAGACAACAGTGTTTCTGTAAGTGTGGTGGTGTCCATAAGTGACTGCTGATAATCGTCTCCAAGCCACATACTCTGCTGGAAGTAGACATACTTCCATTTATAAAAAATAGCAAAGTACTTGGCAATCTTGAATAAGTACCACATAACCTTTTAGTGGTTAGGCTTTGTAGTTCTTACTCTTCACAAATACAAGTGGCAAGAAAGAAAGCTGCAGGGACATAAGCCTCTTCACATGACTCAACTTAAAATCTGTCTTCTTGCTTAATCCAACTGTTGTGATGGCAGCACAGGCACTTTGCTGGCAGTGCACAGTTCTGCTAAAAGCAAGCTGCTTCCTATGGGCACTTCTCTGCAGAGAAAATCTCCTTGGAGAGCTTCCTAAAAGGTTACTAAAAGAGATGCCCTGCTAACTTCTACTTCTCAATATAAGTCCATCTTACCTGCCATCCAAATAATTCCTGGGAGTCAGTGTTTCACTTCAGCAAAATTTTGGAGCGAACTGAAATTCTTACATAAAATTGCATCTGATAAACAAATTCTTGTATTACTTCTTGTTCAAAAATCTTATGTATAATAAAAATCTAGATTTTCAGACATTGATCCAAAACTGATTAGTACCTGATCTTAGTGTGTCAAGGTGTTTACACAAGTTTGGGATTGGTATATCTTGCATTTGCAGCTACGAGAAGTAGCAAAATTTAGCCCATCCAACTGTTTATTTTGATAATTATGCCTCTTATGTTTGTAACATGCTTTCATTGTAGCTGTTGTGACACTACAATTGGCAAAGCTCTGCAAACTGGCTGGAATTGTAGAATCAGACTGAGAAAACCTCAGGACTTTAACTGATATTTTTTAACTCTTCTGTAAGCTACTGCAGACAACTATTGCCTCATTGCTGCCTTTCATCACAGGTGAGGAATTCTATATTGTAAAAATGTGTTAAAACCCTGTAGTATATGAATTCCATTTTTCTCAGCACTCCAAAATTCTGAAGGGTCTGCTCCAAAATGTCCTATATTTTGCCTGTAGTAGATTAAAGTCCCAGCTATAGTACGCTGATCTCCTCAATCTGAAACAAGGAGTCGCCCTGCAAAGAGAAGCGCTGCAGTTCTCTGCCTGACATTAGTACATGTCAACACATCATTAAACTGTCCAGAGTCTGCAAGCATAAGACAAATGGACTTGATTCTGCAAAAGAAGCAAGAGGAAAAATAATCATTTTTCATTCTCTGTGTTTTGTTGATTAATGGACATCCATTCAATTGATAGAGGTAAGAATCTGAACGGGCAAGAAAGGCAGCAGTTTAAAATATCATATTCCTATGGCTGAAAGCCAGGTGTCTGTGAGCCATTAGCATTTGTATAGGTTTAGAGACTGATGGTTCCTGGCATGGGCCATGAGATAGTCACCTCTAGATACCTCAGCAAAATCAAAAGTTATCATGCAGTCCATTAGCTGCAAACTCCAATCTGTAAGGTCAGGGCTGAGGCACAAAGGATATGAGAGCGCACGAGGCATTTAAAATTGGTGTTGTGCCTCTTTTGTAGACAATAATCTTCAGTTTCCAGTGATATTTCTCTTGCTGAAAGCCATTCTGTATCTCTGAGAGTTCATGATTTTTAAATCTAAAGGCTTGAAGCTGCTGAAATTCAGTGGTACGTTACGTATAGGCAGAGAGACCAAGCCATTGTAAGAAAACATACTGAGCTCAGAGGTGAGGAGAGAACAAAGGCAAGAGGAATAAAGCAGCAAATGGGCACATTTATGAACATCATTTAAAAAATGTAAAGATAAAATACTGTTTTGTAAAAATAATTTATTGCAGACATTAAGTATTCTTTTATCAGAGTAACTTTAAGAAACAGAAGCAAGCCATATATAAGGAATGTGTTTATTTTTAGTCTATAGGAGGAAGAAAATCAGGTGAAGAGGATAGAATTATGGGGAAAGGATGCCAGGCAATGAGTGAGTGAACATTGAGGAGTAAAAAGGACAATAATCACCCTGTAGTGGAAAATGAACATTTGGGATTACAGGGCCTTAATGTGTTAGGGTTGCTCAAAGCCTCGTTATGCTGTTTAAATCCATGAGTGACCAAAACCACAGCTGGTTTCAAGTCATCCTAGGTTCTCAAGGGAGACCTAAAGCATTATTTCTTTAAAACACTTAGATGGTTTTTCATTGCCTATGAGATTATCTGTTTTTCCATGTCTATCTGATAAAACATATTTTTCTCCTTACTGCCCTTGGAGCTTCTAACTGTTAGTAGCACTAACAGTACTACTACTGGTGTTTTAAAACACTCGGTGCTTAAAAAACCTGAAATAATCAGTGAGAAATACAAGAGCATTGACAATAAGGGAAAAAAAAAAAAAAAAAAAAAGAATAGCTTTACTATCCGACAGTTTACAGGGAAAGAAACTCATTGGGTGAAATTAAAGTAGATTTCCCTGAAAATTGAAAGATTTATTGTAGCAAGATCAAAACTCTTCGGAAGAATGAGGTGTGCCATCTGCCACTGCAAGGTTCCAGACAGCTGCAGAGCTTTTGGCTCCAGCTGTGTCCTGACTCTACCCTGGGGCACGACATGGGGATCCACCACCCTCCTGAGAGCAGAAAGCTGGGTGAATGTGCAGGATTTGCAGAGCCAAGTAGTTTTGCTGTCTCTCACGAAAGAATAAAATCCTTTTATTTTATGTGCTGTGTCCAAAGAGCTTTGCACCACCTCAGACTGTATTTCAAAATTGATTTTCTCCTCCTCTGCTTGCACAGGTTCCAGCTCTAACACTAGAAATGTTATAAACAAAGGCTGAGGGAGGGGAATCACGGTTATAGCTCCCTGCTTAGTTTTCATAACATAGACCTTGATACTTCAGAAAATGAGGCTTTTTTTTCCCAGTGCCCCTTGAATTTTTTTCCCCTCTGAATCTCAGTCTATTTACAGATTGGAAAAAGACCCAGGTGGGCAAGACAAGCAAATGTAGCACTGATAGTCACAAAATTACAACAGATATTCATGCCTATCACCCAGGTTTCAGAGAGTGAAGAGCTGCCCACTGCTAGAAATTGTCTACCAGAGTACTTAGAATCATAGAATCATAGAATTGTCTGGGTTGGAAGGGACCTTAAAGATCTTCTAGTCCAACCATCAACCTAACTCTGACCAAAAAAATAAATAAGAAATAAAAATCACTAACCCGTATTCCTGAGGACCATGTCAACCCGTCTTTTGAACACCTTGAGGGATGGTGCCTCAACCACTTCCCTGGGCAGCCTATTCCAATGCTTGATAACCCTTTCAGTGAAGAAATGTCTGAAATGCCTTTTTACAGAAAAGAAATTTCTGTAAGTTTTGAAGCTTTTGGCAAGAGCGAGACTAACCCTAGTAAGTTACTTATGAATTTCAGACTTATTAGAACTCATGTTGCAGCTATCTGAGAAGCTACACCAGGCTCCTAAACAACTGATTTAATTAAATGCAATTAAGGACTAAGAGGTATCAGATGCATGCAATCATATTCTCTTGATGTAGCAATTCATATTAATAACTCTCAGAAAGCATTTTCAGATTAGTTATTTGCTGTTGCTTGGGGTTTTTTGTGGGTGTTTGATTTATTCCCATTATACATCTCACTGTATCCGACCAGCAAATTCTGCTTTATTATGAAGCTACTCAAATTCTGTTTGGGAATATGAGCCAGGCCTAGCAAACCCAGTGAGGGTCTCTGCCCAGTGGAAGCTACCTGAAGGCTAAAAATACTAGCTCCAAAAATTCCCTGTGAGTATAAAATGCAACCCTTAAAGAACATGTTTGGACTCATTGGGTGAGTAATTTTTAGGTGTTAACTACATTTATTTGCTTTGTCAGACACACAGATTTGCTACCAACTCTGTCTCTAAATTATTTTTGCAAAAGTAGTGCAGCATCCTTACAAAAAGCATAGCTTGAACCATATTATGAATTAAAGTAGTAAAAGACCTAGCCAGTAATTCCTTCTTGGGAGATAACAAAGTGGAAACAAATATCAGAGATTTACTATGGAGGGAAATTATTATTGCAAAGCTAATTCTATAAATGTAAAGTATCAAGAGAATTAGACCTGTTCTGTAAAACATTAAACCAAATAGACTTTTCCCACCCATAAAATTGATGTTTCCTTTTTTAGGTTATGAACAATCCATATTGTAGGTTATATACTACCCTGTACAAGCTCTTTAACCCACATCCCAGAAATAATTAAATTGAAATTACTCTGTGAAATGCAATGTAAAATAAAGGTAATAGTTTGAGAACCTGAACACCAGTTTTGGTGAAGTCGAACTGTCAGCACTCATTCATACCAGGTTTGAATCCAAAAGAACCAGAGAGTCCTTCCACTTAAAAAAAAATTAAAAATATACTTTTGGTGGGTACTTCCTTGATGTGGGGTTGCATTTGTCAGCATCATGCAAAACCAAAGGAGAGTGAATTTTGTTTTCCTAGAAACCTTTGATCTCTTGCTTCACTGAACACAATAGGCAGCTTGAACTCCTGACACTGATGGGCGTGCACAGAAAACCACCCAGGGAATCAAATCTCCATAGGGATACTGAAAAGAATCACAGAGTTGTAGGAGTTCGAAGGGACCTTTAGAGATCATCTAGTCCAACCCCCCTGCCAAAGCAGGGTCACCTAGAGCTGGCCAGTCAGGAATGCATCCAGGCAGGTTTGGAATATCTCGAGAGAAAGAGATTCCACACCCTCTCTGGGCAGCCTCTTCTAGGGCTCTGCCACACTCACAGTAAAGAAGATTTTCCTGCATGTTCAGACAGAACTTCCTGTGTTCCAGCTTGTGCCCGTTGCCCCTTGTCCTGTCACCAGGCACCACTGAGAAGAGTCTGACCCCATCCATTTGACAACTGCCCTTTATATATTGATCAGCAGTGATGAGGTCCCCTCTCAGTCTTCTCTTCTCCAGGCCAAACAGCCCTAGGTCTTTTAGCCTTTCCCCATCAGAGAGGTGCTCCAGTCCCTTGATCATCTTCATAGCCTCTGCTGGACTCTTCCCAGCAGTTCTTGCTGCTGTACTTCTGTACTTCTTGAAGTGGACACAGGACTCCAGAAGTGGCCTCACTGGGCAGAGCAGAGGGGGAGGATGACCTCCCTTGACCCACTGGCCACGCTCTTTTTAATGCACCCGAGGATGCCATTGGTCTTCTTGGCCGCAAGAGCACAGTGCTGGCTCATGGTCAACTTGTTGTCCACCGGGACTCCAAGGTCTTTCTCTGCAGAGTGGCTTTCCAGCAGGTCAGACTCCAATCTGTACTTGTGTGTGGAATTACATACAAAAGGCTTGAGCTTTCTGCAATGGCATGACTGTGTTTCTCTTCTCAGTGTTGTCAGAGAGCATGTAAGGACAATGGCCTACAAGGTTCCCTAAGAAATGTCCTCAGTGAAGAGAAGACCATCCCATGGCTGCTGGTCTTGGGTTCCTTGAGCTGAAATGCTTCAGAAGCATCTGAGCTGTCACAGTGCGATGCACACGGGAGACTTTACCCAGTTGTGTAATCCCTGTACTATTTAAATGACTTAAAATAATGTTAGCTCTTGTGATAGTAGTGCTGTTCCTCTGCAGGAACATTTAGGGAATACTGTAAATCCTTGAGTAATTTTATGGCCAAGGCAATATAGTACAGTTATTTTGGGCTTCAGCTCACAGTGATATACAATTACATCAGATTCTGTGTTTTCATAAAAAAGAAATGGCAAGTATTCCCTTACAGAAAGCTCTAAAGGAATAAAATCTTCAAAATACGAAATTGATGCAATGTCATCTGCCTGAGGGCCTTAAACAAGAGCTCTAAAGAGACCTGTGCAATGTGATATGCCTGAAATATGCTCTAAAGAGTGTGAACTCCAGTATACATCTTCATTTTGTATTTTTTCCTGAATTCTCAGTTCTGGCAAAGCACCACCCCCCTTGCAAACAGCAGTGAAAAAGCAGGAACAGGTAATTGTGGTAAGCCCTGCCCACTCACTAAGTCACTGTGCCCTGTAAATTAATGTAGATATTACAGGTGATCCTGCTGCTCTTGCTTTCTCCGTTACGAAAAGAAAAGGTTCCAATATCCCACTGCTACTTTCACTGGTTAAACAGGACCATGGCAGAAGGCTACTGAGTATGGAGCCACGGAAGGCTGGCTGGGAATACTTAACGGGCTTTGAGTTATCTTATTCCAGGCATCGTGTATTGGGAATGTCACTTAATAAGAGAATGCACTATGTGGATGTAATGCAGAGTAATGCTGAAAATTCATGAATGTTACATAGGTTGGTAAACTATTATTTTTCTGTGTGAAGAGCCCTGGAAGTACACATGGGGATAAAGGAAAGAGCTGAATCTGTCAGGAAACTGTATTGAACAATTTTGCACTTATGGCTAGAAGCTGAAAAAAGGCAGGACTCTGCAGAAAACTAGAATTAATGAAGCCAATTCTTCCCTTTGAGCCATAACATTATCAGCTCGCTTTACTCTCGGTTTAGAGAATTGGCTCGTCTCCATTTTTTAAACTCACTTATGTGGTATAACTGGAGGCATCATCTGGCCTTTTGGTATTTATTACTATTTTCATCTGTTAAATCATTTAAGTATTTTTGTAATTAATAAAGGCTTTTAAGTGGGTTGTTTTTTCACTCTTCAGGAAAAGCTGTTTCAATTGCTCCACTGCTGATCAGCTAATAGTAGTTGGTTTGAATATTTGTGATTTGACAGTGCATTCTCAAGGGACTAAAAATATGCACACTTCTTTCTGATTTTCTAGATGTAACCATAACATCTAACCAACTGAGGCCCTCAACACACAGTGAACTTAATATAACCTTTGGTATACTATTGGCTTGAAGAAGAAAACCTTAATTGGGAGTTAAAAAAAAAAAAGTGAAGAAAGAAGTCACAGTAAAGCATCTGGAATACAAATAGAAACAGAAATATATGTATGTGTATTACAGCTATTTTCACTCTTCTCTCATTAAGCCCATTTCTGTGAATATGTTTTTTGAAGAAAACAAGCTGAAAGAAAGAGAAAGATGTTCAGAACTTTTTTTTTTTTTAAGTAATGAGGGAAATGAATTGACAACAATGAAAGTGGAAAGAAGGGAAAAAGCAGCATAAGCCACAGCCAGATTTGCTGTTGTGGCTCCAGTTGGGTAAGAGGTTACTGTTGAAGCTGCTCATTGTCACCTCCCCCTCGATTTTACTGCTGCTCCAAGACCTGCAGGCGTAACAGAACATACAGATTTGAGTTGTTTTATCTGATTCGAAGGAGTCACTGAATGTGCAACCCTGGCAACAGCTCCAAAGTCAGCACTCCTGCAAGGGCAGTAGCATTCATCCGAGGGTCTACCCGGTGACAGTCTCCCCAGTAACTCAGCTCAGCTGCCAGGGGAGCACTTCTGAACAGCTCAATTTGTGTGAATCCAACACCACCAGATTTTCTACTACTGTAACTAAGAGCAGAATGTGACGCATAAAAACTGCAAACAGAATGGGAGCAAAAGTGCATCAGTTTGGAGGAGTAGGAAATGAAGAAGAAAAAGTTAAGGGGAAAAAAACCCGAAATAAGGCAGAATCTGGCTCAGATGTATGAACCATCTGTCCTGTGTATCAGTGGAGCAACAAAGATCTGCAGCAACACAAGCTCCAAGGCCATGTGGAAGAGGAAGAGACTGCAAAATGCAGCAGCGTGTTTATAACCAAGGACCTGTTCCAGAGGAGCCTTTGGCAGTGATCTGTGCTGCATGGGCTGCTTGTGAGTCTCCAGGTGCAATGCAGGTATAGGGTGTTTTTTTTTTTTTTTTTTTTTTTTTAACTTTTAATTCTATAATAAAAACTTTAATCCCTTTTGACAGATCAGTATTTCCACGCTAAGATGTAGCTTGATTCTGCAAAGCAATCATGGCTTTTGTCTGCCTGAGCATGGATCTCACTCACAGCTCTGTAGATAAACCGTGAAATCCCTCATTCCACTCAGCACAAAGAAGTGTGAACAAAGGTTCTGGGGTGAGCCATGGAGAGATCACTTGAGTAGAAAGTCTTACAGCTGTGATGTTCTCAGAGATATCTCTTTTGGTGGGGAGAATGACCACTGACTGTTCTCTCAACAGCCAGTTGAATTGTGGGAGGGTGCTTAGAATCAAGCCAGTCCTCAGCAGAGTAATCCTATAAATCCAAAGAAGTTAATGGAATAAAGAATGGGGTGTTTTTTGATGACTTGGGAGCCCCCTGTGGCTGCAGATTTGGCAGCAGTGTCTGGCTTCATGTTCCAGAAATCTCACAAAAAGCTTTATGGTGGAAAAGCAAGGCATACTATATCTCTAAGCCTTTGACATGTATTTGTCATCATAAAACCTAGCAATTTTTGCCCTTTTCTACAGTGTGGATTAATTTTGGATGCCTTACATAAAGACTCTATGGCTTAGTTTTTCCGTGTTATTGTGCCCTCAGTGTACACTTGCTTTGATCTCCTGCAGGCAGTATTGGCACCCCACAGGCAGTCAAAGCATCTGACATTGTGGGACGGCTTTTACACCAACAAGGGAGGTGTCTAGTGCCAGCCCAATCCCTTTCCACTGGAGTTACTCATCTTTATTCAAAAGGAATCAGTACTTTTCAAATTGGCTTCCACAGCTATGAGCCTTTGCAGCACAATTCAGCTTTGAGCTATCATTTGGACAGGGCTGGTGACTCAGACAGGCGTGCACCTTTCCTAATTTGCAGTTTATTCTGTATTTTAAAAAGCACTACAGAAGGGACTGCCACTGTCTCTGAGAAAGGACTTCTGAGAAGCAATGCAAAGAGTCACCCTTTACAGTCCAATTCAACGTGATCAAACAAGTCGCTGTCATGCCATGACTTTCACACACAATGTCAGTAAAAATCTTAGCCTTGCCCCTGTAAAATAAAGGCAACATGAGAAAACTTTAGGCTGTGCTCAGCTCCCACATGGGAACCCCGTGAAGGTAAGCAATTACTAATGCTATTGTCCTCCCTACTTGTAAAACCCCTTAGTCTGGCACTGAACCCACCCTGAGCTGGGATGATGGCTTTACTGAACTACTTCTAGTACCATAGGAATTGACCAGCCCATACTTTACTGAAAATTAGGCATATAAGAATAGAAGGCACCTAAGAGGCTATTAATCTCCAGCAATTTGGGGATTTTGCCATCCGCCACCCTCTCCAGGCCACGGATGAAGACACTGAATGAAACAAACCTCAAAGTCAGGTCCTGAGAGACACTGCTGTTGACCCTTCTCCTTCTGAAGAGTGATAGTTTTGCCTTTCCTTTTGCTTCTTATCCTGCAGTCAGACTCCAGACCATGGAAGCCCTTCCCTCCAATCCCATGGACACTTAATTTCTTTAATAGCTTTTCACGATGAGTCTTTTTGAAAACCCAAGTGTATCATGTCCACTAGCAATCTTTCCTATAATGCACAAAATCCTCCTTGTCCTTGTAAATCATCAACATATAGAGTTATCATAGGAATTAAACTTATTTATCATTTGGCTTCAGAATCAGAAGCACCTTCAAGTAATATCCTTTTACTCCTCTATTGCATTGTGGAAGGACTAGTCCAGGTTCCCCTCCCATGTGAAGTATCTGGTAGAGCAGGTAAGCTGCATTTTTGTCTACTGGTATTTCAGAGCATTTTCTAAAGTGAAATCTGAAGAAAGAAGTATATTCCTCATTTAAATAAAGAAGCTGAACAAATAAGTGATTTTAAAAGCTACTTGTTCAAAGTCCACTCAAAAGAGAAGTCTGGGGTTTCATCCTGATCAAAATAGAAAGTAACAATGATTGCTAGGTCAAACTAAATAGTTTTGAAATCCAATATTGTTATTTCCTTGGATTTTAATATACTCTCATGCCACCTTAAAGAGTTAATTCAATTTTGAAATAAAACATTATTTTAAAATGAAAAAGCGTCACACTTCATTGTAAAATATACTAAAACAAACTGTTTCACATTTTAAGAGGTTTTCTGTATTCGTTGACTAAAATTTACTGGTCAAATTCTGGTGTGAATTTGCAAGTAGTTCACTGGATCTAAACTTGCATTATCAGCAAATGATTTTTTTGTATGAAAAATTTCAGCTAACTTTATAGACAAATCTCTCCATTTGTAATCATAAACAAAATTATATGTACTACCATATCATGTATTCTATTACTTGACTGAATCTCAAACTAGAATGCTCTAATTAATGCAGAGAAGTCTAATTTGAGACTAATTCACACTTTGTCCTCTCTAAACGGAAAAAAGTCAGATAATTAAACTGCTCGTCTCACATATTTACTGCCATATTGTCCATTTTGTTCCCATACTATTAAACTGAACCAAACTAGAATCTGAGTTGGTAATTTGCAGTAATTCTCTTTTAGATATCCATCCCCTTAAAAGCAGGATTGTTTTGTGCCGTACCTTTCTTCCTGTCCTCACTTCTGAAAAGGTCTAGAGTGTAACCTCTTAATATGCCTCATATTACACCCATCTTTTGACAATTTTTACTTAGAACCTCTTAGGCGTCCAAGTTACAAAAGGTTATTGTCAACACGCACACCAGTCAGTCAGAAGGGGGATTTGCACAGGGTGTAAATCCGGTATGAAATCACCATCAACTATGTATGAATTACTCTTTCAAAAGACAAATGCAGGTACTTAGTGATGTAACCACATGCCTGAGGGAAATTTACATGCCAGTGATGTTCTCCTCAGAATTTAATAATGCATATGCATCGTTAATGCACTGCTTAGCAAACCTAGGGAATATCATTTATAAGTCAGGCAGTATTTCTCCCAGCTTCATTTTTTTTCTGTTAGCTTCCTCTAAAATTCAAAATGAATAATCATCTAACTTTTACATAATAAAAATACATTTAAAAAAAGATTTTTAGTGTTGGTAGGGGAGCTCTTTATCGCATGGAATTTTGGAGATATGTTGAACAGTACAGATATAACTGTCCCTGCCTTTCACCAAGAACAGTCAGACTAGGGAAAGTGGGGAGAAAAGTTTAAGGGTGTCAAAATGTGTAAGCCGGGAAAAAGACAATTCCAGCATAGTAAAAATGAAAAGCATTTATAAGAAGCTGCTTCAGACTGAACTTACTGGCAGGATTTGAACATACTACCAACTACAACAGGGACATCCCCCCTCATGTTTCTTTACAATACTATGTCAACTTGGAATTCTCCTAAAAAGTAGGCTCATATTAGAGATTTGCTCAATTTTACAAATGGCCCCAATGGCTACAAAATATGCAATATGACTGGATTTTATTTTCTTTTTTAATTTTATCTAGGATACAGATTTGTTGGTTTTGTTTAATTTTTAAAAACAAATTATTTTCTTTTCCCTTGGAAAATAAAATAACCATCCTTGTTCCAGCGTATCCAGCTTCCAAGCATAAAACCCAGAAATTTGAAGCAATCTGAACTCAATTATGCTTTTAACGTTAGGAAAATATACTTTCTCCACCCTTTTGATACTGAAGTAAATTAATCCAAGCTGTGCACATAAGCAAAAGTGAAACCTGAACAGCAATGACATAAACTATTATAAAAACAACATAAAAAAAATCAGAAAGTCTTGAAGAAATAACATTCTGCAACCTGTTTTTAAAAGATGTTTATTTCCAGGTGAACTGTAGTAAAACCACTTCAAGTACAATTTAAAAACATGAGTGACGTGGAAGCTTAACCCTATTTCCAGAAGGATCTTTAAATTTTGATCTTTAAGTACCTTTAGAAGTCTGGCTCTTGAATGCTAAAAAAAACCCAACCAAAACTAAAACAACCTTTTTTTTTTCTGGAAAATCTTAGCAGGTCAAGAATCAGCAGGTAACTATAGTAAATGTTACTTGCTCTGTCTGTTGTAACAAAGGCATGATTAATATTGTATTAAGCTGTCACAGTTGCATTCAAAGAAAATAATGCCTGGTGGTGACGGTAAACCTTTAAGAGCTCTGATTTTGTATTGATTAAATAAATCAGATCTTTGTAGTGATGGAGAAGGCCTGAGCATTCAGTACACATGTTTCTTTCTATAGAGCATTGTCTAGCCAAGCAAGGGAGAGTTCCCTTGGTTGTCACGTTCGGAGGAGCAAGGTAAATGCAGTGTACTTACATTATCGATTATGGATGGTGATGATGTGGCTCCCTCTACTGCAGTATCCTAGATGGTGTCGCTGGTCCCTGTCAGGGTTCTCTGGCTTGGCTGTGAGAAAAAAAGAAACAGTCCTTTTAAATAAAGACAAAGCAACCAATCCCAAAGATTACACTAATAAATTTGGCTCGCTAAGAAACAGCTTTACAATTCTCCAGAGTAAGTCATGAAGATACACCTCATTTCAGATAGCAGAGCTGGCAGAAAGACAAAACACTCCACCAAAAGAGATTCAGGTGCCTTTGGAGCCTTGTAGCTCCTTCTAAGGCAGGGAGGTGACTTAAGGAGGTGGGGTATTCCTCCAGAAGGGCTCCAGATACAGTCTCAGGTCTCTTAGGGTTCCTTTTCCTCCTGCTTCCATTGATTACTCTTCTCTCTTTTCAAGTACTTTTTCTGTCCTATGCCCTGATCCTTGCTATCTCCTTTTGTTTTTTTCCCCACTCCTTATTCTTTTGGGCTTATTCTCCCTTTTTGATTTTCTTTGTCCCACCATTTCTTTATAAGGCAAAATGCTTGGAAAGGAGTAGTTGTGGTTTTTTTTTTTTTTTTTACTGGCAATAGCATTGTCACAAAATCCTTAAAGTGGAGAAAAATGCACTGGCAGCCCAAAACGAAATTGGCTCTGCATCCTGAGGCTGCAGTTATTACAGTGCATCAACACCATGAAAACTAAGTGTTAACCACCTTCTTCCACCCACACAGCCACAAGAGGAAGGATGCTGGGGGCCATGGGGCAGATCTGTGTTTCTACACGTGCCCTGTCTCAGTGTGGGATGACACCAGCACAGCCCGTCACCTTTGTGCTAGGCAAAGTGAGCCTGCTCCCAGTTAATCAAGTAGAAACAAATTACTGAGGACTGGGGGCTACATTTAGAACTGATGTGGAAAATGGTTGAATGGTAACTGGCACTTATTCTGAGCACACTTATTTGAAATCAAGGCATAAATTTACATCTACTTTGCAGGCATCTGGAATGACTGTGGTGCTGATGTAGGAGGTCACTACTTGGTCTCTCAGCAGCACAAGAATGTTCTGTGTCATTCCTTTGTATCTCTGCAGTATCAGTGAACATCTGTGATTTGAGTTCATGTTTAAATTTGCAGTGGAATTAATTGGCACTGGAATTTTCACAGAGTGGCCTCCATCTGAAGCAGATGTGGAAGGTAATGTCCAGCTGGTAGACCCCTGTGAGTACCTAGCTCCTGTGCTGTTTTCAACCACTCCAGCTCCATCTTCTAATGGAAAAGATATACAGCTACCTCCTCAGGCTGTCCCTGCCTACTAACAGGTACTTTCTCCTTCTCAGTGGACAGTTCATGACAATGGACTACCCTTCATCCACTACTGGAAAGATGATCACTTCGGGAAAGACAACTTTCTGAGTTTAGTGCCATGTGTCTTTGTGCACGAGCGTAGCCATACCCACATGCACTGGGTGCTGAACTGCTCTCTTGGGTACCATCAGCTGCACAGTCGAGAGTCCCAGGGTTTCTTTCCCCCCGATGAAATTCCCAACATATTATACTTTTTTGTGAAACCTCAGTTTCCAAACCCCCAGGATTACATGAGAATGTAAGTTTTTTATTTGCAAGGAAGGCAGGTTCTTAGCTTTCATCCTTCCAGAGAAATATTTGAACATTAGACCACTTGGAGCCTAGAAATTCACACGGCAAATTTAAAAGTTCATTCCATTTTAAAAGCTTGTTATTTTTTAATGCCTGAAGCTGGCAATATAGCATAAGCCCTATCCTGCTGTCAGCTCACAGATTTTACTTAAATTAGATACTAAAGGAGTTCAGCAGTCCTCACCAAAAAAAATATGGGGCCATCTGTTTCCAAGAGTTTCTTCTAAAATTATGAATCCCCGTTGTGAGTACTGCCCAGCTGTAATTGGCTGAGAGGTAAGCAAGCCACTGCCTGAGGGGAGAGAAAAAGAAAGTGATCAGAAACTTTAACCAGAAAATTAGCAAAGTATACTTCAGCTATTTAGGAATTATTTTTTTTTTCCAATACACAAGTGTTTAAAACTAATGAAGCATTTTCCATTCACAGAAAAATATTTTTTAAATGTGCACCAATTCAATGAGCTAGTTTAACTATGAAGCAGGGTTTTCTTTAAGAGACCCTGTGTTAAGATTTAAGGAAGAACGTGGGAGGACACAGCAGATGCTCCAAGACAAGTAAAAATTATTTAGGTGTACTTCTATTAGTACAAAAACTGCACTTTATTACTACTATGAATGCAGGATATTCAAGACACACACTAATAGACAAGTCAAGCAATGATGTGGCAGTCTTCTGGCTGAAGTTACCTTCCTGAAACCACGAAGGAAATAGAATGTGTCAAACAGAAGACCATTAAATGTGAAACAACAAAACAGTAATGGAAAAGCAGTGTGTAAAATGAGCCCCTGTCTCCTGGTAACCCTGTGGAAAAAGGCAAATTTAGTGATAGAGATTATACCATAAATTATGACTGAATGAATGTCACAGCCAGAAGCTTTGACTTCTGAAATTCAGGCCACACTGACAGGAGACCGGCCGTGCAACCAGTCTAACCCCTTAACTGCTCAGTGACATGTTTCTGAAAATGCCAGGGACTGCAGAATGAGCGATACAGACATTTTCTGCCTGGTGCAGGCACATGAACTCACATTTCCTATGAAAATCACAGTTCACAGGTTATAGAGTCACATAGGCAAGGTACTTACCATTCACAGCTACAGCAGTTCTACTCAGAGATGGATAATTATCCCACTACAATTTGACAAAAACCTCTAAAACCACGCACTTTTTCAGTGTCCCTTTAAAATCAGAACTATTTACTTTGTATGTTTTTGACACCTGTGTTAGACATAAAATGAATACAGGTGCTGTCCATCATTCTTTAATACCCATCAGTGTTCTAACATAAGGGTTGGTTGGATTTGGTTTTGGAGAACAACGTAGGAAGCCCTCAGAGAACGAAGAATTTGAGGAGGGGGACAGGTTACGGCCAGTCTCCATGTGCTCTGGGTCACACAAAGGGGATGACTCATGGGTCTCATGATGAGCACGTGCGAGTTGGCTGCACATTCTTTCCATAACTCCATGGAGCAGGCGAACTGTTCTGTTCTGGCAAAAAGCCTTATGCACGTGTCTTCCAAATTCTCCACAGGAAAACAGAGAAGAAAATACTGCAGTGACCCTAAAAATGAAGCTTCAAATAACGTTCTTGCTCGGTGCAGACCATCAGGATTGTATCAGGTCCCACTGTGATGGGCAGTGCAGGACTATGTGGTTCCATGGCAATATAATTGTCCCTGGATCATGACTGAATTGTTGGCTTCAGCAAGTAATTAAAGGAAAGGGTGGGGAAGGACATCTTTATATAGTAGCCTGTTTTAGATACCCATAAATCTTAGGGGTTTTTTAATTAAAATAGAAACTTGCTTGCGAAAGGAAATAATTTTGAGAGCCTGATCTATGGAAAGAACTCGTGTATTTGGCACTCTAATTTGTGAAGCCATACCTTTGTCCTTACCTGAAACACATTTAAACAACCCCCTGCCTCTCCAAGGTGTGGATGCCAGCTGCACAAATATACCTAATAATTCTGTACTGTAGGCAAATTGCCCCTATATCACTCCTTGCCTCGCTGGTTCTCCAGCCTGCTTAATTGCCATATTTTATCATACCATCCAGATACATTGAATGTATTTTTATTTTCTTTTAACAGCTACAATAGATTACTAAACTGATTGTAGGTTATAATATAACTTATCAGCAAGTAAACTGTGTACCAAACAAATAACACTAGCAACTGATTTCAATGATAACTATTAGGTACCCACTAGAAGACCAGTACCGGTTGTATTATTTGATGCTTTGTCAATATTTTGCCCTAACTTTAAAGCAGTATCAAAATATAGCCAACTGGACTTTGTATTCAAATGTGGTGGTATTTGTCTACAGGGTTTGCTGCTCTTTCTGCTCAGTCATGGTGGTCAAAACTTTGGAAAAACTAGGAAGGGAGTGAGGACAGATTGATAAATGCCTACAGATCAACACCTTGCAGTGTAACATTGCCATTACGTGTGTCAGTTTTGAACAGCAGCTTAGTGGAGCATATACTATTAGCACCCTCCACGACTTCCTTCTCAATGAGAAAGAAAAGAAAACCAGCCCCAAGTGGAGCTCTCGGCAATGATTGGAGATGCCTGTAGAGAAAAGGAAGGCTTACAGGAAAAAAAAAAAAAGAATGGGAAACCTTGTGTCCCCAGCATGTGAAGAGAGATAAGGCACACGCAGAAAAAAAAAAAAGGTGATAACACAGAGAGGGTGCTGAGCTTGCGAGGGATGGCAAAAAAGGTATGGAGAGGAGCAAGAGAGGTGACACACAGAGACACACAGATACACTACCATGTATGGGAAGGGGGGAGAGCATGACACAGAGAGTCTTTGCCATCATGGGGATAACAGCCTTGGTAACTCCACCGAGATCACCCAATCCCTGGGTTTCCCCAGGTTTATATTCCACCACACACACTGGGGAGTGATCCCTGCTCTACCTTGGGCCAAGCACGACCAGTTTCTCCAGCTTTAAGCAGAGGTCATTACTGCCATCTCAGAGATCTCAAGCCCTGTCTCCCTGGAAGCTTCATGTTATATGGCTCCCAAGTCTGGCTGCCGAAATATAAAGTGATAGTGAAAACCAAACTACACTAAAAAAGCAGTGTTCTAAAACTGAAGTATCTTACAGTGTGAACTATCACAGATATCACAGAATCTTAGTGGTTGGAAGGGACCTTTGAGATCATCGAGTCCAACCACATTAAAAATAAAAAAACAAACAAAAAAACCCAAAAACAAACCTCAAAAACAAACAAACAACAAAAAAACCCCACACAAAAACAAACAAAAAAAAGCCACCCACCAACTAAACCCCACACCCACAACCCCACACACAACACCCCAGCACAAACCAA
>JAOQGH010000023.1:10444503-10479401 GCA_025769975.1 Gallinago jamesoni | reverse complement strand
TCGCTCAGCAGCACCGCCCCCCAGCTGACAGCCCCCAGGACAAGCAGAGGCCTTGTCCCGGCTTCAAAAAAAGCCCCAAAAGAGCTTCTCGTCGGCCTTTTTCGCCACAGATCCCTTCCCCAGCGCAGTCTTACCTGCCCTGAAGCTGGTCTCCGTGGCAATCTACTAACTACTAGGTTAGTGAAATGTATATCGAACTAGTTCTCTAGTGCAAACACAAGCATCTGGGCAGTGATTTTAATGGAAATGAACTCCTGTTAAACATTTGAATTCATGTTCTGAGCCCCTCAGACCTTTTGTCCTTTGTGCTACTTTACAAGCACTAACCTGGTGGTTATGGGGAAAATTAATTTCTAGCCTCACTTCTATCAGTAAACTGTTGACTGTCACAAACTCAGTGTATGTATACTTTAAAAATATATCTACCTAAGTGCAAAGCTGCTAACAAACCAGAAACCTCAGGAAAGACACCTCTCAGAGCATCTACATTAAGAAGTCTGCAAATAAAGTGCTCAGATTAGTAGTCCCAATAAGCTATCAACTCCCAGTAAGCTCACTGGTTATCATTTCCTAGTAAAAGCATACTCATTCAGCAAAGGTTTTCATAGTTAAACTACTCGCTATGAAAGCCAGTTGTCAGTTGAGGCCTGAGTAGGGGGATGGATCCAAGGTGGGCAGGGCTCAGTGGGCACAACAGTCCTCCAGCATGAAACTCAAAGCATCGTCTCACGGCAGAACAGACCACCTTGTCCCGTGTCACCTCATCCTTGTCCCAAGCTGCACCTTCATCAGAGAAACAACTTTTGGAAGATATTTCCCATATTTAGTGCCAATGTCACTTGGCAGGAGATTAGCTTCCCACAAGGAACAAAGTTACAGATTTAAGGAAACCAAGAAGCCTCTTCTTTTTCTTCCCCCGCATTTTAATTAGTAGGAAGCAATCTTCCTTTGGCTCTCCCAGCACTATCTGGCAGGGATGCAGAACTGAAACATTTAATTCTCCAAGCAGTGACCGTACTTGTTCTTCATCACTGGGTTGTTTTCCCTTTACTTCTCTCACCCATCATCGATGCTGACAGGTGATACCTCTGAAGTCAGAGAACATCAGTCATGCAAAATACAAATTATTTTTGCAACACCGACTTGCTAATTGAGTGCTGGGGAAAAAACTGGAACTTGCTTAACCCTATCCATCCAGCTCAGATGCCTCAACAACTGCAAGTATCTGGTACTTAATTAACAGACCATTGTCAGGACCTGTCTTTGCAAATCTTTAAATCAAAACTGTTTGTTTTCCACAAGAGATTATCTGATATAAAGAGGGACTGATTCAGGGAAATTCAATGCCCTGTGAGATGCAGGTCAGACTGTTTCATTACAGTTGTTTGTTTCTGACTTTACGAGTTCTTTCTTATTTGCAAGTTGAAATTATTAAACTGTATCATCAAAAAACCCCAAGCATTCATACTATTAATAGAGGCACAATAAAACAGAAGGCAGGAAGCAGGATAACTGTGGGTGGCTACTACACTTTCAAAAAGCAGGAGCATCTTGAACCCAACAAAATCAGCAGATGAATGTTCCTGCTCTGTGGGAGCAGGATGGAACTATGGAGAAGAATTGGAGAAGAATTTGATTGTTTTCAGTCCTGGTCCATTTTTCTTTTGTTTCCTGCTTTTATTTTTTCTTTCTATTTTTTTTAGAACATTCTATTATTATTCACAGACCATATTACCTGAGAAACATCTGAATTGGAGATGCAATCTGTCTGCAGTTTTGGTTGCAGATCAATTTCATGAGTTATGTTTCAACTTTTCTTGATTTTTGAACTCTTGTTTCCAGTAGTTCTGCCATTCCAGCAGCTCTCACCTCACTTCAGACCTGCATCTGAAAGACAGCACAGTGTAAGCAAAACATCCTAAAATGTCATTTATTCAGAAATCTTACAGTTTAATCTCTTCTTTTTTGCTGCTTTGTCATGTAAGAAAAACAGTAAAAAGGTTTTAGTCATAGACTGTGTAATTAAAGGGACCCTAAATAAACATGCATTTCTTGATTCACTTCTTGCTGCTATACAAGCTCCTCTAAATCTGGTACAAGGAAGCTGCATGTCTGCAGACATGCAAAAAGCCAGCAAAGAGGAAATGTATCTTCTGTTACTAAAATAAATGTGATTTCTCAACCCAACTACAGAACAATGAGCCACTGTATAAGCAGTCGTCTCTGACATTTTCATACTCGTGCTTAGCCTTTTATGTATGCTGGATGCTGAGGAAGAAACTGAGAAGTAGTAAACTCAGCACTGGGGGGAAATTGCCCTTTAAACACATTTTTACAACCTGCACAAAATTATTATATTAGGATATCAGATTCTTACCAGCCTAACAGTTCAATTATATTTAGGTAAGAATGACCTCAGTACACATTAACATTTGTCATGGTCATATTTTTCTTAAAACTTAACCTTTCACTGGCTACCATATTTACAGCGTACACCTCATGCTTAAATTCTCCTTTGGGGAAATTTCTGAGAAAGGTCAACATTGTCTTCAGTCCTGTCTATATTAGCATGATGAAACTATTTCTGTAAATCGTTCCACCTCACAACCTAAGATTGGTCTGGCACCCTTTGTCACCAAGGTAAGGGCCATAAAGCATTTAACGCTGCTTTAAGATGACTTCTGATTTTCTCACCTCTATGGGTATAAAGGTAGTTCGGGTCAACCTCAGAGAAAGGACACACATTAATTGAATGAAGCACTGGACTCCTCTTTCCAGTCCCCATTAAGCTATTTGCATGCCAGAGTTATTTCACGTGGTTTTGATACAATTACCAGGTATTTGCAGCAGGCCTACACAAACCAGTTAAGACTCACGATCTTTCTCCACAGTCTTGTGCCAAAAAATGAATATAAATATATTAAAAAGTTTTCAGACAATGTGTTTATACCAAAGGGGAAAAGTGAAAATTGTTACATTTGTCCCTGAGAGACAATCGCAGAATAGTGGAATGAGAAAATCTTACAGTTTTGTTCAAAATGAAAAAATCCTACCTATAATAGCCAGCAGGGTTTTTTTTCTCCTCACTTTAAGAGCTTTCTATTAGCTCTGGAAGATAAATTTGTTACTTTGCTCAGCAGACACATTAAGAGGGGTAGTGCACATAGGGCACCTGCCTGCCCGCATCCCTGCCTCCTGGGTTGACCCTGGACCTGATCCACCCCCTCTCCTTGTCTGGGGCTCTGAGGGTTCGCAGAACCCTCCTCTGCCCACACAACTCAACGTCCAAGTTGAAACCAGCAATGAGTGGTGTCTGGACTGGGACCAACAGTATTAATAGCTCCATCAATGACACAGACAGTGGGATCAAGAGCACCCTCAGCAAGTTCGCTGATAACACCAAGCTGAGTGGTGTGGTTTACACACCCTAAGGACGGGATGCCATTCAGAAGGACCTGGAGAGGCTTGAGAGGTGGGCTTGTGCAAACCTCATGAAGTTCAACCAGGCCAAGTGCAGGGTCCTGCACCTGGATCAATTCCAAACTCTAAAGGAAAGCCTAGGTATAGCAGAGAGTCACTGCATTGCAGGCTACCTCTTGGATCCTGTTCCACCACTAACAATGGTCCATCATCCTATTCTGTAGCAGCTGTAGAGAAGGCACTGCATGATGTAGTAAAGCAAGGTATATCCAAAGTTGTTTCAATTTCAAAAATTTTGAGATATTATCTTGAAAAAAGCCAAATCCTCGCCAGTTCCAATGTTCCTAGAATGGAAATTGTTCAGAACCTTTTAGGGAGCTAAAAAGCACAGTTGATGGCTGTGTGGGAGTATTTGCGTATGCACTGGCAGGGGGAGAGGGAGGAAAAGAATTAAGATAAATACAGCACTTTCCGGTGTTCAGCCGAGCTTGGTGTAAAGTCTGCACTATAGCAACTTAACAATTCCCTACGGTTTTCTCTTTAAAAGAGGGTATTAAAAAACAAGGGGGAATGACAGAGTAGTGTATAATGTCTTCAGCAATGTCACCTTTTATAGCCTCCTACCAAACAACTTTGTAGACGTTCAGGTTTTAATTATTCTCTAACCTACCCTGCTGAGACCGGTAGAAAAACAAGTAGAATTTTATATTTCACTCGACCGAAACTGAAGACCGTGTCATAAAAGCCCCCGCTGTGTGAGTTTGTGTGAATGGCTCTACAGGCACGTGTGGATGGAGAAATAGGTACCAGAAAGCAGCAGGCTGAAGAGAGGGAAAGCGTGGGCCAAGCGGTAGTGTGCGAAAGTCTGCCAAGAACCAATAAACTCCAGAGATTAGCAGTCCTGCTGAATCCACAAACACTCAACACTGAGACTCTGCCGAATCTGTCACATTCCATTAGCATCAACCGTGGGGTGTACAGCCCAGGCTACACCCAAGAGGGCTGCAATATGTAAAACTATAAAGTTATCTACCAGTGTATCTCTCTGTCTACATAAAATACACACGCACACATATATCTATCTACAATGAAACAAATCATCTGGAGGGGCTCCTTAAAGACCCACCTCAAAGCCCCTGACGCATCAAAACCAGCCTCTGCTTTTAAGTTTAAAACTTAACTTTAAAGTTAAGTTTTTACCTCTGCTGGGGTTGGTCTCCCAGCTCTTGCTCCACCTGGGTACCTGTCAGTGCGCACATTCATGAAATGCATAAGGGAGTAAATGAATGCAGCGTGCGGTGAGTCTCTTGCTATTACTAAAAGCATAATTCCTCCAGCATGATCTCATCAGAGAAAAGGGGATGTACAACAATCCAATATTGCAAAGTTTAACTTTTTTTGATACCACTTTTGTGGATACCAAAGGATGGAGCTAACCCACCTTGGGCAGGGCACCTGACATTGGATCGAGACTTTCTAAAATATGCCCTTAGGTATGTTTCCAATGTGGCATTTCTTAAGTGGCTGTCACTGTAAGTGGAGGAGTGCCCAGACCCAGGCATGGGGATACTACAGTCATGGAGAACTGCTATCATTGCACAGGACAAATTAAAAAATTGCAAAACAAAGTATTGATCTTCTCACAGGTGCACACTCTGGTCCCTCACTCAAGCTTCTGGACCACATGGTCCATAAACTCCAAGGACCTCCACAGTTGTGCCAAATCAGTAACATGCTCCTCTTCCAGAAGAGTCACCAGGATTCAATCATGTGCCTGGAGAAATCCCAGGGCTACCAAAACCGACCCCAACACTAAAGTAACTTCTGCGGCATTCATACCATGTTGGCTCAGGAGACCACCAAATTCAGATGACCCTTCCTGTTTTTCTGTCATCTCCATTCCTCATACGAACTGACAAGTCATCTCCAGGCATACGCTACCAGGATCTATCAGGAGTCTTCTGAAAGCAGGCTTAATCTTTAAAGACAGGGCCTGATTTTAGCATTATATCAAGGTCTTCCCCTCCCTGCCTCTGCCCATCTCTCTGCTTCTACCTGCCTGATGGATGATCAGAGTGTAATACTTTTCCAGACAGTAACAAATTTAAATAGGGTTGCTGATTTCCTGCAAACAATTGACAAAAATGTGCTACCCACACATTTGTGGAGGTACCAGTCCTGGCAAGTGTTTTTGATAGGAACAGCAATACCTGTCAAGGGGGTTATCCCTGCAGCGGGTTCCACTTCCAAGCACTTCACAGTCTGGGTGCTTGGGAATCCCCTGGACTATTCTCAGGAAACCAAATGCAGCCTTTTTTCTACTTCAGTTCAAGGTGTGTGTAGCTGAGGACAAATCAGATTGTTTAGGAAAGCAGTAGGTGGTTAAATGGAAATTATGCTTTGAAATTAAGGGGAAATAAGTCCTTTGGAAGGAACATGCTTTTAAAATCCTTCAGTATCATTTGCGTTTGCTTGACCTCTTGTGGTCAAATCCCTACCTTGCAGTTCCACTTTTTTAATCGTGGTGGGAGCGCGCCTGTGATATTTTTGGCTGCAGTTGTGCTGGATGGAGAGGTCTAGCTTGCAATACTAAAAGGTAATTCTAGCAAAAGAAAAAGCTATGCTAACAGACATCTACTGACAGTAAATAATTTTTCTCTGCATTTATGCTGATGAAAATAAGTTCTTATTTTTGCTCTGTAATACAGTAGCTTAAACACAACAATTAACAACCATGAATCATAGAATGGTTAGAGTTGGAAGGTACCTTAAAGATCATGGAGTTCCAACCCCCCTGCCATGGGCAGAGATACCTCCCATCAGACCAGGTTGCTCAAAGCCCCATCCAGCCTGGCCTTGAACACCTCCAGGGATGGGGCAGCCATGCATTCTTTGGGCAACCATGCATTCTTTGGGCAACCTGTTCCAGTGCCTCATCACCCTCACAGGAAAGAATTTCTTTCTGATATCTTTCTTTCTGGTATCTAATCTAAATCTCCCCTCTTTCAGTTTAAATTCATTACCCCTTGTCCTATCACTGCACTTCCTGACAAAAAGTCCCTCACCAGCTCTCCTGTAGCTCCCTTCAGATATTGGAAGGCTGCTAGGTCTCCCAGGAACCTTCTCTTCTCCAGGCTGAACAACCCCAGTTCTCTCAGCCTGTCTTCACAGGGATAGAGGTCCTCTCCGTTTCACTCCAATGAAATGGATTGTTTTCTAGTGCATCAAAAAATTGCTTTTAAAGGACATAACCTCACCTATGAATACGGAAAAAAAAACTAAACCACATAGGAAGAGCAGAGGAAGAGATCCTATCATTTTAGCTTCTATTTCTTAGCTCTACTGTGCATCTGCCAGTAATACTGGTTGAGAAGCACCAAGCTGTTAGCCTTGACAGGCAGGCCAGCAGCTGTCCAAGACTCTTCTCTGGACACGTACCAGCTTCTCCCCAACATGCTGCTGCTCTTGCCTTCTACCTCAGAGGTGGGAAAGCAGCTCTCCAGCGCTGGTGCCGCAGCCGCTCCTTCCCCGAGGAGTTTGTGGTGGGAAAGACCCTCGCTCACCCCAACTCGACATTAACCATGACAACCACTGCAGACGAGGAGCAGGGTTGGAAGGGCTGGAGGACAGGCCTCACCGCGAGCGGGGCCTGACGGGGAGGGCAGCAGGCCGCCTCACGGTAGGCCCTGAGGTGGCGTGGGCCTTCTGCCAGCGGCGGGCAGAGGGAAGGCGGGGCGAGGGAAGACGGGGTAAACACGGAAGACTCGAGCCGCACCGCCGGGGCGGGCCGGGCAGCGTTCCGCGGGAGGCCCCGAGGAGGCGGTGGCGGCACTGCAAGAGCGCTTCCCTCAACGCTTCCCGCCCGCTGCTCGCTGAGGGGCGGGGCCGAGGGGAGGCCACGCCCGGGGGGGCGGGGCGGGAGGTGGTGGATTTGGCGCGCGCGAGGGTGTCGGCCCGCACTTCCCGCCCTGGCCATGTCCCGCCAGAGCACTTTGCTCCGCTTCTTCCCCAAGGCACCCCCGGCACCAGCCCGGGCGGCCGCACCGGCGGCGGCACCACCGCCACCGGAGTCCTCCCCTCCGCAGGCCGGCGCGGGGACCCGCCGCCGCCACGCCTCGGGGGAGCAGAATGGCCGCCAGGCCGCCGCTGCCACCAGCCCCGCTGCCGCGGCGGGCAGAGCCGCGGCCCAGCGCAAAGAAGAGGGGAAGAAGGGCGGGGGGAACGGGGCGGCCGCCAAGGCCCCCAGGTAATCGGTGCGGGGTGGCGGGGGGAGAGGCCGCGGGAGCGCGGCCTGCGTGAGGGGACGGGTGCGGGGCGGGCGGGGAGGACCGGCAGCGCGCGCGGGCCGCTGAGGGAAGGGGGCGGAGCGGGGCCCTTCAAGGAGCGGCGGGCCCGGTGTCCGTCACACACCCCCTCGGTTCCGAGCCCGGTGTCCCCTCCCGGAGGACGAAACGGGGGGTCCCTCCCGTAGGGAAGCGTTGGCCAGCTGGGCCCACCGGGGCTTTCCCGGCGGGGGGGAGCGGGTCCGTGAGGCGGCGGTGGCCGTGCCGCTCGGGGCCAGGCACGTTGGGAAGGGCCGGAGGGTCCGTGTGGCTCTGGAGGCCGGGTGGGGCGGTGCAGGCCGGCCGCCTTCCCCTCAGGCGGGGCGTGGGGAGGCGGGACAGCTGCGGAGGTGGGGGACGACCCCATTTTTAGGTCTTCCTCCCTGTTTTGACGTGCTTTTTCTTGTGGTGCTTTTGTTGTTTTTTTTTTCTACCCGTGCCTAAATTTCCTTCCTGTGCCGTGATGGTGGGTGTCTGGCGTGTCAGCCAGCTGCATGTCGCCGGCTGAGAGGGAGACCCACTGCCATCAGTGGCTGCTGGGGTGACATCTGCAGGGAGGAGGAGGGAGGGAACACAGGCTGCATCAGGTGCTCTGCTCTGGGGACAGAGATTTTATTTATTCAGTTATTTTTTTTTGTAGCTTGAGGGGTTGTTTCGTTGGCTTTTTTATAATTCTTACTCATTCAGCCAGTTCAAGAGGGAGGCGGACCCTTTTCAGTGGTTCCCAGTGACAGGACGAGGGGCAACAGGCACCAGCTGGAACTTGGGAAGTTCCACTCAAATATGAGGAAGAACTTTACGGTGAAGATGACGGAGCATGGAAGAGGCTGCCCAGAGAGGGTGTGGAGGCCCCCCTCTCTGGAGACCCACCTGGATGCAGTCCTGAGTTATGTGCTCTGGGCAGTCCTGCTTTAGCAGGGGAGTTGGACTAGATGATCTCTAGAAGGTCACTTCCAACTCCGTGATTCCCTTTAGGTGCCCTGTTGAGAATTAGTCTCCACAGGAAAGCTTGCCTTAGTTATGTATGTTGACAGATCATAATACATGGTCTGCAGTCGTTTTCTTTTAGTTAGTATCTGGTTGGACCCAGTTATTACTCTCTCATCCTCCTTTAAGAAATCCACTAAGAGGCAGGCTCCATGTGGCTGTAGGTGGCCCTGCTTGAGCAGGGGGGTTGGACAGGGTGACCTCCGAAGGCCCTTTCTGACCTCAACCAGAATTCTGGGACTATGAAGCTCTATCATAGAATTGTCTAGGTTGGAAGGGACCTTTCAGGTCATCGAGTTTGACCATCAACCTTACGTTGATGTAAGCCATCACTAAACCATGTCCCTCAGCACCACATCCAGTGTGAGGATCTGGTAGAACCTGGATGAGCAAAGCCGAAACTGATGTAGACAGTGACATAGAAGGGCTCTATCATCCAGGTTGCACTATCTGAAAGCCTTCCAAGACCTTCATTGTGCAAGCTGATCAGAAGCAGTGTGCAGTTACATTTATGAAAAGAGCTGGTTTAAATGTTTATGTTCCTTAAATTACACATTTGTTGTCTTTGCAGTGTCTCCTGTGAGTATTCACCTGGTGACTTGGTCTGGGCCAAGATGGAAGGATATCCTTGGTGGCCGTGTCTCGTATACAACCATCCGACTGAAAAAACAATAGTCAGAGGAAAAGGGAAATCCACTCGTGTCCACGTGCAGTTTTTTGATGACAGCCCTACAAGGGGCTGGGTCAGTATTAAATATCTGAGGCCATATAAAGGTAAGAGATGTAAATAAAACTTGTAACATTGAAATATGCCACTTGTTTTGGAAAAAACAGGGATGGAGTATAGGGTATGGCATTCTCCATTGAGAAAGTATTGAGCAAGAAAGCATGTAAATTAGAGAAGGCGGGTTTTTGAGGGTTACAGGTGCATTTATTGTTATACAGTTGTCTAAGCATAAAGCACTAAACTCTCATGTTTATTAAACGAGAACACAAACTTAAAGCTTGCTTATATTTTAAAGTTTTTTTCCTTTATTTCTCCTATTGATGTAATAAAGATCTAAAAGAAAAATCCACTGTTTCAATTTTTAGCCCTGAAATCCTTAATTTGGAGTGTCAAATCCAATTTTTAAACAACTATTTGGGAACTGCAGTTTGTCCAGAAGCAAGAATCTAAGCACAGGATATTAGGTAGCTAAAATTATTCTACTGTGGTGTTAATATCTTTTAAGCAATTCAGTACAGCTTTGTTAATAAAAGATATACATACTGACAATTCAGAGTGTTTGTTAGGGTAGTGCTTGTAGTCACAGAGCGGAGATGGTGTTTGTCATTTTGAAGAACTGACTTGACTAACTAAAAAAAAAATTATTTTGTGTAATGAATCTCACCTTATTAATAATAATGATGTGGTTTCCCGTTTTATAATTCTACTGTTGCTGAAAACTGTAAGTAGTTGGCTGTAAACTGTCACATGTAAATCATGTTGCTGTAAACTGTCTTGTTAGTCAAACAAGTACTTTGGGTGTAATACAGTATTTTTGATACACGGTAGGATTTGCTTATGGTGTCAAGAACTCAAATAGTTTCTTCCTTTTTTACAAGTCAAGTTCCACCTCACGTTATCATGTAGTCCTTTTCTTTCCTTGTTTATACTTAAGTGTATTGCACTTAACCCATAGTTACTTTTAAATTAAAATGGTAATGTTATTACCATAAATGTTAGCATAATTTAACTCAACTGATTTGGTCCATCGCTTATATGTATCATTCCTGAAGGTATTTTAAAAGAATCAAATATACTTTAACAGCTTGCAGTTGCACTTAGATGCAAATACAGGTCAGGAGAATTGATCTGTTTACAAAAAAAAAAAAAAATTGCAGAAAAATAAGAAGTGTTAAAAATGTTTAAGAACAGAAACACTGGTCTATCCACAGGAAATGTGGTTGATGCAGAACAGAGTAAAAAATATTTAAAATACATGCTTTGCTTTTCAATTCAGCCAAAAAGCATCTTTGTATACAAAGTAAGAGCATCAGAGTCCTTGGGTAAGAAAATAGAGCAGTTACTTGTAGGTGTGATTGATTGTAACAATAAATATCCACTTCTGACAGTTGGGCAAGTGAGTGGAGTTACATGCAAGTTGGTTTAGTGAATATGCAGATGTTTAACACTTGAGTATGCAGTTAAATTATGGGGGATTTTTTTTCTGCCATTCTTAAATTATCAGTATTAAACGCAAAATGTTTTTAGGTTGTCTCGCTGCTTTTGCAAGAGGGAACTGGAGATCTGGTTTGTTAATGTGTTGCATTTCTGCTGGGGAAGCAGCTACTTGTAACTCCACGCTTTGCTACTGCCAGCTCAAAGAAATGACTGTGAGAAAGAACTCTTTTTTTTTTTTGTCTTATTTCTGAGATAGTCAGCTGCCTTTTGTCTGCCATTGACTGAGAGGCTGAAGCTTTAGTTAATTGCAGTGTTTGAAGGGATTTGCAAGAGCGGGTGAAAGAATGTATTCAAGCAGATCCTGCTGTCGTATACAACCAGCTAAAATTATAAGAGCAGAAGAAGGAATTGCCCTTCCCCATCTATAGTGTATGTCCCCCTTCTTTCTTTCCCCAAGTTGAATATATAATATGTTATATATACCACTTAGTTTTTCAGCATGGCATTAAGCTGAACCTCAGCATCTTTGGGGACCCTTTCAAGAAATCTGTCTGTAGGCTTGGTTGGCTTTGGGTTTGTGTTTATGGGCAGGTAGTGGAAGGAGGAACTGTGGTCCTTGAGGGATGTGAAAGAGGATAAGGGAATACTGCAGTTATTAATAGTAGGCTTTGCTTGATACCCTGCGCTGTCAGGGTAAATTGCCAGTGTGACTGATGATATGCTAGTCTGGCTAACGGGTTGGTGTTGAGTCTGGACGTCTTTCTGCACCTGGAGGAGCAATCTGAACAGCCAGCAGAGCTTTAGCCAAGAGGTCTGTCACGGATGACTGATGTCCATAACTTTATGGTTGAACTTACCTATGGTTACTAAAATAGCTGTGTGGTCGCATTCGGTTGTGCTGTGCTGCTAGTATAAAGTGTTGCTTTTCAATAGCAACATACAGCTAGTGTGAGGGTGTTTGTAGCTTAGCTTAGAAGTACTCAGATGTGGTAATTAGTTACAGAAATAGAAGCAATTCTTCAAGTGTTCATGTACTGGGGAGGCATTTCATTTGTGAGCATTTAGATTTTCTCTAGGAGTAGTTTATCAGGCTGAAGGAGTGATGGGTTGCTGTATTTAAGATGCGGTGAGAAGGATTGGCAACAACATGGAATGTTAGATAATTAGTTGTCTGAATACATTTAAAAGAACACTAACTAGAGGACTGGCTAAATACTAGACTAACTTCAGTTTTGGACAAATTATTTGTGGTTTTACAGGTTCATCAGATGGGGAGACAGTGAAGGGAGGTATGTTTTACAGCACGAAGCCTGAAATTAAAAGAGCAATGGTGCTAGCAGACGAGGCAATGAGTAAAGATAAAACTAAGCGGCTTGAACTGGCAGTATGCAGTGAACCTTCAGACACGGAGGAGGAGGAAGAGGAAGAAGAAGAAATGGAGGTAAGATTTTTCTTATTTGCTGTTGTTTTCAGAAACAGTGCTAGAACTTAGAAGCTTTCTCTTGGAATTAAGCATGGAGTATCCTGCGATTCTCTGGTACAGTAATCATAGCTTATCTGCTCTTTAATCATGCATGAATATCTATCTATATGTCTGTTGTGCTGCTTCTGTGTTATCAGGTCATAATGGTGGTCTCACTTTTTCGAGCTGGAAAGACAAGTCTAATATCTCTTTGGTGTTCTGTGTGGTAAGGACTGACCTCAGAAATAACTTAACTACTCTAGCTCTCTTCATTGATCACTCCCTGGGTAACCAAGGTGACCCACTTCGTTACTCGTAAAATATTTTTTTTTTTCTGGTGCATCCTTTTATCTTCTCTATCTGCTATTCATATTCCAAGTCCCCCTGAGTTCAATCTAAAGTTTTAATATGTCATAATCTAGAGATTTCTATCTTTTGTTAGTATTCATCTTAAGGCATTAAATTGGATTTTTGGAGCCTGCCCTCATCTCGTAGCGTAGCACTAAAATACAAATTCTTGTAACACCAGACTATTGGTGGGGTACCTAAAATGCGATCTTTTATTGTGCTGTATTGGCGTTGTATTGTGAGTGATTCAAACATTATTTCAGTACCACTGTGTGTATTGAAATAGATTCCTTTGGAAAGGAATGGTATGAGGAAACTGTGGACAGGATAGTGGTTTTCCTTACCTCCTCCGTCAGCGTGGCCCATCTCCTCTCTCTCCAGTGTGACACTGTCCTGGGGAACAGGTGCCATTGTCACATTCGTGGCAAAAGTGCAGTGGGCCCTGACATTTTCTACTCACGACAGTCCCTCCACTGCTGTGTTTCTCTAACACCAGTGCTGGAGTTCTTGAAGTTTCAGGCTGAAAAGGCAAATAATGAATTTTCTTTTCTTGTGGCTGCCCCATCCCTGGAGGTGTTCAAGGCCAGGCTGGATGGGGCTTTGAGCAACCTGGTCTGGTGGGAGGTGTCTCTGCCCCCCGTGGCAGGGGGTTGGAACTCAATAATCGTTAAAAAATATATAAAAAAATCACAGGCAGAACTCAACATAGGCTGGTACTGAAAGGCTGCAAAACCCCCTCATGTTTCTGATATGTCAGCAGGAAAAAAATTACAGCACAGAGTTAGCCTATGGAGGTGTTCTCCTTTGTGCTGAATTTCATATACCATATGCCTTTTGTCCAGTTTAAATGTTTTGTTCATCAGCATCACTTATGCAAAGTAATGAATGAGGCTTCAAAGAATGCAAAGAGGAGAAATTATGCTACTGGCCAGTAGCAGTTTGTTATCCAGAAAAATATTAAATTCAGTGAAGGCAAGTGGAATTGGCTGTGGCTCTGCTGTCTTTTGCTTCAGGTATCATAGCTTCTGCACTATTGCACAGTTTTGCACTTCTTTTTGCAGCAGCGATACTTTACTTTGTAGCCAGAACTTTCTATAGGTAAAATAAAATAATTTCCTTTTTCCAGCAGATGAGTGAAAGCGCCTCGGGCAACAGTGACGACTGCAATAGTGAGGAGGATGTAAAGAGTAATAAGCGAGTAGCAAACAGGGAAAGTGCCATAAAAGCCAAAAGAAGACGAGTGTTGGATTCTGACAGCGATCACGATGGCTCTGATGTAGAGTTCAAGCCTGATGTGAAAGAAGCAGTGAGCAGTGAGGAAGCCAGCAGCGGGGTGGATGAAAATGAATCTTCCGACACAGAGACAGATGCAGAGAGTGTTGCAGAAAGTCCCGTAAAAGTCCCTTCTAAGCGAAAGAGAAAAGAGAGAAACAAGCCTCCTAAAAGGAGTAGCTTAGAAAATGACCATTCTGAAACACCCAAAAGAGCAGCAACGGTTTCTTTAGAAGCCAAGTCTAAGCTGACGTCGTTTGCGGCACCCGAAAGCTTTGAATCTCAAGCAAATGCTTGCGGTGGAGGCAGTGGTGGCTTCGCAGCCTGGGAGCATGAAAAGCTTGATTGGCTGCAGGAAGGGAAAAAGAAAGATGCGCGCAGGAAACGGCAGGGTGACCCCGATTATGACCCGTGTACTCTGTACGTCCCCGAGGACTATCTCAACAAGTGCACGCCAGGGATGCGGAGGTGGTGGCAGCTGAAAAGCCAGAACTTCGATGCGGTGATTTTCTATAAAGTTGGAAAATTCTATGAGTTGTATCACATGGATGCTGTCACCGGCGTAAATGAGTTGGGCCTGATCTTTATGAAGGGTACTTGGGCCCATTCGGGTTTTCCAGAAACTGCCTTTGGCAGGTTCTCTGATGTTCTAGTGCAGAAGGGCTACAAGGTGGCCCGCGTTGAGCAAACAGAAACTCCTGAAATGATGGAAACCCGCTACAAGGCAATGGCCCACCCAACAAAATTTGACAAGGTTGTCCGCAGGGAAATATGCCGCATCATCACCAAAGGAACACAGACTTACAGCGTGCTGGACTGTGATCCCTCTGAGAACCATAACAAGTACCTGCTATGCGTGAAGGAAAAAGAAGACTCCTCTGGCCAACGTGTTTACGGGGTCTGCTTTGTTGACACTTCGGTGGGGAAGTTCTATGTAGGCCAGTTCTCAGATGACCGGCACTGTTCGAGGTTTAGGACTTTAGTAGCACATTACACTCCGGTGCAGGTACTGTATGAGAAGGGGAACCTCTCTGTGGACACACAGAAGATACTGAAGGGCTCGCTTATTTCTTGCATTCAGGAAGGGCTGATCTCTGGTTCCCAGTTCTGGAATGCATCTAAAACACTAAAAGTCCTTCTTGAAGAAGGATATTTCAAGGAGAGTCAGAACTCTGAAAATGGATGTTCTCTGCCCTCTGTGATCAAATCTCTGACTTCAGAGAGTGACTCACTGGGATTAACTCCTGGTGACAACAGTGAATTAGCTTTGTCAGCTCTCGGGGGATGTGTCTTCTATCTCAAAAAATGTCTCATTGATCAGGAGCTGTTATCGCTGGCAAACTTTGAGGAGTACGTCCCTGTGGATATTGATACTGCAAAAACTATGAGTTTGAGTAGTTTCTTTGCCAAAACTGACCAGCGGATGGTGCTGGATGGGGTCACCCTGATGAACCTGGAAGTCCTGCAGAACGGAACGAATGGCACCACAGAAGGTACTTTGTTGGAAAGGATCGATTCTTGTTGTACGCCGTTTGGGAAGCGACTCCTGAAACAGTGGCTCTGCGCCCCGCTCTGTAATCCTAAATCCATCAACGATCGTTTGGATGCTGTTGAGGACCTTCTAGGGGTGCCAGATAAAATGTCAGAAGTCAGAGAGCACCTGAAGAAACTTCCTGACCTTGAAAGGCTGCTCAGCAAAATTCACAGTATTGGATCACCACTTAAGAGTCAGAACCATCCTGACAGCAGGGCCATCTTTTACGAAGAAATCAAATACAGCAAAAAGAAAATTGCTGACTTTTTGTCTACGCTGGAGGGGTTTAAAGTGATGAATGAGATTGTCGATGTCATGGAAGAAGTTGCCGGTGACTTCAAATCTGAAGTCCTTAAGCAGTTGGTCACCCGCAAAGCCAAAAATCCAGACGGCCGCTTCCCAGACTTGAGTGTGGAGCTTAAAAGGTGGGACACTGCTTTCGATCATAACCAGGCTCGAAAGACAGGAGTGATTACTCCAAAGGTGGGTTTTGACCCCGACTACGATAAAGCACTAGAGGATATTAAAGCTGTCGAGGAAGATCTCCACAAGTACCTGGATAAGCAACGCAAACTGCTGGGATTCAAATCCATGCTGTACTGGGGGGCAGGCAAAAACCGGTACCAAATGGAAATACCGGAAAGTGCAATATCACGTAATTTGCCCGAGGAGTACGAGCTGAAGTCAACCAGGAAGGGGTATAAACGTTACTGGACCAAGGAGATCGAGAAGATGCTGGCTGCCATGGTGAATGCCGAAGAGCGCAGAGATGCGGCGCTAAAAGACTGTATGAGGCGGCTGTTTTACAACTTCGATAAGAACAGCAAAGGCTGGCAGACAGCGGTGGAATGCATGGCTGTGCTAGGTAAGAGGCTTTTTCAGAGGGCCTGGAGCACCTCTGCTGTGAGGACAGGCTGAGAGAGTTGGGGTTGTTCAACTTGGAGAAGAGAAGGCTCCAGAGAGACCTTAGTGCCCCTTCCAGTACACCTAAAGGGGGCTACAGGAGAGATAGGGAGGGACTCTTGATCAGAAATAGAGTGACAGGATGAGGGGTAATGATGGTTTTAAACTGAAAGAGGGGAGATTTAGATGAGATCTTAGGAAGAAATTCTTTTCTATGAGGGTGGTGAGACACTGGAACAGGTTGCCCAGAGAAGCTGTGGCTGCTCCATCCCTGGAGGTGTTCAAGGCCAGGCTGGATGGGGCTTTGAGCAACCTGGTCTGGTGGGAGGTGTCCCTGCCCATGGCAGGGGGGTTGGAACTGGATGATTTTTAATGTCCTTTCAACCCCAAACTATTCTATGATTCTTCATTTTGACATACAGTAAAAATACTCTTGTAGAATAAATGATGAAATCTGATCTGGATAAAGCAAAAAAGGCTTGTTGCCAGCTCTTAATTTGAATTTTAAAAGCTCCGATGGTGATAACAGCACTGGTGATTAACAGTCACCCCCTGTTTTCCTTCCTGTCAGTAAATGGCACAACAGGTCTTGATGTTTGCACACTTGCTCTTCATCCCTGTTTGTGCGATTGTAGGTGTGCCGCAGGGTGTTTCTTGCAGCTCAGCGTAGCCTGGTGGGACTCTGGCTGCTTCTGGGAATCTCGTGTAGGGGTTAGTAATTTCTTAGTAATGAAGGCAGCGATGCAGGTTGGGGTATAAAAATCTAACCCAGTCATCTCCTTTCCATCTGAGTTGGTTGCTTTATCACAGAATCATAGAATCTTTCTTAACGGCCTTTAAAAATAAAAAGAATGATTGTTGCTGCTGCCTTGAGGAAGGTGGTCTGGTAGGAAGACTTCTCCAAATCTTCCTTAAATTTCTGGGGTTAGAAGAGTCTCCTGTATTCCCTTCAGGGACTGGAGTACTCCTGTACTGTGAATTTTCTGCTGGTGTGAGCCAGCCTGGGATGTCTTTGTGCCAGGGACAAATGAAAGCGCTCTGAATGCCACTGGGGCAAGGGAACAGGCAGGATGGGCGGGTAGCCAGTGTTGTCCAGGAAGGGCTTCTCCGAGTGGGCTGGGAGAACTGGGAATCAGCTGCAGCACAGAACAGGGGCAGGTACCAGATTGATTTCCAGGAGAGAGGGAGACAGCTTTCAGGCTCAGCTGCTGAGATGTCTACGTAAAGTCTCTAAAAATCATATAACGTGGTCTTGTTTTATAGGTAATTAGCTTTTAGGACCTCAGAGCTAGGTTAATTGAGGGGGGGTTGTGCTGCTGCTCTCTGCTAGGCAAACTAAACTTTAATATTTATATAAATGTATTCTGGCAACTTTCAAGCACTATTGCGATTCTTGACCAAGTAATTCACCATCACAGAAGCCCACTTCCTCTTTACTTATCTTGTTCCAAATTAGAAAACAAAGCAAGAAAATAATAGTTTATACATGTTCATTAAAAAAAACTTTTGAAATTAAGTAATGCGGATTTTCAGTATTTTTAAACTAAAAACTAGAGGGGAGAATTTTTAATCTCATATCAGTAGAAATCTGGAAGGAATGAGGGAAGATGTGGGTATCCCCACCTTTTACTTGTTCTGGAGTTGCTTCTTGGGTGCTTTCCTTAACGGGAAAATGGAATGGAAATGGAAAACTGTGTTTACAAAAATGCTATTCGATGAGTAAATGTGTTCCAGTGAATGAATAAATAAAGGCGAAAGTGTCACTTATTGGAACTTCTCTTAATCTTACAGATGTCTTGATGTCCCTTGCTAACTACAGTCAAGACGGTGATGGACCCCTCTGCCGACCTGTAATTCTGCTGCCTGTGGATAGTGCTCCTCCCTTCCTGGAACTTAAAAATTCCCGCCATCCATGCATTACAAAGACTTTCTTTGGGGATGATTTTATTCCTAATGACATCGTGATAGGCAGCAAGGATGATGACAGCGGTAGCGACGCTTCCTGTGTGTTAGTAACTGGTCCCAATATGGGTGGCAAATCCACGCTGATGAGACAGGTGATTGACTGTCTGTGTAGGATGGAATGTTCCAGAGTAGCTGTGTTTTACAGGAAGGAGTTGTGTGACCTGACTGTTCCTCCATGTGAAAGGAGGTCCCAGCAGTGGTCTTCAGCACAATACAGCAATTGCACTGAAAAAAAAAAAAAAAAAAAATCTGGTAGAAAATGGCTGCATTTAGGCAGTAGATTTTCTCCTTTCGCCTCCTTCAGTGAGAAATAAGTTTTATTTCTCTTCTGAGAGATGGCTGAGGGGGGGAAAAGGGATAGAGAATCTTTTCTCTTTTTCAAGTGGCCTTATCTAGGCCTTATTGGCATCACGTGGCCAAAGATGCTTCTGTGGGTTGAACAAGATGAAAATAGAGCTTAGTGGCAACTGGGAAAGCAACAGGGGGTTTGCTTTCAAAGCGCTGCTTGCTGTATTCAGCTGTGTTTTGAAGGCTTTCAGAGCAAATGATCTCCACATAATCTAGGTGGAGGTTATGGTGGTGCAGCCTGGAGCTGCTAAAGCAGTACGAAGCTTCATGTATTCGAGTCTTTGTTTTTGGGGGCGGGGGGGGGGGGGACTGGGACAAAATTTCATTCTTTCATTCCCAAAGCTCCACAAATGTGTAGTAAAAAATGTAAACGTTTCAACGTTTGTCCTGCAGGCTGGTCTCCTGGTTATAATGGCACAACTGGGATGCTACGTGCCCGCTGAAGTCTGCAGGCTGACGCCCATCGACAGGGTGTTTACGAGGCTGGGCGCCTCTGACAGAATCATGTCGGGTGAGTTTGTGAAATCCAGGTGGGCGCAGCGCTTTTGCCACCAGGGGAGTTTCTCTTCTTGCTTGGAAGGGCAAGTTGGAAAGGGATGGTGTGACTTTGCAGGGAGAGCTGGGCAACGAATTTGGTGCCTCTCCATGCAGAGTAGGAATGGGAGTGTGGTTACGCTTGATTCATTTGATGAGCTTGTCCCTCATTTTTTTTTTTTTGACAGACATGTAGGATTACTTTTTAATGCATTTTAATATTAAAAGCCTGCCCTCCAGCTGGATGCAAGTCTGAGGAATATCATTTTGGATATTGTAGTTGTGTTCTACTTCCATGGGTATCTCTTCCTAAGCGTTCTGCAACAGGACAGCAATGTTCAGGTAGAGGAGTTGGTTTTGTACCTTCTCCCAAGAACTAGAAGTCCTTGTTTCGATCAGAACTCCTGCCTTATGTCTGAAATCTGATTTCTCAGACAATAAAAGGACAATTCTTGTGAGTATTTTGTCAGTGGAGAGAAAGACAAAAGTGGAGGAGAATCCAACTGGGACTGGGAAAGTCTGCCTGTGGAGGTTGGCAAGATGTCATGGGGCTGGAAAAAACAAGTGGGTTTTGTGGTAAATTAGTTGTGATACTGCTCTTCTTAAGGAGGGCACCAATTTTCTGTCATCTTTGTGCTGAAAATCTTGGGTCAGTGAGTATGAAAGGAGTTCAGGATGCTGAGCATTGTGCACAGAAGGAATTTGGAAGTAAGTCATTCTGAGTTCTTAATTTAAAAAACAAAAAAAAACCAACAACAACAAAAAAAACCAACAAACTTGCACTTCCTCAAATCAAGGCTTTTCTTTGCAGCTAGAGAATTTTATTAAGGCTTTCTTTGCCTGGCTGTTTTCATTTTGTTTGACTTCACTGTAAAAAAACGAACAAACAAACAAACAAAAAAAAACCAAACAACCAAAACAAAACCCCAATTTTAATGGAAGAAGTATTTATGGTAGAAATAAAAACTACCCTTTCTGCAAAGGGGTGTGTGTCTAGAAAAATGTGGCATTTTCAGCCCAGAGCTATTCTTTTCTCTTCCAAATATACGCACAAAATGTCTTTAACGTCTCCCAGGGCGAGGCTGGGCGCTGCGCAGCAGAAGTAGAAATCTCTTCTTGACATGGGATTTTCCATAACGCGTAGAAGTGAAAGTGCAGCTGAAGTTGTTCCATGGAAGTCACTTCGTACTGGATGTCAGCAGGACTTTTACGGAGTTGCTGTGGTTTTGACCAATTGGAAAAAAACAGATGGCCCCTACTCCTCCCCCCACCCCCCAAGAAAAAAAAGAGGAAAGGAAGAGATAAAAGATATTTATGAGTTTTGAAAAAAAAATAAAGTAATATCATTTTTAAATTGCCTGTGAAATTAGGGGTTAATATTTTAACAAGTTATTCCTTAAAGTTTTTAAAAATATAGTGAAGCCCTGGAAATTTCTTTAAATAAATGCAGAAAATCAGGATTGCTGGACGCTGCTTATGTTGGAAAAATGGTGTTAGCCACGAGTGTGGGAAGTTTCTCTGCTCTGAAATTACATTAACTGCTGCTGCGTGTGATTATTTGGAAAGAACACTGGGAAGAGCTAGGGGATCTGGGCTTAATATGTGTGGATTTATTGTGTGCGATGCTCTGAGAAATTGTGTACTTCTGCTTGTAATCTGCTAAAAAAACCGGTTTCAGGTCAGAATTTCAGGCCTTGTGTTGTCTGGTACCTGGAACTCCTGCAGGATGGTCAGTCCTGAGCAGCAGTATCTTTCTTTGGTCATATTTCACTTGAGTACAGCCTTAGTTTTCTGAATAATTCATTACCTTATGCCATCAACAACCAAACCAGTAAATCTGGTCTCTTAAGGCTTTTATTTTTTTAAGATTTTCTTGCTTTTCCATGCTGGAGAGCCACACACCCCAGGCTGCCTTGTGTATTTAACAGTGAGAAGGGGCAAAAGATTCTACCCATCTCGAATCCTTTGTGCCCCTCTCTTTTTCGAGCTGGTTCGGCTGACAAGAAGTATTAAAAGTACTATTAAAAGTAGATAGATATGGTGGCCTAAAACTTACATACTTCATTAATTATATTTGTGCTCATGCTCTTTAAGGAACCAAACTGATTTTTCTGGCAAATGAGACCCCACCATTTTCATGCTGGAAAAAAGCTTTATGTTTTTGTTCATGGTTAGTTTGCTCTCAAGCTTTGTTTTAGCTTGACCGAGGCCGATTGCTGAATCAGTGGGGTTTGAGTTGGGATTTTCAGATCTTTTGACTAATCCTTTGTGGCTCCTGTTTCTTTTAAAGGTGAAAGTACCTTCTTTGTTGAGCTGAGCGAGACTTCTAGCATCCTCCAGCATGCAACAGAGCACTCCCTTGTTCTTGTGGATGAACTGGGTAATTAGCCTGTTTTGTAATAGATGGGAATTAAACCTAAGATTAAAGCCTGGATGTTGGGCAGCAACCAAGTGCACAGGAGTAATTCATCTTAATGTTGCTACTTTTTTAACTGGTCAATATCTATATAAATCTCTTTAAAACATGTATTTGAAGGTGCCCTGGAAATTAATACAACACCCCCCCCAAGTGTTACTGGCCTATTTCTGGCTGAGTTTTCCTGGGGAGTTAATTGCAGCAAACCTCGAGCAAGCCTCAGATGAGCAGACAGATCTTTTTCTGCAGCGCAGAAGAGAGTGTGACTGTCATGGGGGCAAATACCCCGGGGTCCCTGCACCCTGCTGTGGTGACGGCCACCGGCTCGCTGCCATTTGTCCATCTTCCACGCGGGGAGGAGAGAGGAAAAACAAAGCAAGGCAAATTGATGCACTGCAGCAAACGTTTATCTTTTTGCTTTTCCTTTTCTTCTTCAGGCAGAGGGACGGCTACTTTTGACGGAACGGCGATAGCGAGTGCGGTTGTGAAGGAACTAGCAGAGAAAATCAGGTGCCGGACGCTGTTCTCCACACACTACCATTCCCTGGTGGAGGATTATTCACACACCGGGGCCGTGCGGCTTGGCCACATGGTACGTCTTGGTGAAACACACAGGGATTTTCCTCCTGGCAGGAAGATCTCACAATAGTTTGGGTTGGAAGGGACCTTAAAGATCATAAGATCTAGACCAGGTTGCTCAAAGCCCCATCCAGCCTGGCCTTGAACACCTTCAGGGATAGGGCAGCCACAGCTTCTCTGGGCAACCTGTTCCAGTGTCTCGCCACCTTCACAGGAAAGAATTTCCTCCTGAGATCTCATCTAAATCTCCCCTCTTTCTGTTTAAACCGTTCCCCCTTGTTCCATGGCTTCCCTCCCTGATAAAGAGTCCCTCCCCAGATCTCCTGCTGTGGCTGGCACATCTCCTGCCCAGGCTCACAGAGGGGTCCCCAGAACAGGAACAGATATTTCACACACTTTTTAGTCTATAGGTAACTATTCCATGCACTGATTTAGAACTTAACTCTTTCTAGGCCTGTATGGTTGAAAATGAGAGTGAAGACCCAAGCCAGGAAACAATTACCTTCCTCTACAAGTTCATTGAAGGAGCCTGTCCCAAGAGCTACGGCTTCAACGCGGCGCGACTGGCTAATATTCCAGAGGAAGTTATTCAGAAGGGGCACAGAAAAGCTAAAGAGTTTGAAAAAGTGACACTTTCACTGAGAGTATTTAGGTAAGGCCTCGGCTTACCGGTTTTCCACCGCGTGCTGCTCTGCAAAAAGCACTAAAACCCGACTGCAGGAGGGCAGAGGGGATGAGTAATGGGGTCTTTTAAGCCTCGGGCTGCTGTGTCAGCCTCTTAAGAGCTGCGTTTGCTTCGAGGTTGCTGGGCTGAGCCAAAGGGAAGGGGTGTGTGAAGGGCAGGGGGACTATGGGGACACTGGGGGACACGGTTACGGTGGTACTGGACCCCTGACTCTGTGGTTTCCTGTAGGTATCTCTGCCTGGTGGTGGATGGTGCCACAAGCGATGCCAACGCCGTTCAGAAACTCACCGCGATGATCAATCACCTGTAACGAGGGGCGGCTTCTCAAAAAGGTGGTATCAGACAACGTTATGATCTAATAAACTTTATTTTTTAAAAATGACCATTTTTCCATTGTCTTTCCTAGGAAATTAAACCCTTTAATTCTTACCTACCCTCTACATAATGGTTATTGAGTACTCCACAATATATTAAGTCTAGATGTTATGGTACATGCATACACTTTCAGGCTGTTGATTACCCACTGTCACCAATACACATAAATGGAAAAAAGCTATGAAACTGTATAGGGCTGTATATATACTTGTCTCAGCTTCATTAGAGCAGGAAATTGCTGTGATTTCCAGCAGGTTACGTTAAGTAATGTCCAGACTGTTCAAAAAAAACTATGAACAGAGTAAAAGTACAAGACTGTTTTGAGGAGACTTTCTACCGTGTACTTTAAAACATAGTAAAATTTCATTCACAAAACTTTAGTTACATGGGTACTTTGTTTTATAGTGCATTATAGTCTAGGAAGTCTCATTAAAACACTCGCTTTTTGTTTGTTTCTGTTGTTTTGTTAGGGTGGTTTGAGCACAGACTATTGCTGGGGCAGGGGAAGGAGATTATTCTAACTTCAGAGGACACCAGAAAAATTGCTGGATATAATTTAAGATTAGTGTTTTCTCTTTCATAGAAAGAACGTACATACTGGGACATGAGTACAGTTACAGCAAGTCTAGGTGTGCTAACAAAACAGGACACATTCAAGTACAATAAGAGTTGGGGTTTTTTTTTGCTTGAAATTAGAAACAAACTACATGAGATTAAAGCATTAAAATCATATTTCTCAATCTGAATAAATGTTAGAAAATCAAAAAGAAATGCAGAAGTGCTAGCTCATGTTTTTTTTTTTGCTTTTGTTTTTTTTTGTTGTTGTTGTGTTTTTTTTTCTTCTTTTTAACCATGTTACAAAAAGCAATTGGTACCCATGTCCATAAAGGCAGCAACAAAGAATGCTGCTTGTCTACAGAATAGTAACTACTGCAAATCGGACTGTGGCTCAATGCTACTTGTAAAAACACCAGCTCTCAGAAGTTGGTATCTGTACAAAACTGCAGCTTATTTTGTTTTGTTTGTTTTTCTTCACTTCTGTCCCTTCAAAGTCTTTGTTTTGTTGGTTGGTTTATTTTGTTTTTTGTTTTTGTTTTTTTTACACAGTAATGCTAAAACGCCCAGTTCTGGTATCCTGAGTCAACATATTGCCACTTTCTTTTTTGGTAGGTTGAGCTCCATAGTGTCAACACCTCACACATCCACTTTAACACAGTCTCTTTCTGCAGAAATGGGCAAGTAAAACTTCCTCCAAAAAAAAAGTTTGAACAGTTACGATATTAGAATGGCAGAACTTTCTTTCTGAAAGGAATTCAGTTGTGCTGCAATGTATTAGATTCTATAGGTGGAGCAGAGTCATATAGTGTGTCTGTATCGTGTGTAGGCTCTCCGGCAAGCGTACAGGGATTTGACAGCGTTCCAGCACCACAGTCACAGAAAAACCTACAAAGAAAGAGAACTCTTTTTAGTTCCTGCTGTATTTGCTTTGTGGGACTGGCTAGAGGGAGGCATTGGGAACCCACCTATCGTGTCTAATGAATTCTACGTCGTGTCCTTGATGGCACTTCTTAATGCAGTTCACGCATATGGCGTTCCGGTCTGTGGTGTTGCAGGTGTGACATCTGAAGGAAAAGGCATCATGTTAGGGCACAGATCAAAACCTGAGATGAGAGAAGCCCTCAACAGGGGGGTGGGAGGGCACAACAGAATCACAGAATGGTTCAGGTTGGAAGGGACTTTCAAAATCATGGAGTTCCAACCCCCTGCCGTGGGCAGAGACACCTCCCACTGGACCAGGTCACTCAAAGCCCCATCCAGCCCCAACAGGATAAGGAAAGGATGTGGACAACACCATAAAACTTGAGAGTTTTACATGAACTCGGATTTCAGGGCATGCTTTTGGTTGCTTGTTTCAAAAAAGCAGTTCTGCTGGACTCAGGCCCAGGTTCACAGGAACAAGACATTTGCCTCGAGCCCACAGCTGATGTAATCCTCCACTGAGTTGTGGACAATCTCACATTTGTGCTGGCTCATTGACCTTGTGCAAACACTATGCCCTCGGGGGCAAGGTGGCCAGTGGTCTCTTAGGGTGCATCAAGAAGAGTGTAGCCAGCAAGTGGAGGGAGGTCAGCCTGCCCCTCTGCTCTGCCCTGGTGAGGCCACATCTGGAGTCCTGTGTCCGGTTCTGGGTCAACCAGTTATAGAAGGACAGGGAACTGCTGGAGAGGGTACAGCAGTTGTGTTCCAAAGATGATGAGGAGACTAGAACATCTCTCTTACGAGGAAACTCTGAGGGACTTGGGTCTTTTTATCCTGGAGAAGAGAAGACTGAAGAGGGATCTAATCGATGCTTATCAATATCCAATGGGTGGGTGTCAAGAGGATGGGGTCGGGCTCTTCTTAGTGGTGCCCAGTGACAGGACAAGGGGCAATCGACGTGAGTTAGAACACAGGAAATTCCATCTCAACGTGGAAAAATTTCCTTTGAGGGTGGCATAGCCCTAGAAGAGGCTTCCCAGAGAGGGTGTGGAGTCTCCATCTCTGGAGACATTCAAACCCCCCTGGATGGGTTCCTGTCCATCCTGCTCTGGGTGACCCTGCTCTGGCAGGGGGTTGGACTAGATGATCTCTGAAGGTCCCTTCCACCCCCTACGGTTTCGTGACTGCATGTGTCAACAGACAGACAGCAAGTGCTTTAGGGGTCTTGCTAGAAGAGAAATTGTGTTTATTGAAACCTTTGCTGTAGGGGAGGGAAAAGAACCCATTGTTACCTATAGAAGTCATGCATGGGATAGCTGGTGTAGCTTGAGATCTTGTATAAACACTGGCCTCTACTGACAGCTTTCTCTATGGCATCTTGATTGTTCATTATTTTGTTATCTGTTGGAGGGAAAAAAAAAAAGCCAAGAACTAATCACACCTTGATCACTGACTGTTTTTCTCTTGAGGCATTAAAGCAGAGTCCCAACCCCCAAACCCTTTTTAAGAGCTAAACCTGTTAGTGTTCCGCTCCTAGTGGCACCACAGCACCGACTGCTGCAGTCAGGGGGCCAGAGCTTGTGTTTGAAGCGGTGTAAAGAATATATAGGGAAAAGCTTAAAAAGTCCAGCCAGGCAAGGGAAAACTCTGCAAACTGAACGTTTTTCCTTCTGGAATAAGCTCCTGGAGAGCTCTCTGACCTTCAAACCAGCACTCCAATCTCCTCCAAGAGGATCCTGTCTCGTGCACAGGAATTCTATGTATGTAAACTGCTCCTATTTTCTGAATAAAGTCATTTAAGATTGTGAATATTCATGCTTTTAAATCCTAAAAGCCAAGTGAGGCACGTTTCTTTGTTGGACACTTGTTTTCAGGTATGTGACAAAAGACTTTCCATGATACTAACTTAGAATTTGAGATAGGCCAAAGATGAGTAACCAGTTCAGAACTAACTTTGAGACAGAAGAGCTAATAATAGAGTTTTAGTAGGAAAGGAAAACCTTAAGTTCCCTTTGAAAGTGTCTGACACTAAAAATCTAAGACAGTTTAACTTGGCTTATTACCTTCAGCTGAAACTTAAGTTACAGCTCAACTTAAGATGGTATGAAATCTGAGCCAAAAATGGGAAAAAAGGGTACGATAAACCCCAAACCACCCAGCAGCAAATAAATAAATGCCAAGTGACCAAATGCACCCATGGAGGGCTGAGGCTCCGACTCACCTTTCATCGTGACGTTGACCCCGGATGCTAGAAATAAACCTCCGAAGCGGTTGTTGAAGATCTGATTGCCTTCCAACGTTGCAGTGGCGTGATTTGTTATCTCGATACCTTCATTGGGTCAGGGGAACAAAGAAGAGAAAAGAAATTGGGGAAGTTAAAGCCTCAGGCGTGGCGCATTTGTAGCTCTCTCCTGATCTATAGTTTGTTTGGGTTTTTTTTTTTTAAGCATCAAAAATTCATGGGGGAAAACGGAAAATGATATCACTAGATATGGCACTGTAATTTGCTGTGAAATCTGAGGTCCTAATCCTTTCCAAGACATACCGCTGCTGTGCGTGGTTTCTGGGGGTAACAATATGCTACTAGTTTATCTGATAATAAAACAGAACTAGGATCACAGATTTTTCAAGGGGGACGTGATTTTTGGGTGCTTAAAGCACTTTCACATACATTCAGAAGTTCTTGTGCACGTACCATACCCTCTTTAAAACAGGCTTTTTAAAAAAAGAGTTCTCAAGGTGTGCACCTAAAATTCATGTCTTTAAATCTCAGCATTTTATCAGTAACTAGTGTTTTCCGAGTCATTTGTCCAGGCCTGCTCTTGACAGCAACCCTTCCTTTCCCCTCCTTCCCGCCCCCCGCTCCCCGAAACAACACGGATAGAAGCTCTTCTCAGAAAACTCACTTCTTCTGAAAGACAGACGAGAGAAAACTCAGGAATGCAATTTTACTTGAAATGGAACAGAATTTAGGACCTACAGATCTGCCATCGTTAAACAGTAGATTGCACAAAAATGAAACATTCTTCAGCTCTTTGGGAACAAAAAGTACTCATTTTAAGAATTTTTCAAGTGAGAAAGCTGAACTTGAGATGTGATTCGAATCTCTTTAAGATTCTATTTATTCCCTTTTTGATGTTTTAAAGTGGTGAGAAAATATTCAAACCACCATCCAGCAGATCAGCTATAAATATGTCCTGAACAATTGTATCAATTGGTTCTGAAATAAAATAGTAAAAAATTATTTCAGAGGAAAACCAGAAGGCAGCGTATGTGTTGTTTCTCAACAGGCGAGGAACTCCTGAGGCTGCTGTGAAGATATTCTGGCCACAATTGTGAATTCTCTAATGATTTCTAGAACTCACAGAAGGATATCCCGATCTCTGCTAAAATGTCTAAATACTGGGGGTAAAGAAACTCAGAGTTAAGCTTTAGGAAGAGCACTAACACTGCGAAATTTGATTTAAACAACACAAACCTGCAGCAAATCCATCAAATATTCGATTTTTCCTTAGCACAGGGTGGCTGTTGGTGCTGATGAGGACACCGGCTTGAGCGTTCCTGAAGATATCGTTCTCCTCCAGAAGGCCTGACAGACCAACAAACATGACATCTGAGCTTGTGTGAAAGCTTACTGTCCTGTGAAACATTTCTCACAAGATCTCACGTATCTTCATCATCCCAATTCCTTTCATTTGGGGGAACACACCCACCACCACCCCAGTAGCACTGAAGTCAGCGACACAAGTTTAAAGTCAGAGTATAATGTATTTTTTTCAGGCCACAAAACAGAATTTGGGATCGTATGCACTGTTACAGAAAATTCCATTCTATTTTTGAGGAAACACTAAAGTTTTTCTTCAATTTTTCTAACATCTCTCTGTTCTTGCTTTCTAAAGTGAGCAGCCTGTCAGAGCCAAGCTTAACTTGCATTTCTGTTCCTGCGGGGCAGGACGATTTCAGAATGCTTAACTTAAAACAAAAGCTCATTTACAGCAAGTGATTATTGACAAAACATCAGAAGCTGATACCGGGACACACAACAGTTCAGGGATTTCAGAGGAGGACCACTGCTAAATATCAAAGAGATTTCTTAATGATCTTTTTTTCCTCCCCAAAAATCTTTGACATCAGCAGAACCTGAATGGTTCAGATGCAGGATTTTGGCTGCAGGACTTGAATCCAACAGTCAAAGGGCAAAGTCTGCAAAGGCAGATGGGATGAAAGGCCTGTCCTAAACAGCAATTTAACAGTCGTCTCAGATGAGATTAATTACCTCCCTGCCTCCCACAGATTTCACTATTACCGATGTAATTAAGGCTAAAAAGCCTCAGTGTACGTTCGTTGTAACTATTTTATTACTTCAGAACACAAGAGCTAGGTTACTAAAGAGCCCTTTAAAAAGGACACAGCTTAATCAGAAATTAAAACTCTTATTCAGAATATTCAGTATATGCCAGTAAGGGAAAAAACCTACCTCTTCCCCCATTAAATATGCAGATGCCTCCATCTCTTCCATCATGGATTTTATTTCTTCTTAGTGTAGGATTACTGTCTGTTTTAATCCACACACCAGCCATGGCATTATCAAAAATTTCATTGTCTTCTATAAATCCAAGGCCTGGAATGGAAGGAAGGGTAGGGAAAAAAAATTAAAAATCAAAATGGATAATAAACAGGAAGAGATAATAATGCAGAACAGGAACAATTCTGGATAAAGGTGAAAAACAAACCTACCAGAATTATAGACAAGAATACCACCATTCTGACCGCCCCAGATCTTGTTGCGTCTAATTTTGGGGTTGCTTCCAGTTCTAGAGAAAAACCATAAGTGAAGAAATAATTTAAGTTAAATCATTTAAAACAGTCTACTACTTCCCAAGGCCAACGTTTCAAATACTTCTACTAAAGAGACCCATAGATCTCACTGCTTAAAAAAATCTTACTAAAATACAGTTATTTCCATACATGCAAACAGATTTTAGCTTTACAGACTTCAAGGGCTACACATTCTTCTTGATATCAGGCTGTATTAGTAAAAATTTACTCATAATTTGAAGCAGAGGATATTCAGACATAACGGATTTTTTTAAAAAATATGTTATTTTTAGAAACAAACTGACATGAACAGTTTAAAAGACACAAAAAATGTCTGGTTTGATGTAAAATCAAAACACATTTTACCTTATCTGAACCCCTGAGTACATGTGATTATAGATGTCATTGTCTTCCAACACGCCATGTCCATTGTCATAAAAGTAAACTCCAACCTAACACATCGAGAGTTAAATGATTAGTTCCAAAGTAATGAAGTATAAAACCACTGAAGAACTGTCTTCTCTACGCACCCCACCCCCATAATCGTGGAGCAAAACTCACTTGTTTCCCACTGTGTATCCTGTTCCTCCTCAAGACTGGGGTGCTCCCTGTTGTCACCCAGACTCCAGCCAAAGTATTGCTGTAAACTTCATTTTCTTCGATCACGCCTTGTCCTTTTTCATGCTAAATATAAGACAATTTCAGAGTTGAGAAAACCCTTTAACTGTCAATACTTCTTCTGGCTGTGCACATCCCTCCTCACCGTGCCTTCTCTACTGTAGCAAAGTCATTCTTTTCTATTTCAGTGCATATTTTAACTTTTTTTTTTTTTTTTTTAGCAGTACGTCATGATTTTGAACGTTTGCCACGAAATGAGGACTGCTCTGCATGTAACATGATGATATTTCAAGGTCTGCAGTAGTATTTTTGCCAATCTCTGCTGGCTGTTGGTAGAAGAGGCACCTTCCCCAGGGCCACAAGATGAAAGCTCTGGCTCCTGGCACTTAAAGCTACAACCCAGCCCTGTCCACCAGACTGACAAAAAACTGGTGTTTCTCTCAAAGTACCTATTTTTACCATGTGTTTGTGCTTAAAAGTAATGCAACAGGTCAGGGGAAGCTGATGTGAAGGATGTGAAGAAGCCACATCACTTGTGGCATCAGCTGGGCCTCAGGTGACGTCTGGCAGAAAGATAAGGCAAATATTTCTTTAAAAAAATCTGATATTGTTTAAGGGAACCTGAGAGCTCTTTCAGTTCAATTAGCAGAGCCCCTGCACACGCTGGGAATTGGGCTTTATTCCTCACTTTTACAATACACAACTGTACAGCAGTTGCAATGTGTATCATCCTGAAGGCAAAAAAAATAAATATGTTTTCTGAGGTTAGTGGTAAACACATTACACTCCAAAAAAGCGGAATAGATTTCTAATAATTTTTTCTTTAAATAATGACAGACTGCTACGAAAACTAAATCTTTAAAAAGCTTTTAACCAAGAAATGCTGAAATTCCATCATCCATCCCATTTTAAATCTTTTACTCTGTAATAGAAATAATTTAGTGACATTCGTAAGGGACTTCATCTTTTAAATACCAGCTTCATTCTAGTACAATTAACCTCCCTTATAATGTAAGAAACTCAGTCATTTTAAATACAATCAAACATTTTTGCACGGAGTACTCTTTTCTAACTTTCATATGAAGAGAAAACAGGTTTTTATGCCTATCTGTAGGTAATACTCACTACGTAAATCCCACCATGTTGACCATCGTGAATCTTGTTGTGTCGAACGATGGGACAGCTGTTTGTTCGGATCTGTATTCCTGCTAATGCGTTACCTGTCAACAAAAATGTTATTTAATACAACTTACATAGTCATTTTTCTCAGAACTCAAGATGCAATACGCAAAAATCAGCTTACCGTAAATGTCATTTCCTTCAATAAGGCCTCGTCCATCACCAAAGATATAAACACCACCTTGATTCCCATTAAAAATTGCATTGCCCCTAAGAAACGAGAGTTTCCACGTTATGGAATGATTATAATACACTATACAACACTATGCATGTCCAAGTACACCTGCAAACTAAAAATGCAGTTCAACCAGACACAGAGAGAAATTGCATTTTTATGTATACAGGAGTATTTCCAGTTCATTATAAATAAATGAAGTAAAACTGCACTTTTCTCATCCCCATCAAATCTTTTCTTCTAAGTAGTAAAATGCCAGTGAGGAAAACGGTACCTTATTGTTGGGTCGCTGTTTGAGGTAATCCAAACGCCTGCAAAATTGTTTGCATAGATTTTGTTCTCTATGAATTGTCCTCTTCCTTTTTCATGCACGTAGATTCCTCCGGTCTGGCCGTGGTGGATTTCGCACCGAACTACTGTGGGATTGGCATACGCTTTCACTTCAAAACCTGCTATCCTGTTTCTGTGTATGTTGCAGCTTTCAAAATAACCCTAAAGACACAAAACATGCAGTTTCCTGTAAAAGTCCTTTTAAAAATGAAGGTTATTCCCTCCCCTTGAAATACAATCCTGATTTAAAAGGAAACAGGACCCAAACTGACAATATGTAAACAGTGATATAGCGAATTAAAACAGCTACTGTCACTGTATCTTCCCCCCCCAAATAAAATATTCTTTCAAGGACACTCTGCATTGCTGTTTATCAATAGCCATGGAATACCAAGGCAAAACCCAGCAACTCTGGATAGAGCAGCTCAAAGAGGAGGGAATACCAGGATTCCTGAGCAGCTCCTAAGGATGAGACTCCTTTCCAAAGGCCGTAATGCCCACAGATCCAATACAAAAAGGATGGTGCTGTGGAAAAGACCACCTACTACTTCTTTTCAGACCCAGAACCATATATTTGGTATGAATATGATATATTAGGAAGAAGAATCCAAAATTTCTTTGAAATGACTGGTTGGAATCAATACATTTGGATGCGGGAGATGAGGAATTTTTCCAGGGCTGGACGGGTCTGAGTGGCCAAATGCTGAACTTCCCCCCGCCCCGCTCCGTCCTTTTTTTAAATGGTGTGCATTTCCATTTAGACACTGCAACAGCAGTCGTAGGCCTACAACAAAACTGTATTTAATAAACAAATTTTTATACATGGCATAGCTATGGAAAAAAAAAAATAAATAAAATGAGATTTTAGAAAGCCACCCCGAAGCGCGCTGGGGAACATTTCCAGGTGAACTGGAAGAAGGAAGAGTAAGGGATGCAAGTGGAAAAAAAAATAATTCTAACCTTACACAAGAATACCAAGTGTAAGGAGACTCAAAATACCTTTGCAGGTAGCTTTCGGCTTGAAAAATCCTAAATGCTAAAAAGTGGCTTTGTACGCCAAATTTATTTAAACCAGGGAAAGCATTAGCTGTGGGCACAAAACGACAGCTCCAGTGACAGAGCGTGTGGGCAAGAACACACCGCTGCAGCCTGGTAAGATCTGAGCAGAGATCTTATCATCACAGACGACACCACCATGGTCATGGTAGAGCTGATGTCCCCACACACTACGTAGGGCACAGAAAAAGCTCATGTGATGTCAAAGGAGGGTTCCTGCCCAGCTGGACAAGTTCAGGAGACTTTTTACATCAAGAAACACTCAGTAATTGATTTTTTTTTTTTTGCTTCCTACATTTTATCTAGTCTAACAAATGCTGCTTTGAAATGCAGGAGGGTTGAAACTTGTAACTGATGTGATTTTTTTCACTGCTCTACTTCTCAGAGGAGTATTTCCCCCCCGTGTATTTCTAAAAGGTGGGGGTTTTTTTCTTTCTTTCTTTGTCTCAAAGAGCACAACATTACAGAAAGGCAGAGGTATTTCATGTTATTATTTGGACAATAAAGGTATTTAAAAAAGAAAGAAAAAAAAAAGAAGAAAAACAAGAAAAGAGAGGTGTGCAAGCTTTAACACTCCCTAAATATAGATTGACACTTGTTTTCCTAACAGGGCCAAGAAAGAAAAAAAACAACCAAGAGATCAAGATAGAAAGAAATGAACTGCTAAAGAGTATCTGACTCTGTATCAACTTAATTAAATAGCAATAATAAGTGCGAGTGATGGCATAAAAGCTACATTTATAGACGTTTGCTTTCCAAAGCCTGAATAGTCTTTATTTGAGAGTTGGTGGATTTTATGAAAATCCAAATGTGGCATAAAGAAAACCACATTCAAGATGCAACACAAACCCTTTATTTTTAGTGCATAGGAAAAATTTGCTATTGCAGCAAAAGGCCAACTGAGTTTTTATTACAGTCTGTATAGAAACTGGCACAAGCCTCATTTATATTTTTTGGACTTTATATACGTACTTCTTTAAAATTATCTGATTTGTAGTATTTAAAAGCTTGAGCTGTCAACTAGTCATAATCACCCAACTTAAACACATGCTACTCTAATTTTCTTTCATCAAAAAGAAAAACAAGCAGCAGTGCTACATTCCTCATTTGGCAGAAACCAGAATTAAGACTTTTATGCCTAGATCTCAGCTATAAACTACAAAATTATGCTTATCCTTTCAGTGAATAGGAAGTTATCTGTTGGCTGCATACAACTAGTAAATACAATTTATGAACAAAGTCTGGTAACTCATTGCAGGCACTGCCAATACCATGCTGCATTTTTAATGTCTGCTTGTTAAACATTTGGTACAAGCACCAAGGCGACCGTCAGAATATTGCCAGTTTAGAAAGAAGAGGTTAAGTTTCTACAAGTATCAAAACACAAAGAACGGTCTGAGAGCACGAAACTGAAACACAAAACACTCTTGAACCTTTCAGAACCCGCTCTCCAGCACAGAAACCCACAGGAAAAGAACATGTAGGGTAGGAATTCAGCACTGGAATGTACTTATCCCACTGCACAGTCACAAGGAAGAAAAAAATAAATAAATAAATTACACACCCAAAAATAACAGAAGGGAAGCGAGACCAGTGAACATAGAAAATCCAGTAATTTGCGGAGGTATGTAGGATTTTTATCTGAAAGAGTATGCAAATGTTGCCAATGATGTCATTACATCAACTCCATCACCAGCACGATACACAACAGAGAATGCTGCCAAAAGCAGCCTTTGAGATGGAAGGGGGGGGGATCTTTTAAAGGAGTTTATGACTAAGAAAGATTTCAATAATATTTGCAGCTGAGATAAATATTATTCACATGTTCTCCTTAATGTGCTAGTGCTTCCTTTAAAGAAAAGAAAAGAAAAGAAAAGAAAAGAAAAGAAAAGAAAAGAAAAGAAAAGAAAAGAAAAGAAAAGAAAAGAA
>JAOQGH010000023.1:10426299-10444403 GCA_025769975.1 Gallinago jamesoni | reverse complement strand
GAAAAGAAAAGAAAAGAAAAGAAAAGAAAAGAAAAGAAAAGAAAAGAAAAGAAAAGAAAAGAAAAGAAAAGAGAAAGAGGAAAAAAAGAGAAAAATTTATTTCTATTCCATTTTGCTTGTGATATCACGCTGATCACATCACTGGTACAGGCAGTCCACCAGTAAGGAAATAAATCAAATACACTTTTATTTAAAATGAATCAAGTGAATTCAGTCTGGCTTTTTAATTGTTTTTTTAATATTTCAGTACTTGTATATTTAATATTTATACTTCAGTACTTAAACAAGAAGCAGTTCCTTGCCAGACTTTCCAATTAACCCTCAAGCCTACATAGAGGTATCACCCCTCCAGGAGTTACTGAAGCGCTGTCCTTTCCCAGCTTTTCTGTAACTGAAATCACTTCATTACACGTTTCTGAGCCTGTTTAAGTCTTGGAGGGATGTATAGGTACTCACTGAAGCCGATTAGGAGTGCTTACACAGTATGTTAATATAGCTTAAATGATGCAGCGGCAGCGTCCAAACAGTCAGATAATATAAAACACAGACGTAACATCTTCAGTTTGCCAGCACCCTTTGCAAAATGGCTAAACAACTACATTTCTAGAGGATATAAAATGACGTAAAGAAATCCATCAGCGGACTGCTAGGAGGACATTCTCCTGGGCTGGTATAACCTTGCCCAACACAGAACAAATACACTCCTCAGGATGTAATGAAGAGAGAGGAGAAAAGGCACCCGACAGAGCAGAACCCCAGCACGTTTGACCTTCCACTAGCAAGAAAATTTTATGCCAGCAGCAAAAAGTCACAGGTCTCCGTGCCCTGTTTACCTTCCACCAAGAGCAGGAACCTGCAAATCCAACGGCTACAGCTAGTACCGTGCTGCTCCTCTCTCCTGCCTCCCCAGCAACCTGGGTGGAAAGGAGAAAGTTCCCATCCACAGTGGATTTTCTGTCAATGCTATTTCCGGGCTGCCAACACTCATCAAGAACCTGACCAGATCTGGGTTAGAAGTAAAGCAAGAGAACGAGTACTTAGAAGGGAAGAAAGATATCCAACAAAGGGAAAAAAAGATCCCCAATTTAGTGAGCCTAAAACCACCCATCATGGATCAAAATGCCGATCTGTAAAAAACAGCTCCTTCTCTTCTTCCTCTTACCCGTAATAAAACTATGTATATTTATTTCCCCAAAGAAATGTCTTATTAGGAGATTTTTATTTTATTCACTCGGCACCTGAAACCTAGCCAAGAGTTCCCCAAAACAACACACAAAGCATAGAAAATCCTCACATAAAAGTTCAGCAGGAAAGCTAACGCAATTTACTACCTGAATTGATAAATATTTTATTTAGGAATAGGTTTACTTTAAAAATGGTGGACTATAGTTTCCTTGGAGTGAGCATTAGATGAGTCAAAGTTAAAAATGTATGTCTACTGTAGTTAGATCTCTGATCATTTGAAATTGGGGATGAAGGTGTGGGAGGTGACAGCAAGACAAAATGCATGAGGGATATGGAAGGAATGGTGGATCCAAAGGTCAGAAGATAAGGTGAGAAAATTGAAATGAGAAAACAAAGGTCCAGTCTACACCTAAGCCATGTCTGCAAGAGTGTGACTTTGGGACTCATCTTTCTCAGCTAGTCAAAGCCACTAGTGTCTAATGCTTGCATTTTTACACGTGTTTTTTTACAAGTATTATTTACCTTTCTGCAGGACTAAAGAAGATCTACCATCAAAACTACTACTTAGATGATAAAAGACATTTACTTGCAAAGAACATCTGTGCATATAACGTACCAGTTTTAAATACAGTCTCGCCAAAGAAGAATCCTAGTGTGTATTTAGCCATAGTAAGGCAAGAAGTGTGCCAGGTAGCAATGATAGGGAAAAAAAAAAAGAATGGAAGGGAATATGCACTGGTATCCCCGAGTACATGAAACATGCACTGGTTTGGCTGAACTCATTCTTCAGCAGAGTTCTTAAATCAAGTCTATTACAGTGAGGTTTTCATTACAGCACCAGAGAAGAGCTTCCTATTTATCTGTCTTAATATATACTATCTATTCTTATTTATCTTTTAAAATACAACCTCCAAAGCAAACTGATTAGACAGTTTATTATTCACTATCACCAAAGTTATCATCCAAGTTCTGCAGTATCCGACACCCACAGCGAGATAATCAAATTCTCTGGTATCCTCGTGAAGGTAAAAGGGAACCTGAAATCCTGTTGATTTTGAACATTACACTTGATCTGACAGTGAGAGTATGAACTTCAGCATCCCTCACTCAGTCTGATCATTTTTTGTACTTCCATGTTTGTGATTTTCATACAATTATAGAATAGTTTGTGTTGGAAGGGACCTTTAAAGGTCATCGAGTTCCAACCCCCCTGCTCTGTAGAAAGAGGCCTTGAAGATCTGTCATTTTAAGAAGATCTCTAGAAGAAAACAGCTTATTTTTGCCAGCTGAGTGGGGGGAATTGGGACTTCAATTCAAGCAGAAAAAACAATGATTTGGCACTGTTTGGAGGACATGCAGAATATTTTGCTAAACAAATCAACAAATTATGAACTTTTATTTCACTGGCAAAAATCCGTTCTGTTTACTTCAACACGAACTCATCACTCACTATGCTTTGCATGTACACAGAAGTTATCACCTTCACACCACAGAAAGAAACATTTTTATGAAAGAAGGCCTGGATTCTGAAACAAAATCCTGTGTTAAAATTGCACAACTACCTCCATGCTAGAAAAGTCCTCTTCTCAAAGAAGCTGGGCATATCTCGTATCAGAGATTTAACGTTAAAATAAGACTAAGTAAATCTCTACAGAGCATTTAATTTTTAAATCTTCCAGCACCTTATTTTTTGTTCTGTTTCAAAGGAAAAAGAATGAAGTGATAGTGTAAATGTAAGCCTACCATTTACATCCCATTTCAAGAGGTATCTTGTCAGTGCCACAGAACTCTATGTAACAGGCTGCCAATCAACTGCAAAAAGATTGCTCAAACCTCTTTCAGCTAAAATGGTCTTTGAACTGCAGTTGCCCACTGAAGGGCACGAGAAGAACAGTAAGCATATTTTAAAGTATTTGTTGGCATGTAAAAGCATCTTTTAAAAAATATTTCTTCAGTGGCAGGCAAAATTTGAAGACTTCAGCTATGAACATCTATATTTATTTCTTTAAAAGAAAACATATACGTTACCATGCCATGGTCAAAAGTGAAAACGCCAACATCACGTCCGTGGTGAATGTGATTCCGTCTGATAATCGGATTTCCATGGTTTTTAACCCAAATCCCTGCTAATGCATTATTGGAGATCTCATTGTCCTCATATATTCCCTAGGAAATAAAAACATAAATTAAGATGGGAATCAAGAACAATAAACCAAGTTTATCACACAAAAGAAATTGATATCTAAAAATACCTGTGCATGGTCTGTAATGTAAAGTCCAACGTTTTCACAGTCGCTGATGTTACAGTGTTTAATAGTAGGACAAGCTCCCTGGCCACTAACACATACTGCAGAGCCAACTGGAAGAAAACAGTACAGTTACCATAGCTTCAAAGCACAGTGAATTTATAAATAGTCTGGCAGTGCTTTTGCAGGAAAAGTTAGTGTGATCTGATCTTTAGAAGAGGTTGGGCATGCACAGTGCCAAAGCACTGCAAGCCATGGGCAGAAAAACACTAATGTCATCATTTTGCAGATGCAAAAAAATAAGGCAGGAGTTGCTTTAAAAACCACTCTGCCAAGGTTACACAGCTGCATAAGATTGCCAGAATAGATAGTCGTTACTCATGCTTATGAAAGTTCTCCCTCATTTATTTCCCTACATTAGGCCCACTCTATACTGACTGTTCACAAGACAAAGGACAACCGAAACATAATAAAGTTCTATGCTAATTACTGCCTTATTTTACTTCCCTTTAAACTTTCATAACCCATTACTTCAAAGAGACCAAACAAATAATTTTGTAGCATACAAAGACACACTGTCTAACTACAGATGACCAAGAGACAAGCAGCACAGTCTTGAGTATAGAACTACATGCTGGAAACCACCAGGTCTCTACCCAGCTGAATGATAAAGCTTCTCCCTGCAGCTCCTTAGATGCCTTCAGCTGCCGTATCATTACTCAGAGATCAAACTCTTTTCAGGCAAACAGGACTCAAACTGCTCAGGGCTTCATCGGATCAGCTCAATTCCATAAACCATAGAAATATGAAATTCTGCAGCCGCTAGAAGTCAGCAGCAGATTCACAGCAACTTGAGAAACCCTGAGATGAAGTTTTGCCTATCTGGCCCACAAAACACGTGCCTTCCCTGCAATTAAACATCACTAAATAAGCAAGCCACTACACGCTCTATTAGCAAGTTTTCACATTACCTTCTAGCGTAGTACCACAAAGAGTACACTTTAATAATTCATGAACTTTAAGAATTCATGAATGTTACAGAGCTTTTTTTTTTTTTTAAAAAAAACAACACAACAAAACCATAAAGATATTATTTTGATTTATCTAGTCTGACCTTATGAATAATACAGGTTATAATCATTCCCTGAATTAATTCCTGCCTCAATCCTAGTAGCAGGAACTTCAGCACGTATCTTTTAAAAACACATTTAGTTTTGATTTGAATATTTCCAACAACTAAGAAACCACCATAAAGCTTGTTAGCTGGTTACAGAGTTGTTAATTTACGCTTTAATTGCTCATCTGAATTCCTCCAGGTTTAGCACCCAGTAACTGGCTCTCATTATGCCATACACAACACACGCAGGGATTTATTGCATGCAATTCCCTCCTTGATAAAGTAACAAATGGCAGTTGGTATGCTTTTCATTACAACTGAATTTTTCTGCTTTATCTTTGAGGACTTTTCAGGGCACTATTTTTAAATTTTCGTCATGTTGCTATGGACACCAGGAAAGAGCACTTTGTTCTGAAGCAGGACTAGGCAGAGGCTAACAGTGCCTCTCTAAGGATCACATCAGTTCTTCTGGCCACTACAGACTACACAAGGGCTCATATTTAGCTGTCTTTAAGCTTTTCCCAGGAATCCAACTTCCCTGGAGAGAGGTTTGTCACTTGAAACTAGGAACAAAAGCGAGTTGTGTATCCAATTTCACGCTTGCCCACACTAATGTGAATATTGTTTGAGGGCCCACCTTCCAAAAAGGGCAGGGCAACCCACCCTCCAGGTTATTTATGATACCCTAAGTCTTCATTGTCATTCAAGTTTTATCAATGTGCATTTTATTTCTTCTCTGCAAGTCACTGATAAAGTGGTAAAAAGTCAAGAAGTCATCTTTGAAATAGCCACAAAAAAGAACTTTCAGGGTTATTCTAAACGGCTTTTTCATCTATTTAATGCGTACTGTGGTAATTCTGTAAAATTCTAATGTTTTAAGGCACTATATGTTGAAGCCAAATATTTTTTAAGGATCTATGTAATTATACCAGTACTTCTGCCTTCTTTTAGTCAGTCATAAAAAAAGTTGACAGTGTGATGCAACCATTATAACTTTCTGTAAATAGAGGTTGTATCTGCTTCAATCGTGAATTTTAAATTATTGACTGACCAACCCCCCGTATTTACTATCTCAATATTCTACCCAGCATCAATAGGCAGCTCTGTCTCCCCCCTGCTGTCCACCCCCAGGGACACACACCGTCTCACCCGCGTTTCAAGTTACTGTTCATGCACAATAGGAACCCAGAAGATTTCTTGGCCAGTTACTTTTTAAACTCCTGCATGATTTTGATTTTAGAATGTCTATTTTTACAGCTGTTTAACCTCATCCACGGTTACTGTCAGGAGTGGAACGTATTTTATGATCCCTCTAGAGTATGAGCACACTTATCATTCCTGCCTATTCTCACTAAAAATGGAACAAAAATTACACAACACTTTGCCATTCAAATTCTTCCACTCTGTGATGGATCAGCATCACTGCTAAAACTCTTTTTGTTCCCCAACACGCAAGTGTTGTGTCTTCTAGAGAAGTGTTACATCTTGCCTTGTTTATCAAGTTCTTTTGGGGGGATGGGGTATATTCTGTTGGGGTGTTCGTATTTGGGAGTGTAGGGATTGTCCTACAGTATCTTGCAAGACCTGGTTTCCTATTTATATTAATTGCTAAGAACATCTCAATTTGTTGTGTTTGCTTTTAGTTGAAGCATATTGCTTTCACTTCCCTTTCCTCTACCTCTTTTGGTGACAGTGAGGAACTGGGGATTTTTGAGAATGCAGTGTGATGTTCTAAAAAATCCTTTATTGCTTTTTGCTTGTTTAAATGAAAGCAACCTTTATTCTAATACACTTCACTGGACTTTATTATTGATGCTGTGGAATTGGTCCTTTTAGAGTACGAAGCATATGCATTACTGGCTTAGGCTTTATTTGTTTACACAGAATATAATGATTGCACACACTTAAGCAATACTTTAAGAAGGCCCGTTGGCATCCACTACTTCTTTTATCTAAGGCAAGGACTAATAAGATTTCCTTTACAATGGATGCAATAGAACCTCTAGACTCAGGATCTTGCCATTTAAACTTTATTTAAAAATATTTCAAAGATGCTCTGTACTAGCAGCAAGAAACCTCCAGCTTAAATCACTTGCAGTTACATAGCTCCCATCTCTACGTATTACATACATTAAGAACTTTACATATGACATAATGTAGAAATATGCTTTAATGCAATTAAGAGATCTACAGCGGGCATCAAGCACGTGCTAGGGAAGAGATTTTGAATGGTTATGGATCAATATTTCAGAGATGTCACCGACTTGGAAACAGCAAATGCCTTTTCTGGCAGACCGCCACACTGCTTCCTCTTTTTTTTTTTTTTAACACAGACTCAGTGTGTCTGAGTAGGTTACAGCAAGACTTGGTAGGATTAAAAAGGTCAATAAAAAATAATAACCAATAAGTGATGACAGTACAGCCTACACAGAGCCTCCAAAATTGACCAGAAATCTTAGCTCTGGATAAGAGAAGCAACAATTCAATATGCCAAACATTGAGGAATCCAGAGTATTGAGGATAGCAAGAAGTCCAAAATTATCAGAAAGTCTTTTATAATGAAAAGTGGCCATGAAAAAATTTTTCAAAGCTTAATTTTTATAAACAATTTTCCCAAAAACATCCAAGACCTACTAGCTTATCTGTAAACACATGTTTCACTATGAAATGATGCAGCTCTTGAAACTACTTTTATAACCAAGCTGAATGGAGTCCAAGAAATTAATCTAATTCCTCATTTGTTATCAGGGCCTCCAATAGGAACTTCCAGAACAAGTTTTCTTCGTGTACTTCAATTTCCCAGTATTCAGCATTAAACAAAGAGATCAAGATACTGAGAGCAGCTAGCTGTCCTCTGCTCCTCTTTTTTCATTTTTAACACTTCCATATATTAGCTGATGCGTCTCCAATAAAACAGATGATGTAAAGCACAGAGCTGCCTTGACCAAAAGCGAAATAGCATTTTATATCCTGAAACCTCCAAGAAAGAGCACATCTTCCTCTACAATGCACAGACAAGGAATATTTTCACCATTCTTATTACAGTTCCCTGCAGAATTCCCTCCTCCAGACTTTGTATCAGAAAAGTGGTGGTTTTATATCTAGTTGAAGATCTTGTTTCTTTGCCTTTATGTTGAGCTCAGCAACCTTTATGCACAGCCTGCTGTATAGATCCCTTCCATTTCACTAGCTGAACTTAGTTATATCAAGTTTATCTTGCCATTTCAATGCAAAGACTCCATATCTTGATTCTGCTGTACCTCTTCTGACTCTCCAGCTCCTTTTCATCTGGTTGTGTTCAAAGACATCAAACTTGCTGTGTCTTCTGTCTAGTAATTGCAAACTGCAGTATCCTCCTGTCAATGACTGTGACCTGCCATCCAGCCTCTTGCTTCTGCTGCCTCTGGCTCATTCTTTCCTGAATTTTGACCATCAATGTTCTCCAAATCAGGCAGTATTAAGTTCCTCCTTATCTGAGTCTAAATGAGTCTAAGTGTCCACACTATGCATGTCTTCTACCTGTAGAGCTAGGAACTCACACTTCCGAGTGTGTCAAATCATTCTAGTCTTGACAGGAAAGTGAACTTAGCGTAGCAGTTACAGCTCATGACTGTTTTAATGCCATCAATCCCAATACTGCATATATTGCAGTGAACCTAATGTGTAAGTCCCCTGTGTGCCCCCTTCAAATGCCCTTTCCTGCCAGCCACAACTATACAGACACCAAAACCAGGTAAGTTTATATAAACTGTCGCTTTTCAGATTTTAAACTAACTGCCCAGAGTCCAAAATATTGGAATAGAAGACCAAATACATGTTACCACAAAGGTCTTGGACACAAAGAAGTCACTCAAATAATGCCATTTCAAGGCAAATAAGGCTTGCAGACCTGTATATAAACACCTGAATCAAAAAAAGAAATATACCAATAGTGATAATAATCAATTTGTTTGCTGCTTCCATGCACCTTGGTTAGTTTAGTGACTTTAAACACAGTGTTAACTTCAAGTAATAAAAAGCCCACTAACCCGTACAAGTACTTCGAATAATACAGTGATCTATAATTGGGCTGCAGTTCACGGTAATCTCTAAGCAGTGGTGTGCGTTGTGGTGCTGAGCAGATTTGTCATCAGGGTTGAACTGAAAAAGGAAGACAACACAGAAAGGTAGTATTTATTTAATCATTCAGGCATTAAAATGAAATTATCAAAAGCTCTGCTGAAGTTTGAGGTTCTTACCCTGATTGTCATATATCCAACATAGGCATCTTCAGAACCCTCCATAAAAACGAAGGTGGAATCCCTAGTGTTTTCTATTATAACTTTATCTGCTACTTTTCCAGGAGCTGTAAAGAAGACATTTATTATGTCTTAGTCTTATCCTCAAAAGACTTAAAGAATTCTGTTCAAAGCAGCAAAGGAAAAAGAACACTATTTTTGTCACGCAAATAGCCTTCATGTCAGAAGAATCTTAAAACAGAAAGACAATGAAGAAACTAGTCTTTAATCAAGAAAACCTTGCACCAATTTAATATCTAGTACAATGAGAAAAATCTCTTGTATAGATCTAGTTTTTGGCAACTATTTATAACAAACAGAATTAACAATTTAAACATGGATACCCGTCTAGAGGCACTGTAATTTTGCGAAGTACAATTTATTTTGTATTCTAAACCTTTTTATTAAAGTTAAATAAATACGTTCCATCACTAATTTGAACCAATTTAAACAACTACTTATTAATCTGCTCATGACCTACAAGTGACCTCCCCACACTTCTCAAATGTAAGATTTAGAGTTTTGAATCGATAACCTCATTATTTTTTAAGAGGAAAATCTTTAGAATTAGACTGAACTATGCTTCTGAAAATATGTACAGGAGGGTTTCAAAATGGTTCATCTGCAAGTTCCCATTATCTGCAATTTGAGTTCCGGTGTCAATAGCAAGGCTCTGCTCTATTCTTCATCCTTAATCCAAGGGAAGGAAATGTTTACATTGATATGGCAACTGCCAGCAGAGGGAGCACAAGTTAACAACAGCCTTACATTGCTATAAATTCAATGATATTCATTCACAAACAAGATCGTTTGTCTGATTCAAAACTGCACATTAAATATGAAAGCCAGAAGAAGCCTCCCTCAAATCATGAAATGTAAATATGGAAGTTCCACATATTATAGGAGATGACTCATCTGATAGCAATGTCAAACCATTCCCAACTTGAGACACAGAAATGTGACTAAATACTTGCCCTAAATTCAGTATTTTATTGAAGATTTCTCACGAGCAGGTCTTTCTCAGCTGTCTGTTGACAGTAGTACAAGCAGTATGGCCTGTTCTTTATCACTCAGAGCAGAAAGGTGCCAGTCACAATGAAGCAACATTTACATCATTATCCAGCTTGTTCTCCCTATCTAAAAGCCAGATCTCTGTTTTCATTACTGCAGAGCTCCAAATATTTTAAAGGTAGTCTAGCTCTTCTTCATACCACTACTCACTTAGTACAACTAAAACAACTAAAAGAGTCTTTGATGAGGACGTGTGTTATCGTACCAAATATTCTTCTGTGGTCTGGTAACAGCAGGTCAAGGGAGGTGACTCTGCCCTTCTACTCTGCTCTCTCATGAGACTCCACATGGAATACTGGGTTCAGATTTGGAGCCCCCAACATAAGGACATGAACCTGTTGGAACAGGTCCAGAGGTGGGCCACGAAGATGATCAGAAGGCTGGAGCACCTCTGCTCTGAGGACAGGCTGAGAGAGTTGGGTTTGTTCAGCCTGGAAAAGAAAAGGCTCCAGGGAGACCTTAGAGCCCCCTCTAGTACCTAAAAGGGGCTATGGACTCTAGACCAGGGAGTGGACCAACAGGATGAGAGGCAATGGTTTTAAACTAAAAAATGGGAGATTTATATTACATACTAGGAAGAAATTCTTTCCTGTGAGGGTGGTGAGACACTGGAAAAGGTTGCCCCAAGAAACTGTGGCTGCCCCATCCCTGGAGGTGTTCAAGGCCAGGCTGGATGGGGCTTGGTGCTACGTGGCCTGGTGGGAGGTGTCTCTGCCCAGGGCAGGGGGGTTGGAACTCCATGGTCTTTAAGGTCCCTTCCAACCTGAACCATTCTATGATTTTATTTCATATATAATTAACTGTTTTTGAGCTTCGTGCAAGTGTACTGGCACACACACAACAGTATACCAGCATCTGAAAAAGAACAGCACCATAGTAGTGCAGGTGAATCAAAACCAGAAAATAAATGGAGCCCTTAACAGGCAATAAAAGAACCATAAATTAATATCAGAACTATGTTCTCCTCTTCTGGAGGGCAAGGAAAAATTACACTTAATATTAGATGCTCTGAAATGTTACCAAACAAGCAGAGAGATTTGTGGAATTGCACTTGGAGGTGTTTGCCATGCATTTGGATAATGTTCTGAACAGACATCTCCTTGCTCTTAGCACACAAATTACTCTACAGGTCTCTTAGTTTGGGGGGTCCCAGAACGCCTGTTATGGAACATGTCAATTTCTAAGACCACTGCATTTAGGTCCCCCCCGAGGAAAAGGCTGAAAAGGGAAGGGGACTTGCTCAAGCATTGGTTTCATTCTAAATGCTTCAAAGATGTTCTCTACAACACCATAATATTTCTTTTGCAAAGATTCAGTAAGAGAAATGTGTATTTCAGATACAACTGAAACTACACCACTGCAGAAGAGAGAAACCAGTATAAAAAAAAAAGGAAAAGAAAAGGGGACACTAATTCTGTTACTGAGAAGTCTATTTGCTGGAGTCTAAGGGAGTCATTTTTCATGGGATTAGAATTCACAGTCTGAGGACCAAGATGAGAACATTTAAAAATAATTTAACACAAAGTCTATGAAAAGGGGCTACCTAAAGAATTAAAAATTAACTGGATGTTGCCTCAAATCTTTTGTTTCGCAAAAGGAATAAACCAATTCCACTTTTCAGTGCATTAATAGAAAAATTACCAGATTCTGCAGGAAGTAATTGTGACCCTGTTCAATTGTATCAGACCAAAAATGCAGATCTTGCAGTCTGCAAAACCTACAGCAAAGAACACAGCTCCAAACTAGTCTAAAATACAATTTTAATTCAAAGATGCAGAACAAGTTTATAAAAAAGAATTCAGGCATGTGAAAGTTCTCTTGCACTCAAAAGTAAACAAACAAACATCTAATTATGACAGTCTTTAACATAGATTTTTCTACCCTTAAAATAACAGCAATTCTCCTTGTTTTTATTAATGTTTTTTCTTGACTGGAAAATCCTTTGATAAGCTCTTTTTCGCTGACTTGAACATTATTTAATTCAAATGGAAAAATAAAGGGGGAAAATGAAACTTGTATCTCCTAAAATACAGAAAAAACCATATTCAGTGAACAATTCTCCTGTCAGAACACATCTGTACAACTGCTGAAACACAGCTATTAAGATAAGAGACTTTTGTCTTGAGCGAGATGAGCACTCCAGGCTTGTGTTCCTTCAGTGATCTGATACCCCCTCCCCAACCCTGGAAAACAGAATTCCTTTAAGAAATTCAGAGGCATTTCTGTCCACTCAACCAGACTCATCAATTTCCTTACAGGACTTCTACCCTTGCTTTTCATTTGACAGTTCAGATAAGCCACAGAACCAGGAATATCTCCAAACCCTTATTCTTGAACCTGACTCCTTCCCCTGGATTTAAGGAAAGAAATAACCCCCAAATAAACAGAACAACAAATGTAGAATATCAGGCGTTATTCTCTAAGAAAATTTTGCTTATACAAGACAGCAGAAGGTTCCTGAAAGCTCAAGGTATGTAAAGCTGCCCTTCCAATAAAGCTGTCAGCAGAAGAAGCTATTAAAGAAATCCGAGTAGAATTGCAGAGATTTGGTGCTGCCTTAATCCTACTATTCTGGAAAACACGCCAGACTGAACAGAGAAGAGGTAGTTCTCCAAGGCTTAGTGGTTCACTTTAACTTGTTTTCTTTTCCAGACAAATGAAAATTGACTCCCTCTACAATGTCACTGACCAGTCAGTGGAGAAAGTCTGAGGAAGTGAAGAGACAGCAGTAACAGAAACTGAAATATAAATACATCCAGCATTTCTGGATTCCTCTTGGAGGTTTTGTTCCCCAAGACAGCTATTCTGTTACAAAAATACCCAATGCAGATCCCTTGCTTTTAATGAACTGTAGTTTAAGATAACTGTTTTTCCTGAATAACTTAGGTTAATTCCAGTGGAAGGGAAAGCAGAGGGTCTTAAACTTAGAAAGGAGCCAGAGAACACGTGTAAGTTTAACCAGATAGTGAAGATGTCATTTCAAGTCTCATGAAGTAATGGAGAAATTTTATATTTTAGGCCAGTGCTGATCCAGTTTCTTCTGGATTTAAAACACTTCATGAGTAGGACTTGACCTATTTGTACGAGCATCTATTACTGTCATCCCCTTTCTGAAACAGAAGCTGGGGGTATTTTGTGATTTGTTTAAGGCAACGTCTGCATGAGCAAGCACTGCAGCAGAACAGGAGTGGTACCTATGGACTGAAATAGTGCTGAGGCTCAGACATCCACACCACACGTGCTGCAGAAGAGGAAAGGTAGAAGAGACTGACTTTGGACTAGTCCTAGCTTGGTCCCTCCAACTGAATGCACAACGACTATTAGAGCGCAGTAACAGTATTCCAGGAACACGCCTCTTAGATTAGTCTCATCCCAAAGGAATCCAGTTTGGGCTCCAAAAGCTGTCCACAACACAAACTGAAGCCCAATAAGTGGGGATGTTGAGGATGTTAGCTTCAGAAATGTAGTCACGAACTGACAAACTAACATACTAACCCAGCTGCCTCTTGCAGATCTGCAGGGACAGATTTTAAGACTAACACTGGAACGTTCTAACTGCATTGGTCAAAACCGTTCTCACTGCCAAGGCTGCAAAATGCAGACAAGAAGTGCCAGAATATGTTCACTCAAGAACAGAACAGTTGTTACGAAGAACAAATAGATACCTCAAAAGAAGGACTTTTTTATCCCATCTTTGAAAAAAACGAAAGTTCCCAAATAAACCAAAACCCCAACCCAGATGGACAGTATCTCAGGAAAAGCAAGCCATAGGCAATTCACTTCTAGGTTACTATAGGTGCAAGAAGTCTGAGACCTCATAACCAAAATCTCTACCAGACATTAAGACAGTCTAAATTTTTACTGCTCTATCATGCTACTGGAGATTAGCAATCTCAAAGTAGGGACAGGAAAAGCAAACAGCTTCACAACCACCAAAATTTGTATTCAGATGTGTCGTGGTTTTGACCGAATTGACCAACGAGAACAACAGATGGCCCCTCCCTCCCCCACAATGAGAAGAGAGGAGAGGAAGAGGGGGAAAAAAATATACTTGAGGTTTTTTTATGACATGATGTATCATACTAACACTTCTTAAACCTTTCCTATTCTCAAAGTCTTACTTCCTTCTCCATAAAGGTTTGCCTTTAGAGGAACACTTGGGAGATGAACAGAGAAAGAATCTCCGGTCTCAAAATCTTTCTGCTGGATGCTCTCATTTCCAATCTCAAAATGGAATTACGATGCTGAAGAAAATGGGACAGATACTAATTTGGGCTTGCTCCCATTGCTGGATTCTACTCTGGAGATAGGTTAAATATAAACAAATTTCATAAGAACCACCTGAAAATTTCAGCTGCAGTCATGTAACTGAGTACGCTTTCTGACAAATTCATTTTTTTTTCTCCTACTGAAATAAAAAGGTAAGTAAGCTATTCCAAGAACTAACATGCAGACAATGGTACTACAGTCTGAAGCATCAGCTACTTTTTAGTTAGTGACACTCGTACAGAAAATACTTGCTTACTAGGCTGATGAATAAAGACAGGCATTTATACTGGATATTTAATACACCGGACTATCTTTGTAATTAAGGTGGTAATTAACATAAGTCATAGTTTGAGACAAAGTATGTCAGTTTAACTACCTGCACCGATCATGGTGATTGGAGATTCTATATATATCCATTCATCAGTATATATACCAGAGTGAACAAAGATAAGTCCATCAAAGTGAGCTTCTTGAACTCCACCAAGAGCATCCTCAATGGTGTCATAATACTAGAAGAAAAGGGACAAATTTAGAGAGAAATAGCCATACAAAGATACATAAATATTCTTAAGAGCTGCTTTAGAAACATACCAACATATTTTCTCTTCCTTTATATCTTGCAGGATTACTGTAGAAGTGTTCAGCAAACCCTGGCTTTACATGTGCTCCTTTGTACTGAAATGAGGAAAAGAGTTTATGAAAGCTTGCAGATGGGTGGATCTGAATGCACAGGCAAGAGATCCATTAATCCCCCAATTAAGTAATTTGCTGATATCAGTTTGTTCCAGGAACTGAGGGTCACATTAACTGACCTCCCGTATTAGGTACCCAATTTGAAGCGGCAACACCAAAAAAAAAACCTAAACCTAAAAGGGAGATCAACTAAATGGAGAGGCTAACTTGCTTACACAGCCAGAAGCCTCTACAGTGAACGTAAAACCTTTATGTACCTCCAGAAGAGGTGCTCTTATTTCCATCTTTTGATTTTCTAGCTTGCCAAAAAACAAACTGCATTCATACGGTGAGGAAAAAAACCAATCTTATACCTTCACATTTGATTGAGTACTGGACAAATACGCCAAGTCAAGTATTTGTACTCAATAGGCTTCATAATTTCATTAACCAATGAATTACATGCAGCATTCTATAATACGCTCACCATGGTATTTATTTCCCTTATTATGTTTTTCAAACATCACACCGAACCATTCTTACAATACCTTTGACAATTTGGATTAGAGGTTCCATCACATGCCTTAAAGGTAACTTGTTTAGCTCAGGTCATATCATCTGCAAATCACTATTTAAGCCCCAGTGATATTATCAATCTGCTGTTTGGTTTACTGGAGGACGACACACGCAAGTCTGATAACCAGCATGCAGGCTGGTTTAATAATATATGATGATAACCATTTATGTGAAGTTTATTTGTGAGCCACAGACCACGACAATCTCTTCCACAGAATTTCAGTGATGCAAAACATGAGGAAAATCCAAGATAGAAGAGCTGGATGCTCAAACACTCCACTTTACCATGATGTTCTGAGGCACCCTTCAGGGAGGCACAAGAAATAACTTCATAACACAATAGAGGGATCTCTCCCACCTCCTCAGTACCATCTTATTTAAGATCTAAACCCAAAATAATTACTATTGTCAGCCACATTTCAGAAGTTTTACTTTTATAAACAATCTATGAATTAGAATGTAAATGAATACTACTGTTACCAGTTGCTGAAAGCTTTCCTTCCAGGGATTTGGGTGTTCATATTCTTCTGGATTAATCTGATAAAATTTACCAGGTTCAGGATGCATCATTGGACGAGTATACTCAAATACTTCCATATACAATCTTTTCCTGAGCAGAAGTGTCAAGCAGAAAAGAAAATTAATGTATTTCTGATTACTCTTCCATTTTAATATAAACACACCAAATGTTAAAAACTGGGATTTTTCCAATGGCATTCACCAGTCTGTGACAGTAATTTGACTGAGATCAGTACAAACCATTTTAAAAACACTTCCAAAACATTTTTTCTTTTGGACTGACTGCTGTGCTTTTCTAAGAAAAATCTCGACATGTGTTTCACGATCCAAGAGACAGAGTTCTCAACATGCAACCTCCATGAAGAAATTCAAGCAGTTACACTGTATGTGGAATCAGAGTCTAATTGTGTGTTAACTCAAACATAGCTTTAATGCTTATGAAAGCAAGTAGGATAAGAATAAAAAAAACTTAGTGTGCCACCATCTCTTCCTCACTGTACCAAAAAAAGGCTGAAAAAAAAAAAAAACTTTCGCAGAGAACAAATGATGCACTGTATGTCAAAAAGAGTTCATCAGTGGACAGATTACAGTGGCTTAAAAAAAGAAAATAGCACACAAAGCACACAATTGGATTCTTTTGATTAGTGCCAAAACACAAATACTTGTAGTACCTGAGCCTGCTGATATTAAGCCCAGACTTACAAGATGCCACTGACTCTGAGAAGTTGCAATTCATCTGACAAAACACCCTCAAAGCTGGCTTTAGGACAGGTAAAAAAACCACCCCACACTTTTGTGATGTTATGCTCACGTTTTAATCTTTTTCTTTTAGTCTTAATCATTATTTTTAAAAACCCACAACCCAACAAACAACAGCCTAGGAAATATATGTTATTTTTCTTTATGAAATAATGCAAATTTAGATCCCATTTATCCAGCCTCTCAAAACCCCAGGGTTAGGGTGAATTCACGGGGAAAAACAGCCTGAATATCCAACCATTAAACAAAACAAATGAGAATAAACCCCACCCCCCTCCATTCTGCCCCCCCCCCCCCCCAAATTAACACTAGATAAAACTTGCATTTAACTTTAAGAAATGTTTTTTTCTTTTTGCATAAAGGAACACAATACCCACAGAAGCATGAAGAAGGTTAAAGAAGGAAAGAAGGAAGGACTGGCTACTGAAGGAATACCTCACTGATTTTTTTAAACAAGCCTTTATTTAAGTAGTATCTACACTAGTAGAGAACTGAAAGTTTCTGTTTAACACCTCATAAGTAACTGTTAACACATTAATAAGTAACAAATAATGCTTAAGTAAACCAGACATATTAAAACACAATTGGTTTTAATTCAACTAATTGCAATCAACATTTCAATTTTTCTATTGTACTGGCCTCTTGTGCTGCACATCTAATATTTTTCAAGATAATGAGGAATAGCTTTTCACTTACCACAAAATTGGATCATTAGCCAGCTCACTGAAGCGTTTACACACACAAGCTGCTCTGCAGAGATCCTGCTCCAGCAGGTAGGAGAAGATCTTCAGAACTACTTCATCTGGCAACTTCTCCTGAAGGTATTGTTCTGCAGGTGCTGCTATTAAACAGGAATTTATGTAAGACTGACTTATTTAACAAGCCCAGATTCTGACCCAAGTAGATCACTAACTTGCCATTTGAAAGATTCCCATTTAAAATGCCAATGATCTCAGAGCAACTTTTTTTTTATTATTAAAAAGTACATTTTATCTAATTCTAAAGGAAAAAAAAAAAAGTAAATGGTTGACTCTGGGGGTCAGGTAGAAGTCACAGACTTCAAGCCCCTTTTCAGAACTTTAGTTCACCTTTTCTATTGGAGGAATCAATCTGCACACAATCAAATCTGCACACAAAACAAGATGTTAAGTAGGCTATTGTGCACGTTCCAGATAGACTCACTCCTCACTGCTATTACCTTCATTGTGGTTCAATTAACTCACATTATCCATATAATAATAATAATCCAGTCCCGAAGTCAAAATCTCTGCAAGTGTTTTAAAACAAAAGAATTTACTCAGAAATAGTCACTGTCTGGAAAAACTACTAGTAAAACTTCCTTGTTCTCCCACAAACACATTAGAAAAGAGAAGTCTGGGGTGGAAGAGCTTGAGTATTTTTTTTCCTTTTTCC
>JAOQGH010000023.1:10330438-10426289 GCA_025769975.1 Gallinago jamesoni | reverse complement strand
GAAAGTCTGGGCTACTAGGAAACCAGTAGCCAGGGTAATTCCAAAGTCTCCCCTCTTCAGAACACTGTTATGAAGTTTAGAAGATTTGTATGCAAGGCATTAAAAGCTCCTGCTACATTTATAATGCAATTACATCCATATAATGCCTCTTGCATTATTTGTTTTTTCCAAGAAAGTCTGAACCCAGGGAGCAATGGGATTGTCATTTTGGCTACTACAGGAAGACTCCTAGAGTGACCCTCGGAAAGATGACCTACTAAATTAGAGGGAGTATCATTCTGTAAACGTTTCCACATGAGATTCCACACAAAGAAGAATTAAAAAAAAAAAGAAGAGATAAGCCTCTAAGTCTTCCCTGGAAAAAGCTTATTTCTGGCTAGAAAAGGGAAAAAGCATAAACTGCAAGGACCAGAACTGTGGTTTTTAGGAAGATGATGAACTGTGATCTACAGACCACATCACCAGAACCTGTGTACTACTAGAGAAATAAGAGCTGTTTTTCCAGGGTTTCACGCTTACATCTGTGGTCAGGCTAGTTAGTCAAAATTCTGAAGTGTTACTGACTTTGCAGTGACTTTACCCAAATCTGTTCCCTGTTGCACCAGGAAACGTCACCTTAGTGATTCACAAATACCAATTTCCCAGAAGATGCTATGAGGGCATTTATCCAATTGATTGATGCTGCTCTCAACAGTAACCCTGCTTACGCTCATAAGCTACAGATTCATGTCACTTTAATCCAACAAAAAATCTATGCTGTACACAAGAAATGAGTGTACAAGTAGTGACTGTCACCTTTCCACGCACCAACAGCTATTTGCTCCCAAAGCATCCTTTAGGTTGGTAGTACTGAGTGTGGACAGAATAAACCTGATCTTATTTTCCCCCTTGTTCATACCCATCCTCCTCCAAACTGCTAGGTTTAGGGTTTTTTTTTCTTTGTTTTGTTTTGCAGGGGTTTTGTTTGTTTGGTTTTTTGGTTTTGTTTTGTGTGGGTTTTTTTTGTTGTTTTGGGTTTTTTTTATAGATCAGCTCCTTGTTGTAGCTACAGAAGTGCTAGCACAAGCACAAGGAAGGAGACAGGAATGAATACCCAGAACCTGGCCAAGACAGTTCCCTTCGGCAGCAGTATTATTAATAACCAGATTAAAAAAAATATTTTTATTCAAAAAAACAAAACCAAAACTTATGAGTCAAGCTGAAGCCAGTAAGCTAGCAAAAAAATAATAAAAACCAAGTAATATGGAAAGGCCTTATGCTAAAGGTGAACATGTTTGGGCATCACCAAAAATAAAAGTGTTAAATGCACTATCAGTGCTGGTTTTAAAAAAGGTCCTTTTCCACTGGAGATTTAGAGGTTCTTTCCTGTGTCAAACAGGCAGCAGCAATCCATTCTACAGCCCTAATTACCCTTGAAATGCATCACAGGATAATTAGACAATGTTTCTGAATTCATCTTTTTCTGGTAGCTTCCACGTTAGCTATGGAGATAGAGCCTTCTACTGCTGTTAGAAGCTGAAATACTCTCATGAATGCAAGGCAGTAAATCCTCATGAGCCTTCCATGACCCTTCTTCTCTTCCCTAAATAGCTGCAGAATTTTTTCTTCCTTTAAGTTTGTATATGTTAGGAGTTTGATTAATTTTTTTACTGAAGAGGGAAGTTCACTAGTGCAGTGCCTCTCAATGCTGCATGGTTCAAACTCACATTTTCCTCCCTAGACCCTATCTGAAAATGCAAATTGAAATCCAGATGCATTTTCTACAAGGGCCACAGACCAACTTCAAAAAAGCATCAGAAAACTTCTTGCAATTAAAGAAACAAAAGCCACAATAAGCCTCCTCAGCCCCTAAAATTTTTTCACATTGTATTTACTTGGAAACTTAGGCACTACTTGCAAAATGAAGATGATGATTTTATAGGTGTATGTGATCTTCACCCACCTTTATCCAAAACCCTGTAGAAGTGAGAGATTTAATTTAAATCATTCTTCTGATCAATTAAGAAGGGGTTGATTTAAGATTTCTCCACCCAAATCACTGATACAGTGATTACTAGGTGGAATTCTCCAGTATAATTTGAAAGCTAATTTGCCTCTTATGTGAAGACTTAAATACCCTCTGGGTTCAAGAGAGAACTCCAGGCTTTTGTTTTATAAATTCACACTTCACATTTTAGGTATCTTTCAGTAACCTGTTAAAAGGAGGATGCATTCAATATGTTCTTCTTCCCAGTTTACAAAAATATGCCGAATCAGTTTTAAAGGTTTGTCTGGCCACCAAATCAGAAACATTTGCGCGCTGCTACTCCTGACAGTTTTATACCTATTTACAAAGTGACAGTTAAGTATGAAATGTATATTCTTATTAAAAAAAAAGACATTTTCCAAGTAACTGTTAAAAATAGACAAGAATAAAATATAAACAAAGTGCAAGAGGTCATCACCAATCTTTCTCTCTGCCCTAACATAAGTTGATGATTGAACTATTTATGATTTTAATAGTGTTAAGCAAGTGTTAATATACTAGACAACTGAAAATTAGAAACACAGCTGGTTATGTCATTCTGTTTCCACAGGATATGGGTGAAGCCAATTCAGTTTCAATTTTGATCCGTTAGTAGATAGAAACGAGTAGAGTAATACCAGACAATGGGCAGGGAAAGCTGCCTGAAAGTGAATTACCATCTTTGTATAAAGACCAAGAATGCCATCCTGTGAATCCCAGATCATAAATTATGTCTCGTATGGATACCTTTTTTGTCCATTTTAGTAGAGAAGATGGAGACATAGTTTTTGCTCTGTAAGGAGGCATTTAGTAAAAATATTGTCTTGTTAAGCAGAAATATGTCAGAAAACATGGCCTGCAGTGTTCTTGGAAGAAGTGTCTTATAAATCACTAGGAAAAGTCAAAGATAAATTTTAAAGGCCTAAGTTCTGGGAACTATGAGTTGTACATGTGCAGTACCTAATGCGGGGAACAATCAATGAGTGATCCAGTAACCCAGAATCTCAGTATCTACTGCAATTCTGTAGTTCAGTGAAAAGGAAGAAATAACTTGTCTCTGAATTGAAGTCTTCCAAAGATGGTTAGAAGTCAGCAAGAACTGCCCAGTATAAAACAGATAAGCAAGAGAGGAAAAAAACTCTACCCAGTAATAAACAAAAAGGAGGAGTATTTTAAAAGATTAAAATGATATGAGGAGACAAGTAGTACTGAAGACACTGAAATATCTCAGTAAAAGGAGGTGCACATTTAAAGTTGTGGTAAAGTAAGGAAAGAGTCAGAATATACTGGATTTAAATCTTCCTGTGAATTAAGAAATATTATAGTAGCACGATATAAATATTTAGATTAATAAGATCTAGAAGGTGTCAATGTTTTCTACAGATGTCAAACAAACACTGAATTTGTAGTCCAGTCCTTGGTGACAGAAGCAGCACATCTTCATTTTTTCTTATCTAAATTTTTGGTTTCTTTGGTTTTTGTATTCTACTTAAAATTTGGAGTTTAAGTGAAAAATTATCTACACGTTTTCTATAGTGTGTTGCTTTCTCATCAAGGTGCTTGTGTATTAATCTCTCTCTGTGTCTCATGATTGAAGAACTCATTGTCCACTGCAGAGACCACTGGAGGACAGGGTTGCAAATAACAGGCAAGAAAAAGAAGTCAGTATTTCAAAATTCTTATGTGTTCTTCTTGACAATATCTGAGACAGATTCCCTCCCTCCCTCACAATTTGAAATAGCAACTCTCTCTCAGGAGCACTAATTCTGAAATCAGTATTAAAGCAAGGAATAGTCTTTTGTTTTTCCAACTATTAGCTCCACTCCAGAAGAAGAAAAATGTCTTGGTGGAGAACCATTCCTATGTTTCTAATCCCATGCCTTCATTTCATCCACACTTCTAACAAACAGCTGTGTTCCAGATGACAATAGACTATCTCCACTGATGACAATCCAGGAAGTCTCATGCTTAAAACTCACAACAACTGTGTTTGTGCTAACAAAAAAATGGGGGAAAATATCAGAAAAAAAAAAATCAATCAATACTTGTATAAATTTATTGGAGTATCTCCAAAATTCAATGGGGAAAATAAAAAATAACCATCACCTATAACAGGAAAGAGATTAATAGAAAATGCGTTGAGAAGGACATTCCCTTGTCAAATTGCGACTGGTTTGACTACAGTCTTAAAAGTGTATTTATAAAATCACTGTTTACAATTCCTCTGGTAATTCCATGCTGGAGAAGCCTCCACAATCCCTGAACTTTCTCCACATGAGCTCAAGAATGCAATAAAAGGAATGCGCAGCAAAAGCGTGGAGAATTCCTTTGGAAGTTAGTGTCATTCATGGCATAATTCGTACCACAGGACTCCAGTAAAGTTATATACCTTTACTAAAATAAGGAGGAGAGTAAAAATGTAGAGAGAACACATCAAAATCAAAGGACCTTAAAGAAAAACTAAGAACTGGCAAGAGAAACTGAGTCTATAAAAAACGCTTTGCAGAAGGTTCAGATATCAAATCAGAAAATGAAATGGGAAGTAGAAGTGACACAGGTTGATGTTCAGTTGGTTCTGGCAATTTCAAGGATATAAAAATGGGGTTAAATGATTCTTAAACACTTGTTAAAATGAAGAGTTAAATCATGGGGAGGAAGAATCAAACAGAGGGGGAAGACACAAAGGGCTAGAAAGAAAAATCTATGCTATGGAAAGGGTGAAAAGCCAGAAAGATTAGAATTCAACAAAAGCAATGAAAATGGACCAAAGCCTTGTGCCAGCTGCTCAGTTTTAACTCACAGCATTAAGAGAGACATGGACTGGAAAAAAAAAGCCAAGAACAGCAACATAAACCACATCAATGGGAGCTGGCAAGCGTTGGTGTTGATTTTCCAGGGAAAGTGACAGCAGATCTTCTGAACTAAAGAGCACATCAGGAAACAAAAAGGGTAGAAGCACAGACTGAAAAATGACATTAGAAAAAAAGAACAAGTAGGATGTGTGCACCTATACATGCATGTGTATATATAACATATTCATGCACACAAACAAAACATACACATTATAGACACAAAATTATATACACATGCACGTATGTGTTATACAATATGCATATACTGTGTGTGTGAAATACACAGACATATATGCATGTAGGTATAGGTGTATTTTTATTTATAAACACAATCTCTCTCCCTGTCTCCACAATGAAGTGCTATAACGACATACCAAAACTCCCTCTGATAAGTATACACAGGCAATACACCAATATGAGAAATGGTCAGAGGCTAAAATCAGATTAAAAATATGCTTCCAAATTTGAAGTTCAGAACAAGTTTACTGTTGTTTTTTCACAACTGTTTCTTGGTTGGAAAACAGACAAGAAAAATCAGTTCAGCGGTGGTGTGTGGGTGAAGTCAAAGTCTCCACCCCTTCTCCCCCTCTTTTTTTTTGTACAAAAAGTTATTACCTGATAAATCCTGGGATTTTCCAGATACTCTTGCACGTTTAGCTCGGTGACCAAAATTTTCAGTAGCTGAAGTGGAGGCACCCTTTAATGAAATAAATAAGAATTCGTTTAGTCATTGGGTAACTCATGAAGAGTAAAAATTAGCTTCCGATTCTTGAAACAGCAAGATTTATTTTACAGTTAAAAATAAACAAAAATTACCTCCATACTGCTCTTTGTAGGGCAAGCTGTTCTTTTAGGTAGAAGAGTTTTTCTGCGAAGTTGGTATGGACTGTTTTGTGCGCCAGGACCTGATTCTTCTGCAACCATATCTGCAGGTACATCATCATCTATCAACAAAAAATGAAATTTGCTGATTAGAATTGTAGTTTTGTTTTACACCATAAAAATGCTACAGAAGTTTTCAGAAAAAATACATCCGGTCAGGAGAGTGGGGAGGAAGTGCTAGAGCACAGAGAACTTTTAGTGAAAAAACAGAGTATACACAGCATACATAAAAATCACATAAGAAAGTACACATGAATTAACTTATGTTCTCCATATACACAGCTGCTATACCAAAAGCTGCTAGGAAATACAAAAACCCCTAGGCTTTCTGTTTCTCTGCAAGCGTATCATTCACTGTGCTAATTCCATCCCCTTATTACCTCAAATTTTTCACCTAACACTATCAGCATAATGAGGAACACTGCAGTTTCTATTATTAGGCAGACATTATCAAGAAATCGTTTAGTAAACATGGCATTTGGTACAAAACTCAAGGCAGAATTATCCCCAAACATTTCAGGAATAGCCCAGGCCAGTATACAAATCCTTCTGTAAAATGGAGGTAGCTTTAAACACATACCCTCTATTTGCCTAAATTATACTTCAAGAAGTAACAGTACACTCTCTCTCTGCCTTAAAAAAAAAAAAAATGGTTCAGAAAGCGTGATGAGTATAATTTTAGAAGTTTGATTCATTAGTTTCAGTTTTCAAAGTTCATATATTTATGGAATATACTCGAAACAAGCAAGGAATAATTACTTATCACTACATGCCTACAAGTAGCATCGCATAATAAAGTTGCAAGAATTTACAAAAGGCCATAACAAAAGCCATCTAGAAAAATAAATTAAAGGAGCTCCACTTAAGTAAAAGGTACACTTTCTGCAAATGCTGAACTGTGGGAAAGGAATTTTGGACTTCCTTTTCATTTTAAATGCTTTTTTTGTTTTTAAACTGGGTAAAACATGATGTAAAAGCAATAGCCAAAAAAGCAACACTGTAGACGAAGCAGTTTTCCCAAATATATTAGGGCAAAGAGAGCCTGATGTAAAAAACAACAAAACCAAACCACACCTACCCCTAACTCCCCCCCCCTTTCAAATATTAAAACAGCCTGTTTAGAACACAAAGAAAAGCCATTTAAGTTCCAAAGATTCTCTTGTATCTGAAGATGTTAATCTCATTACTTTCCTAAGGGGGGTGCGACATCAGTAACAGCTAACCAACAAAATTCTGAACAAAAAAAGCTCTTTCAGTGTCCTCCTCCTCCTCTTTTCTGGTCCCATTTTTTCCTCTACTTTAACAGTTGGCTATAAATCACAAACCTTCTCATGTATCATAAACAGATCACAACACTGCCAGGACATCAAAATAGAGGACAAAAACCGATAGAGATGAATTTAGCTGGTGGTTTGTAGGCAACTTGCATCATCAACTCAATCCAGCTGAAAACTAAGCCTACAAAAAGTACCTCCACAATTAGCCTTCCACTAGCCCAGCAGAGCCAAAAGAAGGGAACTCCATGACTATGAAGAACAACCACCCCTTTTGCAGCAACAGAACAGGTTTTTAAGGAGAGAAGTGTGAAACTTCTACCAAAACCCCCACGACTTTTGACAAACAGAGAAACCTACATAACTTCAGCTAGAAGCTAGCTCATTGTCCCTCTCCCCGTCTGCTACTTACACAACACACCTCATAAGCATCTGAGCATGTCTCTGTGAAAGGTAAGTATTTATGCATTATCCAAAAAACCTGAAGGACATTGATGGATGAACTGCAGCACATCTCCCTGTGAAGGAGCTTCTGGCCCAGCATTGACACCACATGCCTGTGGGACATTACTGACCCCAGAGCAGGCCCACTGCACACTCGCAATTCAGTTACCTGTTTCTTTTCATCTCTGATGACCTTATTAACTTGCCAAGATACCAGCAGGTGGAAGAGAAAAGATGCTACAGGAGAGTTCCCAGCCCTCCCTCACGTCAAAGCAGAGGAAGAGCTGTGGGGCTGAAGTGGGTCCTGCCAGGAGGACTTAAGGTGGCCACCATGAGCAGCTCTCACAGCAAAACACCTGGACTCAAACACTGCAGCATGTATCTACTTATTTCTATTTCAATTTCACTACAGTTACAATTTCAGTTGCTAATATCCCCCAGAAACATGGTACTTGAGGATTTTGAATGGCTTAAGCCCATTACCCTATTATATTGAAGACTCAAAATGACCATCAGAATGGGTGAGGTTTTGCCCCATGGGCTATAAAATGGTTCAAAAAATGCCAAATGAAACACAACAAAAGCCTAATAAGCAAAGAAAACAGGGGAAAGAAATAGAAAAATCAAAGCAAAGAATTTTGATCCTATAGTAGGCGATGAAAAGGGCAGAGACAAACCCCAATCAGGTCCTTAGAAGTAAAGCCATGGAGGCCACTAAGGACAAAACATTACTGCTGGAAAGAGAAGGCAGAAGCCTGGGGGGGAAAAATGGAAGTAAAGGTCAGTTTGGCTGAAACACTGAAGGACTGGCTAAGCAGAAAAGAAATGTATTCATTTTCCTGCAGCGGATTTAGGAGGATGGCAGGAGCCCCACTCAAAGATCACTTTTCTAGCACAGCTGACATTAAGGGATATGCACACATTCACTCAGATTCACAGCAGGTATCAGAAGAATTAAAACCTTTTTTTTTTTTCCTTCCTTTTTCCACAAGAGCAGCAAGGAGAAGGATAGAAGGGCACCAGGGAAAGCCTGCGAAGCAGAAGGGTGGCCCTCACTGCTGAGCAATGCTGGCCTGGAGGCACCAGCACAGGTGAGACATGTCGTGACAGTGGCTCACATATTGTGACAGTGGCTCATGGGGAGGAGAGTGCTTCAGGAGCCAAGAGCCTCTGGCCTGGCCCTACTACCAATCTGTTAATTGCACACAGGTAATTTGCTGGGTATAGAAGGATAATGAGAGTCAGAGCTTTTATTTTAACATAAATAAAAAGCATTATAATTGCATTTGTTGATGGTAGAAGTATAAAAGTTGATAAACAAATCTGGGAAAGTGTGTGTAACATTAATAACATCACACAAACACCTGCTGAAATGACTGCCAGATGCTGTCAGAGTTTTAACCAAGGCAATACATTTGCAGTTTAAGAGATTAAATTAAGCTGAGTCTGCTCAAAAAAACATTTACCTGAATATTTAACACCAATTAAATTGGATAGTAAGAGAAAATCATAGAATGGCTAGAATTGGAAGGGATCTTAAAGATCACCTAGTTCCATAAATAATTTCAACCAGATCTTGTTTATTGAAAATGAAAAACTTAGTGACAGACAGGTCAAAACCTTTACTTAAGAAGTATCTTATCTGATAGTTCAAAATGGCTCATGACACCTGAACCATAATACTACAAGCTTTAACACACACAAAAGACCAGTAAGCACAAGGAAGGGAAGAAAAATAAAATTAATCTGCCATTCTGTCAACTGCTATAATAAATCAAGACTGTCTTGCATTTCTACAAATGCAATAGAAGTGTGTACTTTTAAGTGTGTACATTGAAGAGTATACAATTAACATTTTTGTTTCATGAATACATTGTAAGTGACAGAACAGTGACAAAGGACTGTCAAAATAGTCTATTAAAAACATAAAATACTTCTAGAGAAAGTTTACCACATCTGCACCATCTTCTTTACAAAAACACATGCAAATGGTTTCACTTCTATCTTCCACATGTTCAGATAATATTTTTAATATTAATGACAACTTGTGAAGACAATAATGTTGATAAAAGCTTTTTAAAAAGGAAAGTATTTAAACATCCCAAAATACACACTTATCAGAAAAAAAAAGGGGGGGCATTCAAAGGAGGAAGCTTATATCTGTAGTGTTTAATCACTTAGGTTTTATATTTTTCAGGGCTGTTTTTCCACATATTCCCAAGACGGGGGGGGAACAAAAACTAAATAAAAATAGGTTTGCAGTCAAGAGAGACAAAATGCCAGAAGTGGCAGGTATTCCCAAAATGACACAGGATTGAAATTATTCCTGCAGACTGGGGGAAGAAAACAGTAAGAAACATGACCAACTAGTTTTAAAATAGAGAAATCAATATCAAATTGGGAGTAGGCCCAAAACAAACACCTCTGAAAAATAAAGGCAACCTATATTGAATCCGTTTGAATAAAGTGATGATCCATCTTGCCTATCAAACAAATTTCAACAGTAACAGGAGTCCATCATACAGTGTCTTAAGTAGAACTGGTGCAATTTCTGCATGAAATAATAAACAATACAAAAAAACCCAACACTGTCCATCTTCCTAATTAGAATAAAAATCTGAGAAATGCAACTAGAACATGAACTGATAGAGCTCGCTCAGTTGCTTTGGGTAGAGCAAATCTTCCCATATATTTGGCAAAAGATGGCTAAGGCAAGCTGCCAGCCCCCAAGATGACAGATCCAACTATCTCTCTCCTGCATTAGCTTAAAAAAAAAAATAAAGGAGAAGAAAAGACAAAGCAAGTTGAAAGCAGCAGAAAAGAAAGGTATACACAAAGCAGGAATAAAGGCAAAATGACTTACAAAACAGGAATGCAAGGCAGGAGCTTTTAATTTGCACACAGAATAACTGCAAAAGCCTGAACATCTCAGTTACAAACTGTAAACCCAAGAAACCAAGGAGAACACGCCCACCATTTTTCTTTAAGCAGCAAATCTCTGGTAGTGAGCTGTTAAATAAATGTACGTATCAATAATGTGACTGATGCACATCCTATGCCCTTGCAAACACTCCTAACCAGTAGCTGACAAAAGTAGATACAGTACCAAAACTGGAAAGATATGGAGTATAGAAACAGTACATTGTATTCTGCACGTCAAAGCAGAAGTTTACCCACACCAGTAGAAAACTTCCTATCAATTCAGGGCACCGTTCAAGGGCTACTTTAAATTATGGATGGCAGGTTGGTTTTGAAAGAGAGATCGTTTTGTTTTGAGAGAGACCATTTTGTTTTGAGAACTATCTTTCTCTGAAGAGACTGCCACTAGCCAGGAATACCACCACAAAAAAGGCAAACAAACAGAAAACAAACCAACCCAAACACCTCAAAACCTGAGAAAGATGACATGCAAAGTTCAGCGAGTCCAGATCCAACACATCCTAAAGGCAAGAGCATTTTGGTGGTCCTTCACTGTCAAGTTCCACTTTTGTAAAGTAGACTTCAAAAAAACCCAAAACCTGGAAAAAAAAAAAACACCCAAAAGAAACAGGAGGCATGTATACAGCAACTCTTCTTTTTTTGTTGAATGTTAAAAAAATTTATATTCAATAAGAAGTACCTGCAAACTCATCTACTACTAACATAAGAGACTTTTATAAATACTGCAGTGTATTTTAATTATCACTGTGGAAAGAAATCCTGTAGTATTTCCCAAGCAATATCCAAAGCAGCTTGACTCACATAAAGATAAAAATCTAAGAGTTGGTGTTTTTGTAAGGTCAACGAGAATGATTAATCTCTGACAGGAGTCAAGTCTGTTTGGACCTCAAATAGATCCAGCAAGAAAATGAGTCAGGGACAGATCTCCACGGAGAGTTGCTGGCTTCCAGTTTGGAAAAGGGACAGACTTAACATTAAAAATGTAGGCTCTTCTTAAAGCCTGCAGAAAGATCAGACTTACTGAACACCATCTGGAATAGAGATAGTCTGCCTTCCGGGAAGCAACAACTAGACACAATAACCATTACTGACTACTAGAGTATTTTAAATATACATACAATTTCTTACTGATAATAACCCAAAGATATACCATATAAAAATATGCAAGCCTACTGTAATTCGCAATGGTTTATTTGATAAACCAAATGGATGTGGAATACCTAGAATTTTTCCTTAAACAGAGAGAAAAACAAAACAGTTTATGCTTTAAGCTAGAAGTCAAGGTACTTCTACTGAGCAAAATAAAAATACCTACCACCCACCTCAAGAATCAAACAGCACCTTTTTAGAATTTACATTAAGTTTTTAAATATCAATACCCAAATGAGACAACTTATTACTCTTTGGAAATAGGTCATGCAGTCACAATGGCCTAAAAAGATTAAGAATAGACCAGATGCTCAATTCTACCTGTGCTTGCGCATGCTAGTTTTACAACACATTTAAATTTATTTTTTACAAGGAGAAAAGTAGCTATTTCTTCTATCTACATAGAGAATTTCTTAAGGCTCAAATTATTTTTTGTGTCATTCTTAGGATCTAGTGGAAATTTTAGATAAAAATCTGATTTTTTTTTTCTCCTCCTCAGGGCACAGTGAAAGCCACTACAGCAATCCTTACATCAGTCGCTCATATCAGACTGGAGACAAAACTCTCCCTTTAAAGGCCTGTCAGGTCAAACAGCCCCCTCAAAATGCTATATACTAAAATACAGCTTATAATACACTAAGCAAAAAAACTTAAGTTCTTAGAACTGGCACAAAGCAGGCAGAAAGTGAAAGGAGACAACTGGGAAAGATAAACTGGCTGCAAGCCCAAAACTTGTCCCCAGCTATATTTCTTTAAAAATTATCAACTGTCACAGACAACTACTTGCATCTCTGAACCTCGTTCACTAGGGATTTCATAGCTTAAAACCATCTAGCACAAAAAACACATGTGAACACTAGTTAAAAATCCCTCCAGCTACTATAAAGAATATTTTCTTCCAGAATCCAGGAGCAGAAAACGTTAACTAGGATTTGACGCAAAATTCTAGTTTCTTTCCCCAACCACCCCTCCAAGAGAGGGATATTTATCACCAGGTTAAAGGCTGAATTCCTAAAAAAACCCAACCTACGACTATAGCATGCACATTTTTATTAGACATACAGAATAATTGTGCAAGTAACTGCATACTTGAGCTACTAGTTTGATAACTCATTTTTAGAGAGGGAAGAAAGCAGATCGAATAATCAGCACTAGCATGTTTCAAACAATAGTACCGACAAACTAGAATAAGGAGATACATTTTTCCTTTGGTAATTTTAAAAATTATACTGTTTCCCAAACTGATAATAATTGTATTACAGCATCCTCTATAACATTTAGCAAACTAATAAACAAATTTCCAGATGGCTGCTTTGCAAGTATTTTAGTAAGAGAACTTCCCCTCCTGCTTAATAGCCAGCTTGACTCCTGCTCTGACAAGCTTTCATTGAGAAGGGACAAGGACCTTTTTGGGTGCATTTCTCATTAATAAAGCAATACTTTTAAAGCTGCGGCCTTGCTGCGTGGTCCCTCGATGCTACAGTGAAAAAGCTGACAAAGTAGATTTTTAAAGGTTCAGGAATATACAACATTAAGTGCCTTTCCTACATAGTGCTTAAGAGCCTTTCCTCATTACATTTCTGGGTGATACTACAGAAAACAGACTTTACTACTACAAGCTGATTATTTTTTTTCTGTCTGTTCTGACTACTGACTCAAGTTTACAACTAGGAACAGTTTAATTAAAACTTCTACCTGGTCATATCGCTTCATTTGGCAGCTTGACTGCTCTAACAAATGAAGTTACCAGTCTCCAAGGTCATCCTCCTCTTTGGCTAAAATACAGCAACTTGCATCTCTTCAGAAAAGCACAGCCAGTGACAACAATAAAATACACACTGGAAGAACTTCAAGACAACCCATGGTTCACAATTGACCGGAAAGACATTTCCGATCAACTACCATCCTTTAATTTCAATAAGGAAGAACACAACCCTGTGACCATACACTTGGAACTACCACGATGGAAAATAACAACAACAAAAAAAAACTTAACCACCGACAACCCAACACATACCACCTCCTGGTAAGGTGAGATGTTTGGAGGGAGGATGTAGAGGTATCTCAGGCAGCAAGAAATTATAAGCTTCTCCCGTAGCAAAGTGACCAGAACACGTGCACTTTGCTGGCACAGAAGAATTGTTGAACCAAGAAGACACCAGTACTTAATAAAAAAAGCCCCCACAAAACCCCAAGAAAACTAAGAACAACCACCGCCCAATGGAGAACACGCTTCTCTGAACTATGCTGTAAACTAAGTAAAAAGGCTGAACATTGATAGGATGGAAATCAGCCTCCAAAACTGCTGTAATAGGAAGAGGGCAGACTCTAGCTGGGGTCAGCTGGGACAATTATGTAAATTGATTTTATGGAATGGTCAATAAGGCAGACAAGTGTTTGCATTTCATCTGTCAGCCTGGCTCAGGCTAGATAACTTTTCTGAGAAAAACATCATAGGTAGCATATGTAAAGTAAATATGAGATATTTGTGAGGACAGGTTATTTCTAATAAGCAGAGAGTAGCTGAGCTATGAAGCAGAAAGCTCACATTCTTTAATTAGATTAAATCTAGATCTTCTCGATATCCATAAACTCTGAAAAGAATGAATCAGAAGTTTGTAAATTCCTGGTTTCATTAACTTCCGGTGACAATTATTTCCAGCCTAATCTCATCCTGCGTGAATAACTGCCTTTAGCACTGCTGGAACTAAAGAATGAACATGAACACCACTACTAAATTTTTTCTATGTTTGAGTTTCTGGTATCTTTAAAATAAAAAAATAGGGGGAACCCACCATAGGAATGAGTAAATTCACTTAATGCAGAGATTTCGCTTAATGCCTCTACAACTCACACTTCATATTTTCTATGGCTCATAACTGATCTATTTGCAGGGATTTTTTTCTGATGCACAGGAAGCTGAAGAGAAACATTGCTCAGAGAAACATGGCTCCTCTTGAAAGGGCAGGAAAGTTTACATGTAATAAAACAATCCACAGAGCTACACGTCTCATTATGACTAAACACTATTGCAAGTATTCAAGCATAACTCCTGTAAAACATGATTTCAGGGTACAATCATTTCACCAAGTTTTCAGGAAATGAAAGCCTCCCACATATTTCTCTGCCATGAGCCACATCTGCAGAGCTCTGTTATAATACAACAGGAAAAAAACCTAACAAAATATCTATCTTCTGCTACTAAGAGTAGTAGCAGATTTGGAGATACCTGCCATGCAAAGCCATCTGCCTTACATGGACCCTACATCAGAAGTGACTGACATCTATCAATACATTGGCCCAGCTGGAACCTACTTATGTCAAGGAGCAGTTTTGATATACTAAACTAGGAAGTTTCCTAAAGTTCTTCAGAATTCAAAGCACTTCTGAAACGCCTATCACGCCAACGAAAGGCAGTCATGGATCTGTCTTGCAGAGGCAAAAAAAACCCAAGGAAAGAAAGGCAACCAAGATGAAAGGCCAGACAGTCTTTTCTGTGTGCTGGGGAGGGCATGAGGGTGGGTGGAGAGGATATAGTCAGCATTATTTCCTCCAAGAAAGCAGCAAGAGGGGGGAAAAAAAGCACCTTAGTAGTATTGTAAAGCTTACTGGGTTTGGCTGTCATTCTGCCCCTTCTGTATCCCACTATTATGTTACATCAAAGGGAGAAAAAAAAATAATCAAGAACCGGGAACATATAAAGCTTCAGTGCTTTTTATGTTTTAATGTAACTAGGAAAACAGGGTCATCAAGAAAATCTTAGGTTGATTCTTGACTTTTTAGAGATCCCAGGTAATGCTTTGACATAGCCTTCAGAAATAACAGAAGCCAACATGCCTACGAAGCGTAGTTTTCTGGACAAATCACTACTGGTACAGATAGGCAAATGCATACTGTACCAAGTAAAGTTTCCAAGTCATGTTCAGCTGCAGTGACAATAAACATCAACCATTCATCTGGGAAGGAGCAGAGGAACATAAAACAGTCCAGAGGCAAAAAGCTGGGCATTGTAACTTCGACAAACAGCTGGGAGGTATAAAAAAAAAAAACCCACCTTCAGCTAATAATACTGACAACTTTGGATATCCAAGAGCATGTCACTAGAAAAAGATAACCGAGTGAACTGCAAAAGTTAAAAGATTAATTCCGCTACCTCTTTTTGGCTATTTTCCCCTAACTTACTATTACAATAGTATTAAACATACATGCTAATTTCTCCTCCTGCCCAAGTGCTACAATCACCACTTACACAAGTATTTCAGATATTACAGCCAAAATGAAGAAAAAAAAAAAAAGGCAAAAAATCCCACAAGCCAAATCCTCCCCTCTAAAATGCCAACATATGAACAACGTGACTAGCAACAGTATTGTGAAAACTTAAATACGCTACAGATCGGAGAGGTAAAAAAAATTCAAGAAAATATCATTAGATCCACCCCAAATTGTTCTTTTATTCACTGAAAAGACAGACACCCTATTACAGGATATAGTTCTTTTTAACCTGACTTTCAGCTATTCAGTGATAATTAGGCCAGAAACATGCACACAGACAAAAAAGAAAGCAAGCATTTATTATCCTTGGATCAATCAAAACTATTATGTATCAAATGTAATACCCTTTGTAAGATGGCTGAATTTTACAGGACTGACTGTGGCAAGGTTTGCATGCACCGAATCAGACTTATCTGATCATTACTTACCCTAAAAACTTTTCTAAAAGACTGTTCCTATGACTCTATTACTTGAATTACAAACTCCAAAGTGCCTGACGAGCAGGGAAGCGTGGTTCTGTTTAGCTTCAGGGAAATGACTGAGACAACAGCATGTGGAACTGTAGAAAACCAAGTATTGTCAGGACACAGGAAGAAAATTGTTACTCAGTACTTAATAACATATATGCTGGCAAATAAGATGGGTTAAGAAAACTGTCATCACATTATAAAACAGCAGTGCAGCAGGCAACTTCTGATTCAAATCTAGATTTAAGAGCTGCAGTAAAAATAAGAGTGCTATCAACACCAAACACCAGAGTACTAAGGGCCACCTAAACCCAAGCTGCTTTGATGGGGGGGGGGGGGGAACAAATTCTATCCAGAGAACAACTATCCATATTCAAACCCTCTGTTCTGGAAGATAAGGCTAAGTAGGTTTTTTAACAAGTTTTACAATATTAATACATTATATAAATACATATTGGAAGAACACGACTATCTGTTTTCCACTGGCAACATGTGCTGCAAACCAAACATCAGTACAGTTGGAAACAAGGCTTTGTATTATATGTTCAAGGAAATTGCAGCACAGGGAGGACACTCTGTTCTTCCTTGCCCTGTCAAGGAAGGATCTCCTAAGCACCCCCAATTCAACAGTTACTGCTCTTAAACACCTGGAGGGGAAAAAAATTACATCCGGATATTTTTTTTATTAGAAAACCAAATGGCATAGTTTTATATATTAAGCCAAGCTTCTACCTTTGTTATTTTTCTCTGCTCCTTAATAGAACTATTTTTTAAAACCATGCTTATTTTTAAAGACACTTCTTTTTTAGACCTAAATACTCTGTAAATTCTATACACATTAATTACCCAGCCCGTCTTACAGTACTTCATAACCAAGCACTCTACACTGCTCACTTAGCTTTAACTATCCCCTCTTTTCAACTGCAACGGGAACACGCTGTCAGATACAGACTGATCATTTATTTTTACTATAAAAAGTAGCATCATATGTGAAATACTGCATCAATGAACCTTTAAAAACTTTTTCTAAGTAGCTATTAAATTGCCTTCAGTATTTTCTATTAACACTCTCATCTCACACTGTGGGTAGCTCTTACATGTGGGTTTACATATATATTTAAGTGTATTTGAACTTCAGAAATTACATAATACAACTAATTTTGACACAGGAATTCAGTTTTTGGTAAAACTTAGAAACGAACACACCAGCAATTGCAACTGCTAAGGTGTGCGTGTGGGTGGAGGGCAAAAATTAGTGCATTTGGTTGTTAATTATGTCCTTTGGCAAATAATTACAGATATTTTTTTTTCTCCCCGAGAAATTCTGAAGTGTAATAGCAGCTTAATTTAAAGCATTTCCAAATTGAGACCTGTTTGCAGCAAATGCTCTCAGGTTTACAACTCTGCAGATGATGCCCTGTTATCCTGATGAAAAATTTTCAACTACTAACAATTTATTTAAAAAAAAAAAAGTCTAGCTTTTTTTTCCTCAGCATCTCTCAACTGTTGTTCTCATGGTCCAAATTCAGTTAAAGCTGTTATACCAAACAAGATGACAAGACCATTAAAAAAAAGCACACACACACACCCTAATAAAGGAGATGTGTACTATCTGCATTTTAAGTTTACTCTTAACAACATTAAAGAATAATAAAGTTCAAGTAGGCAGTATTGGCTTGGTTACCTGACAGCAAGTATAAGTCACAAAACAGAGAAGAACTATTAGTTTTTCATATTTTTTTTTAAATATCCTGGATTAATAAGCGCTGGAAGTTTGACAGGGTTGTTTTTACTCCCTCCACTGCCTTTTATGTCCAGTATTTCAGTGTATCTGCAGCAGAATCCTGAACTTTGCCTTCTCTTAAACAGGTCCTCCTTCTCATGCACCTAAACTCCCATTTTGTTTAGTTTCCATAGTTCTGCATATTCACCCATTTTAAGACCAGACAGAATGTCTCCCTGCCATTCATTCCATATCCATTTTGAAGTCCTGACCCACCACATCTCTTACAAACTCCCTATAATTTGTCATGCCTCAGTATAGTAAATTTCTATTTTAAAAAAACACACATTAACTGTAAAAGCTGTTTGAACATTTGCAACAAAAAGCAATGGGAAAGTGGGTATGATTGGAGAAAAAGTCCAGTAACACAGCCCCTTCCAGCCTGTCAAAACCCTTCAATATATATTGAAGATATATACAGCAATCCCATGTAATGAGCCTTTAAAATAAAGATTAAGACAGTCATCAAAAATAACCCTCATGCTGGAAGGCCACAAAGACCTAAAGAGGCTTGAGGAGGAAGAAGTGTTCTTTATCAGCATGCCAAAAAAAGTAAATGTTATCTAGAAAACTAACCATCTTAATATACAACTTCTCCTTTCATGTCTGGATAGTTCCATCACTTTCCAGCCACCTCGTGGATTTTCTCTCAGACACACACACAAAGCAGGGTATTTAGAGACCAAGACATTCTGCATGTTTTTTTTCTACAAGCAGGAAAAAAAGCCTGAATCATTAAACTCCTCTTCGGATTATTTTATCTACATTTCCCGATTTTTCTTTCCCCAGGGAAGTAATAGAAAATATGGAAAAAGAGCACGTAGAAAGTATTAAAACATGTCACAACTTTCCCTGGCAGCTGCCCCACAGGGAGGTACCCCTCCATCCCACAACTAGCGCTGGCTTCCCCTCTACCTCCATATTCCCAACAAACCCATGTGGTTTGATTCTGTCTCTTTTGGTAATTCTTAGTGTTGATGAGAAGTTAAACAAAGATATACAGAACAGAAATGCTGATTCTTCCACATGCTGTCCACACGTTCTTCTGCAGACAAATTTATATATACACACACACAAATACATGAAGAGAAGAGTCACAGGTAAGCAGCTTTGGAACAGTTCCAAAGGTAAACACCTCTCGCCTTGCCAAACTAATTTTACTTAGTACATCAGACAAGGTCAGTCGCAATACCTCGGTTGAGGAGAGCTATGCCACTTCATAGTATTAGTTTATTGTGGTTTTTAGGTCATCTGACTATATCCTTAAAAGGTTGCAGGAATAAAGAGTATTAACATTAAGAAGGAACATCATATTACAAGCAAGACAGATGGCTAACAACCCTTCAGATAAGTTCTGTATGACAAATAATCTTTTAGATAATTATCTCTTCTGGAGGACAAACTGCTCAAATATTATTTAAAATAAAAACGAAGACTTCTTTGGCTACACCATTGCAGAAGTTCACTTGGCTTACAGCTCTACACAAATAAGGTGAGAAAGCGTTTAAGCAGTGGAAGGACATTATAAAAAAAATAAAATAAAATCCATCTGAACACAAGGAGAGCTTTTTTTTTTTTTGTTACTGTGAGGGTGACTGAGCACTGGCACAGGTTGCCTGAAGAGTTTGTGGAGTCTCCAACCTCTGCAAGCCCTTTCTGAGGCATCTGCGGCTTTGCTGATGTGGCTTATTTGAGCTAGAACAAGATAATAAGCAAAAGGTCAGCTCAAAAGGTGTTTCTGTCCATTTCTGAAGGATGACCTAAGTTAGAGCCCAGACTCCCCATGCAGTCAGCAAAGGGAGAAGGCCTCAGAGAATGATTCCATCATTGCTTGACTCCAGTGTTCTCATCAGGCAGGTAACAGCTCTCCTGCTGAACAGATCAAACCTATATATTTGCCCTTCCTATTACATGGCCTCTCCAATACACTGGACCTTCAATCCAACCACTTTTACCCAAGGAATGCTTTGTTATGAAACATGAATTTGTAGTATGTTAGTATCCTGAAAACCTCAGCCTGTTTTCACTCTGCTGGGCACATCCAAAAACCCAGACATGGTGACACTGGGACAGGGAAACAGACCACAGTATTTTCAACCATACACAGGTAAAACTACCCAGGTTTACACAGCTTACAAACTGCTGTTTGTAAGCAGCAAATACAAAAACATCCATAAACGTGGATATTTTCTACACTGGCAAGTGTTACTATGTTCAGCATCCAAAGAATCTGTATCAAAGTATATTTTGTCAGCGAGAAACCTATTATGAAGGAGTAAGAACAATATTTTAGCTTAAGGCAAAATGTTTTCAGCACAGTAATGTAAAGATTTGATTAGAAGTACTAAAATATAACTTGTTAAAAGTGTTCTGCAGTTACAGAAACTCTCTCCTTCTCTTACTTTTCCATAACATATACATTACCTCATTCCTTCCTAACTGCTAGACCCAGTTTCATTTCATCATCTTCCTGGTCCAGAGGTTTGAGGGGGAAAAGAACCCACATTATTAAGCCTTCTGACCAGGAATTGGGTCGCAAAACATCATAGAGTACTTCTACACCAGGCAAGTGAAACATCACCAAGCCTTTACTAAAACACTATGTTTATTTAATGAACAGCTAAAGGGCTAGCAACTGACAAGGTATTTGTAACAAAAAGCTATTTTAGAGTAGTATGAGCCTTTTTACTAAATTGAATGCTGTGACTGATCAGAACATCACTTTCCATTTCTTTAATTATATCTACAGAGAGAAAAAAAGAGGTGCCAGTCTCAAAGGTGATTTGCAGAAGTTTTAAATAGGAGGACTCAAGTTGCTTCCTTCCTTATCTTACCCCATTAAAGACTTTTTGAAAAGGTAGAGATATTTGTGTTTACCCTGAAAGGTAGGCATGAAGACACCCACACAGAAATAAAGAAACAGCTGCCTGATTATATCCTCTCATTTATGCTGGGCTCAAATTTGGTTATAACTAAAATAAAAGCTTTGACTGCAGAGGTACAGGGAAAGATTTATCCCTTACTGCCAGCATGGGGAAAGAACATGAGACAAAGTCCAAGACATCCAACAAATCTTACTCACGCTCTTTCAGGCATTTCTGTTTGTGCCAGGATGGATGACGTACTTGACTTACAAGTACCACCTACTTAAGGGTGATCTTCAAAATAATATCTTCCTCCTCTCCCTCCCCCTTTCATCTGGAATGAAATACACAACTCCTGCACACCACCTTCATACAAATCTGTAAATAACTTCATAATATTCATTATAATTCGTTCTTTTCACATTGTTTTAGGCTCTCAGTGTTTAAAAAACAATAATTCAAGAAACGCTACTGTGTCAATTCATGGTTTCAAGGATGCTCACAACTCTAAATTGAAGTATACAAGAACACACGCTGGCTGAACATGCTGAAAAACTCACCTGCCAGACAAAAATCACACCAGCTAGAAAACCAGAGAAATAATATATTCAACCTCCTACACCTTCACTCTAAATTACAGTCAATTTGCTAAAAGTGAAGCCACATGCAATCACTCTCCCTTACAAAGTACATTCTCTCAAACTAACAAATCTCTGGCCTGCACTAAGATGGCTGTCTAACATCAGCAAATTGAATGTATTTTCTTGGCCCCACTTTCTGTCAGTCCTTGTAATCATCCTCTTTGTTTCAGTTTCCTTCATCAAGTCATCCTGACACCATTTCACCTGTTCTGAACTTACCCACCTGACACACCTATAAACCACTTGATTGGTTCCACTGTTATTAATTTGTGGTAGCACCTGGAGACACAGCCAAGTTGGTCACTCCAAACACTTAAAAGCAGGGGGGGAAACCCCAAACTTATCCCCAAAGAACTTGTGGACATGGTTGTAAGCAAGACTAGAATAGGAGAAAGTAAGACACAAGAAGTAATTAGCTTGAATTTGTTTTCACACAGTCATGTCTATGTATTGACTCTGCAGTGCTTGGGATTGTACAGTGTTCCCACCTCTCTGTCCCTGATGGGATGTTTATGGCCACCTCTTCTAGTTTACCATCTGGGATTACATAATGGTTTGTGTTGGAAGGGACCTTAAATATCATCAAGTTCCAACCCCCCTCCCATGGGCAGGGACACCTCCCACCAGACCAGGTTAATCCAAGCCCCATCCAGCCTGGCCTTGGACACCTCCAGGCATGGGGCCAGGCTAGATGATGGCCACACAGCTTAAGAAGTGCCCTCAAAGACTTGCTTGAAACTGATGAAATCAATCCAGAACTGGCCATGTCAAGATACCGTACCCAATTCCTGAGCACATAAATGATTCGTATCTTCCAGAAGTAGGTGGGGAGGGTTTAAAAAACCTTGCAACTTATATTGTTTCAACTGCTGCCTCTTTCAGACATTGCTGCCATACAGCAGAGGTAAAAAAAGTATTTTCTATGAACTCCTTTGGATTTAAATACTGCTGAAAACTACTGATGACAATAAAGTAGTATCCAGTGAAGTACAGTTTCCAGTGCCTGATCAGAATTATTTTACCTTATGCTAACTTCAGAGACCGATTCCATACCAAAAGCCCTTGATTTCATTAACCATATTTATCCCACATTTTCCTTTACTGAGTTTGCAAACTATACAGTCACGATCATTACTATGCAATTGAAATGTTGATAGAAAACAAACGACCCTCAAAAGGTCTTTGGGCAGCAGTTAAACTTTTCAAGAAAATCCACAGCCTACAGCCTCTCTATGCTCTCAAGTAAGAGCTGGACAAGCAGAGCGTTATTCAAACCCTGGGAAACTGAAGGTCTCCAAAGTAGCCCATCTTCTAGCCTTGCTGGCTGAAATACAGATTACACCTTGAAGAACCCTGTCATTGCACAGTAGCTGGCTGACAGGTTTTTTTCCCTAGATGTCAGAGCATATGCCACCATTGATGACTAAGTAAGGAGCACAAAGAAATTTTGGTGCCATCAGTCAAACCATGGTTGAAAAACTATGAAGCTTGACATCAAATCAGGCTGCTATCTTTGAAATGTAATACTTAACAGTCAGTGAATTATTTCATGTCAGTGCTGTGTGGATTTCTGATACTGACACAAGATGAGAAACAGGGCAGAGCCTGAAGTGTGATGGAATGAATCTTTATTTCCAGTTGATAGGCACAGAGGACGCTAGGAACAGACAGATGCACTGCATTATCTACAGTCGTGTTCTGGAAAAATATTATGGTAGTTGGAAGTGTCCAGTTATAACCAGAAATGAAACAAGTAAGCAAAACTGAGACATCACCACAGATATTTATTTCCATTAACAGACATCTCTCAGATAAATTTTCGAAGAAAACGTTTCCAGAAAGAAAAATATTTCACTTTATCACAGACTCTCAAAGGACTTACAAGAGGTTCTGTCTTTGGTGGAGTAAAGTTCAAGACCTTTTTCACAAAATAAGAGCTATGCATGCGTGCATACCGATACTAGACAATAAAGAAGAATGAATCAAATATTGAGAAGAGTCAGAGCCCTCTTCGTTCTGCTCCTGTCCTTTCACCCTTCCTGCATAATTTGATCCCAGAGGATGACAATGCTTCAGGGAACATTGGTCAATGCCAGCAATTCAGCCCCAATCCAGTACTAACCGTCAAGTTCTGGAGACAAGAGGTTTTTACTGACCATTGAGCATTTTTACCTTGAAGACAGACCCTCTAGAGAGTCTAAGTCTTCCTAGAGGAAAACCTTGCATGTAAAGCATCTCCAGACTGATGACACTATCTTCTACACACCACTCCATACATCACATCCACCTTCTCAGCAGACCAACGCCTACCACAGATAGTGACAGTACTGAGTACAATTTCAGTACAATGCATTACACTAAGTTTCAAATCCTATGCATGCAGAACATACAGAACACTCTCCATTTGGAAGTATAAAAAGCTCTCATCACACAACTACATTCATCCGGTCTGTTGTATTATATTCAAAGTACAAGCATAGCCATGAGCAGATTCAGTATCACTATATACTCAGAAGAATCCTTTTTAAGTTGTTCTTAAATCACAAGGATTCAAAATGTTTTTAGCAAGTAAATACATTTTGTGCACTCCAAGTATGTCAAATGGGTCACGAACACAGTTAAATCCAGCCTACTGAAGTGGATATTTTCCTCCACTGACCTAAACCATACAATACTTGTGAACTATTAATTATACTCCAACCAGAACAGAAACCTTAAATCTCTGTTGACTGTCTTTCCACTGGCAAAACTGGAATATTCTAAGCGTAAAATATCCTTGATGCATATTAGAACAAGTGGAATGAGTTTTGCTGTGTTTCCCCCATACTTCGGGTGACCACATGGAGTATTAGCTGACTTGGTTATATTCATGCTTACCAGAGCCACAAAAGCCGGCCTAAGATGCGTTCTGAACAACTGTCAAACTGAATTCTCAAAATGCTTATTCTTAAACTATGGTTAATTTTAAAAACAAACTCTTCATATCCTATACATTGAAAAAATAAACTTTTAATGTTAAAAATGCCAATATATTTGTTGCAGTAATTTGCTTACCAATAATTTTTATGACTACTTTACACAGAATACAGATTTTAAGAATAATTATTAAAAATATTAACTTTCAGCATGCATTGTGTCTCGCCATTCTGAAGTTACTCCGGAAGTTGTCTACAGCAATCTTTTACTCTTTTTCCTCCACATACCTCAATATCTATCCTATATCCAAATGCTATAAATATGCCATTTGGGTTAGCTTTCTGGTGTTTAGCTGATTACTAGGTTTTTTTGTTCCCGACTTCAAAAAAAAATAGTATATTGGTAGGAACTATTCCTTAGAACTTTCCACCTCTGTAAAGGAAGAATGGCTCAAGAACCATAAATCCCTTTCCAGAAGCTCTGTTTTTCATGTTGCAGAAAACAAAAAGAATTATACTACCATCTTGCCTCTTTCACATTTTCTGCATCTTTTTCTTACCTTCTCCTCACATATCCTAACAGAAAACTATGAGAATAATCTGTCCTTTGTTTTAGAAATCTGAAATATTTTTTCCATCTGATCTTGAAATAATGCACCAGTATAAATTTATTAATACAAGTAAAATTACATAATGCAAAGCTGCTGTAAAATTTGCGATTTCGATGGTTTGCACTACTAATTTTGCTTACAGATAAAGCTACAGAAGGCAAGAAAGGAGGATTCCAAACCTACAAATCCTTACACAAAGTGACCAGCCCCAGCAGCTGGTTCCCAAATATTTCCAAGAGTTTAAGACATAAAGCACAAATAAGAGGATGAAGCCTTCACAGCCCAATTATTATATGCTACCTCTTTAAACATGACTTGCTTTTATAATTATTTAGACAAAGAAATAAACACTCCAGAATACATCCGACCATTTCTCAGATTCTATCCTTTCAGATCCTTCTTGTGGAAGCTTGATACATTTAGCCTTCACCAACCCATCAGTAACAGCAACATAAATCACTGCTAAGAACTTCTCTGCCTTTTCCTCTTTAAACTGCATTTACATCTCTGTCTCCCACTGGGATGCACCCAACCACTGAGTTACCTCCACTTCTTCAAGTGAGGCTGAGATTCCTACATTTTGTCATTTGTTTCTAAGGACTAGAAGGAGCTGCAGGACAAAACACCTGCCCCGAGCCAGGACACTTACCTGCACTTGCTTCTCCTCCAATCCTACCATCCTTAATTGCAAAACTATAAATCTCTCCCTCCTTACAGTCACCAATAGGTCTGTGTAGAGACAGCTGGTAATAGATAAATAAGTCCTCAGACGAAAAAAGTCATCTGCCTTGCTCACATGGAAGATTCAAAGTTTTGAGTTTCCAAATATCCTCATCCACCTACTTTTTGTTATTGAAGTGTGCACATATGGTACAGGAAAAATAAGACTGCCATAAAGACAACAAATGCAAATACAGTAGCATGGGGCTGGAGGAAGGGGGAGAAATATGAAATAGGAGAGACCCCAATCAGGTAAACAACCCAAAACATTTGAGGGAAAGGAATCCATCAACAATCCAAGTGCCATGACATTTCCTCTCCTACTGAGGAGCAAGCAAGATCTAAATTCTTGTGCAAGACTAATACCAGACATAACTGGTTAGAAATGGAAAAAAAAACAAAACCAAATCACCAAACAGTAACCATTCAAAGTTTAGGTTATAATTATAAAAAAATATTGTTTTGGACCTCTACACCTATTGCAATCAGCAATAAAGTTTATTTTAAGGCAGGAGAAAAAAGAAATAAAAGTCACTTTTCTTTGTTCAATATACCCTACAATCCTCCTCAATGGTGAACGGAAGAAGAGGAATTACTCAATACAAACTTATACTTTTCTATTTTCTAGAAATTTCTGTAGTTTCAGCTTAAGAAACTGCTATTCATATCTTCTTCCCAAGACCAACCCTTCCACCCCCAAAGAAAGAGCTCTGCTGGTGCTAACAGCTCTATGTCATACTAATATCTCAATTGAGACGTAGGCAATACAGCAGTCTGTACTACTCAACAAAAACAGTATATGCATAGGCATCACATACGAGAAGCAGCCCACAAGCAACTCTAGGCCTTAAGCAGAGGCAGCTCCTTTAAGCAATATACACCCATTACTTCTAATTAAACTTAAAGAGAAGCAATTCACATATATTGCGGCTACCATCTGGTGCCAAGTAAAGTGTACAGCAATAACATATTAGACACTTTCTGAATCAAGTGCACTAGTCAAATACAGTTACCAGAATGAAAAAAATTAAAAATTAAACATTTATAACTGCCTAGACTAGGAGAGTAAAAGTCATATTCAGTGCTCAGACTAGATTTACTACCAGGCAGCAAACTGTTGAAGACATATAATTAAGCATACACAAAACAGTATTATGCTAACAAGACTTTCAGAATAGCACTGAGGTAAAAGACTGAAGCCATCTTTCACTGCAGCAAACTCTTCTCTATTCCAAGGGCAAGAGCCATTTATGCTATACATGGTGCCTTCTATTAGTCAGAAAACGTCAGCGTTCCTGCAAACAAAGCAAAGAACTGTGAGATAACAGAACAGGTTTTGAAAATATTATTTATCACGTTTCACAGTTGAGAGCTATCACCCTCAAACTTAAAAAGTAAAGTGAAAGAAGTCATGTGCGATTCAAAACCAAAATCTAGTTTAGCTACTTCTGCTTAGACTTTTAGGCATGACAAAAAAGCCTTTTAAAAATATTTTTGTGTTCTTTATGAAAAATAAGTGGGAAAGGAGCTTTCCTTTAATGAGAAGTAATGGATTATGGCTTAAGATCTGCAAGCATTTAGCTATGACAGTGTTGGGAATGGAAGAAAATCATACATAGGTCCTAGAACCACAAATCTTCCAGTGACACAACTGCTCAGAAAGATCGGCTTTGGTGCCCTCAGTGGGCAAATATAGAGCTGCAGACACCTTGAGTAAAGAGCAGTTAAAAATTAATTCCTCACCATAAATCCAGAAGACTTCTGGATTCCCAACCAAGAAGAGACAAGATAAAAAGAAGGGGAGGAAAAAGTCATACCACCACCACATTCTCCCCACTCATCACCACAAATGACAATGAAGACAGGAGACCCATGTGTAGCAAAACACAAGTTAAAAACCATTTAAAAAAAATAGTATCAGGCCTCTACAAGCCTCTCCCCATGCAACAGGAGATGCCTCAGACAAGACACGACCGTTGCCACCATAAAGCTGTCTCTAACGCATCTATCAGGAAGCACAGTGCCAGTGTAAAGATCAAAATCAAGGCGATTAAGTCATGGACTTGACCATGTCAAAATACAGATGCTATCTGACAAATCCTTTATCAGAAATAATTACACTGGAAGTAATTTTGAAAGTGCCACTGAACTTCATTTTGCCAGAATAAATGAGTACAATAGTTTGTCGGTGCCTTTTCTGGTTCTTACAATTGTAACTTTTTACTCCAAGTCATTATAACTTTTTTTTTTAACATCAACTATATTTTTCAGATTGAAAAGTACAGAGGACTAAATATAATTTCCTGGAAATTTGAAGCAATTATTAAAGACAGATGTTTCCACCACATCTGAAAGCAAAAAGTTTCCCATCAAAAATAAGCTTTTGCTTTCACCTAGCAAGTGACATAATTTAGTAGGAGAGCCTGACTGAAAACTTTAATTCCAGACTGATCTCTGAGCTACATGTAGCAGCAAGGAGATGCTTCAGACATGTCCTATTGCATGTTCCTAAGACTCCAACCTTCCTAACCTGGGAGCCCTACCAATTATTTCTAAACACTGGAAAAGCACAAGCAACAAAGAGATATTCTGAGCCCAAACCAACATCTCTTACCAGCACAAAGTCAATAAATTCATGTTGCACATATTCCTTTAATTGCCTCTGGTCTACTGGATGTGCTAGAAAAGCGGGGAGAAGGAGACAAAGCACATATCTGCCACTTACCTTCACCTTTATAAAGGTCCTTTTAGAGCTTAAAACCAGCAGCTAGTTTTAAGTTAGAGCAACATATCATCTGCACCAGTTGAGATTATGATTGAGGACTAAGATTCCATTATTAAAGTTATACTGTTTCCTACTCTCTACTCCCAGCATATCTTCTGGCTGTGTGGGATGAACAAGTAATAGTTCACCTTATGCAAGAGCCAATGTAAAAGGCTATCCTGGGCTCCCCGAGACCTCCCAAACCCAGTAAACTTTCCTGGTCTAGGAAAGAAAAAAAACACACAAAACACCCCACCCCATACAACAAAACCAAAAAAGCTAACAAAAGGAGAGGGAACAACACCCCCTCTTCCAATAAAAATATTCAAAGCATTTCAAATTAAAGCCATATATTGTTTGACTGCCAACTGCAATGTTTTCTCCAACTACTTATTTTCCCAACAATTACCTTTCATAAGCCCACATAGTCTTCCTCAGATAAAATCATCTTATAAGTGGGGTCCGTCCCACCCAGCAATGTGTCCATACGATCAATACCGTTACGAGTTCCCACGTCCTTACTCAGGAACCTATAAGATAAAACTTCTAAATAACCAGTGCAAAATCTAAACCTTTGAATTTTCCACATGACGCTTTCTATAGGTTGCCTCTTAAAGTATTTCCTTCGGTATTTGTGCTTTCACAATATAACACCACATTTTAGAAAGAATGTATAGTTTTCTTGTGCCATGTGTACGGTTCAGTGCACCCACAGGCACACCTATGGCTTCACAACTGTCACATTGTCATATCACAAAACTGCAAGAAATAACCTGTAAGGACACAGAAATACAAGTTATATCAATGTGATTTATTCTCACAGGAATGCCCACCGTTCCTTGTGAAATTTTTATTATTTTAAGTTAATTGCACAAACAATTAAGGCAACCCTTACTCTCTTCCTTACCCACAAATAAAGGCTCTGACTGACACACAGTGGCAAATTATTTTAAAAAAAAGAAAAAGACTACCAGCTGAAGCAAGCTTCAACCCTGCCAGCTGCCCCTTCGAATAAGTTGTTGCCCCAACGACAGATGGCCATACAGCTCACATGGCAATTCAAGAGCGGCTCCAGTTTTCAGCCCAGCATAATTAAGCCAGCCAAGTGCAATTCCCGTTTACCTTAATACGCTGCCCTGAAAGATTTAAGCACCACCACAACCATTTTTTGAGCTGTTTGGTGATCCTTGCCTTGAATAGGGATCAGCTGGGAACACTGGACAAATAACAGAGAGCAGAATCTCCCAGTTTGACGAGGAAGTTTTTACCCTGGGATAAGCTAAGCACTAAAGTAAGGCCAGAAAGAAGACAGGGATTGTACTAAGAGAGGCCATATTGTTCGAATCCAGGCTACCAACCACAGGAATCGAAGGGCATCCTGTTTAATTCTATGCTTTGCTACAGATGTGTTTCCATGATAAAGTTAAAGCAACTTGAGTATAACATCCACCAGCTCCCTCACGGAACGGCCAGTGGTTGCAGAGATGCGCTGTCGTTGAAGACAATAAAGGAAGGAAGCAGCAAAGCACCACTGAGAAAATCCCTTTTGGTGGCTATCTGCAATTGCACTGCTGAAACCGTGCCTACAGACTTCCCTGGTGACTTTGGGCAAGTGAATGTCATTTCTTTACGCTTTCATTTCCCACCACTGAAGTCAGAACAACAGTACTTTGGGTACTTCACTACATCCCAGGTGTGCCCAGAGGACAGCTAGAGACTCCACTGAAAGCCTCAGGATGCAAGAGTACTGCAAGACAAACAGCCAAAGCAGTAAAACAAAGGGGACTCTTTGCCCATACCTGAAATCACCTGAAAATACTCTAGGCCATCGCTAAAATCACTGTAAGAAACCATGGGATAAGAGACATTTCCCCACATTTGCTGCCCAAACACAAGACCTTCAGGCAGAAGGGAAGGATTAAAGTTGAGTGCACTGATTAGCATCTTTTTACATCACTGAAAGCTTGAACAGCTTTTTCCCCAAGTAAACTCTTAGCATGTACAAAAATAATGATTTCTGTGAAGAGACCAGCAAGTCAGGAAACTTCTAGACTAGAAATTGCTCCTAAGCCTCACCCCACCCACTGCGCTACCGTTACTAGAAATACTGAAAGAAGAAACAAAGAACCACTGAATTACTCCTCTCACTTTAAAGAAAAAAAGTTCAATACACACACAAATCTATTCTTAAGAGAAAATAACTCACTAAAAAGAGAAAATTCTTATTTAATTTAAACTCCTAAGATCATTAAGTCTTTTACAGAGACTCTCACTGACAAATTTTATCTAGGTGGGAAGACTTTGCTAGCTAGACTTGGAGAAACAGATATTTAAGAATTTTGTCTCTATATACGTGAAAAACAGCTAATGGAGGGAGGATACTAATCCCTTATCTATATTCATAAAAAAAGGAGCAGGTTATTTCTTTAACCTGATCTACAAAACCAAGACTTGTGGGTACCAAGTTCCGAATTCTTGCTATTCTTACCTAAACCTCTTTGCCCCTTTCTCAAACCATATTTTGATTTCACAAACTAGAAGAATTAAAACTCATCTTTTGTACAATATTCAGCCACTTTTGCAGTACTAAAGAATTTGGGGGAAAGACACAAACATATGCCCCAGAAATCTTACAAAAGAAAAATTAACCAGACTCAAGCAGTTCCCCAAACACCATAATCCAAATACAGTACTTTTATTACTGAAAAATATAAACTTCCTGCAAACAGGACCCTACAAACAAATATTAAGAAAAATCACAGTGAATGTTTAACACACAGTATACATACATAATTTCAGTGACTACATCTGCATCAAAACATCACCAAGACACTAAAACAGACCACTTCTTCGGTTTTTCTTACTATTTAAAACTTGCTCATTATGGAAGTGGTAATTACTTCCACCACTCAAGTGACAAACAGTTGAGAATTCCTGCCTTCCCCAGTCATTATGATACTACTTCAACAGACTCTGTGTGGCAAGAGGTCCAGAGAAATGCTGGAGGTCCAGCCTTGCCACTAAGGAAGAAACACTTGGGTGCCACCAAAATAATATTTAGTATATTTACTCTGTAAAAAAAAAAAAAAAAAAAAAAATCACTGCACCCAACTCCCTAGAATTTCAGCACACTGTTTCTGCTACTGTTCTTGATTTCATACAATTGTGTAACATTTTTAAATCTTACACACACAACAAAAAAAATACATTGGCAGCAATGGTCCTTGTGATCTCAGTCATTAAGGTGACTGAAGTTAGCTATGCAGTCAGTCTCCGGGAGTTTTCCCAAGAACATAGTAACGAATCCACTCTTACAGAATCAGTGGAAGGCAGGTATGGCTTGGTAGGCCTTTCAAATAGAGAAGTTAAAAATCATGATTTTTTCCCATACACAACCCATTTTTAACTTCCACTGTATTAACCAGCATAAAAGCAACCCACAAGGCAGTGCACACTCAAATTTTCAGCTTCTTTAAAAAGTAACCCATAAAAACATAGGCTGAAAAATTCACTAATTGTATGTGATAACTGATCTTAAACCAGACTACCACAATACCAATACTGAAAATTTCAAATAAAATATTGTTTAAAAATAATTTTCCATTCTTTTTTACCACACTACCCACATTTTTACAAAAAAAGTTAAGACTTCCTTTTGTACTCACTTTATTTCCAGGCCAATTATGAAAAGTATAGCAAATAGCTATACTAAAGCAGGAAGCTCCTAAAAGCTGAAGTGCTTATTTCAACATTATCATGACCAATATATTTTCTTTTAAAATTACATATTAAGGTTATTTTGTCTATAACTAAGAATCAGAGTAATTTCACCTCCTTTTCTTCTCTGGCATTTAAAAAATAGGATTAGATGAGACAGAACTGTCAGAAAACATTATTTCCTATTAACACTTAACATTAACAAACTCAGATATTCAAGTGTTAGACAAAATGGGAAATCCAGCATCACATCACACCAACATACACTGCGAGAATTTTATCTTCAGAACAGAGATTCATTAGACACCTACTTACCCTACTCGGGTATGCCTTTTTCAGTTATTTAAACCTTTCAAATTCAGGTAAAATTTGACAACAGTAAGCTTAAATACTGATCAACTTTATCAGCCGATTACTGATCACAAGCTGTTGATCAATGAGCAGCTGATGCCAAGGAATAGGGCAAGATATGAGAGGATCTAAACTCATAATCAAAGGCCACCTGAAGTCATTCAGATACTACTCATTATCACAATCACACCCATTCTTCTTCTAATCATCCAGACAGCAATAGTAGCCCAGAGCATTTATCTCCTGCCTTCCCACCAATGCTTGGCCAGCCGAACAACTGCACAACTGGTGTTGAGGGAGGCTCTCTCAACAATGATCTGAGGGATATGCCTTAGAGGCTCAATTACTATATAGCTTTGCAGAGTTCAGAATGGAGCCAGAGAGGAAGTTCCCAATGCATCTGAATAAAATGGTTCTTCTGTGATGGAAAACCCACTACTCATTTTTATAGACTGAAACCACCCTAAACCTTCAGTCTTGCAACTTCCAAGGTCATAAAAGATGGAGCTCAGTTATCCCCTGGCCTGATCTTGTCTTGACTGGGGCAGCTGCAGTCAATATAGGTCAAAACAGAGCAAGTGAAATTCCAAGGTAAACTCTGGTTTATTTAGAATAACCTATCTTCAATGAGCATTGAAGAAAATTAAGGGGCAGAATCTTTCTGCAAAAAAAGAAAAAAAAAGTGGTCATAGATCTCACCATCTTTAAAGAAACATGAAGTGTCACATCTTGCCAGAGAATACTATAACAACCATCTAAATAAAGTTGTTGTCCTTCCTCCTTCAAGACAGAAAGGACTTAAGGAAATAGCAAACACTAATTTGAACGGCTACTACATATAATTTAAATTGATGACCCAACAGTACTTGGGTCATCTTTCTGGTCTCTTGCTGTCCCAATAGTCAGGAAAGGCTTATTCAGCAAAAAAGAAGTAAAAAGACAACAACAACAAAAAAAGAACACGTATCCATTTTGATTAAAGCCTGAAGTTTTCCTATGATTCTGCAGCATAAAGTCTTCTCTAAAGATACGTTAAAAAACTTGCACAGCTATTTATTTCTCAGAGGACTAGAGTAAGTCTGCACCAAGGCCTATATCTTAAGAGGACTGAATTCCAAGTACAGGAAAAAAAAAAAAAAAGAAAAACCACACTTTTCCACTCACTTTCTCAAGTACAAGAAGCTTGGGAACCATAAATTTTACCCAATACGTCCTAAAAAACTGTCATTGGCCAAATAAGAATGAAAAACAGGGAGGAAGCTTTATTTATTTGTCACAGACACAAAGCATCAGTCGTGCAGTAATTAACTAACCAGACTCATCTGTGGGAGAAGGAGAAACAAGATAGATTCAAGAGGCAGTTCTGAGTCTCTCTTTTCGAGCCTTAGAAATTCAGTAAGACAGCAAGACAGAGTGGCTATATCTGACTACTGGAAAGTATTTTTCCATAAGCATTTAAGTAATATTTTAGATGTTTAATAGTTATTGATGAACCAGACTGGATAGCTATGTATTTACCGTTGCAAAAATCAAATTTCAAGTAAGAACTAAGCACTAAAAAAAAAAAATCCATTGTTTTACCTTTCACATCATTTCAGATGACATTCAAGTGCCATTTGTGGTCAATGGGAATCTTTCAGTGAGCTGGGATTTCAGTGGGCTTCAAATCACAACATCCAAAAGCATTACTGCAGTGTTAGAATGATTTAAATTACCAAGCACCTTCTGAAACATCTCAGAGCAAAGCCTCCTTCTTTAAAAACTAGAAAGTAGCATAACAAGATACTGTGAAATAAATGACTTATTTGTAGTGTTTTAAAATGCACTGATAAGGCTTTCATAAGTTCTGCTAAAGAAAAACGCACCTGGTAACTTTAACGTCTGACTAGTTTTTCAGGGTGGCATCTTTGTGGCATTCACTCCTTCTGCAAGGTATGGTCTCAAAACAGCAACAATACAGGAAACTGTGGCGAAGTCCTCACCTCAGCGTTTTATAGATACACCCAAACTCGCTTGGGGACAGAAACTGCGTTATTGTTTTAGCCAAGGCACTCCAACAGGTCTAGCAATCCACATGGAAAAGGGAGTGCCTTGAAAGAGCATAATGAAAGAGGGTCAAGCTAACTCAAATTACCTTCCATTTGCCACAGGCTAAGAGCATACACAGGAACAATTACTGTGAATCAGATACCACAGATCAGCTGACATATGGTAACCTGTCATCCTACAATAACCTGTCCAAATACAAAGATAGCTTGAAATCTAGACCGGCTGCAGAGCTATAACTCACCCCCTATTCAGAAAGCAAGAGACTTAAACCCTCAAAACTTTGCTTCTAGATGTACAAGCTGCAAACAAGCAACAAAAGAGAAGCCACAAATCAAAGCCCTTAAGGCAAACAGGCTGTTTCTAAACACTACAAACTGGGATTACCAAAAAGAAATAGTTACTGTAACACGACCTATTCATGCTAACCAGTCCTTCGGTATAAAAGCATGCACACAGCACGATGACCATGAGACTGCAAATTCAGCTCTTCTGCTGGTCTGGACAGCGGTTATTTAAAACAAGTGTAATGATTCCAAGTACAGTTGTTAGTTTTGCCTTGTAAAGGCAATTCACAGCAGGACAAAACCTAAGCTTTTGCTTCCCAACCTCATTCCCAGGAACACTTGTTTCTCTAGGCTGTGTTTGGGAGCTAGGAACCAAAGACTTCTCTAGAACTCTGGAAGGACTACACCTACAATAACCTTTACAGAGTAACAGAATGGTTAGAGTTGGAAGGGACCTTAAGGATCATGGAGTTCCAACACCCCTGCCCTGGGCAGGGACACCTCCCACCAGACCAGGCTGCTCCAAGCCCCATCCAGCCTGGTCTTGAACACCTCCAGGGATGGGGCAGCCACAGCTTCTCTGGGCAACCTGTTCCAGTGCCTCACCACCCTCATAGGAAAGAATTTCTTCCTGATATCTAATCTAAATCTTCATTCTTTCAATGTAAAGCCATTACCCCTTGTTCTATCACTCCACTCCTACTGGTCACCCCCAGTATTTTCCCAGCCTGAGAGCAATGTCTGATAAGAGGTTTAGTTCATTTTTAAAATCGGTTTTCACTACTAACTGCAGAAGCCATCATTGAACAAATAAGCCTAATCCAAACACCTACCAAGCTTCCAGAAAAACTTCGAAAAAACTTCACATACTCTATGAACACTAGACAGGCACTCACACAGTAGAGTGCTAGAGCTGAATCAGTTTTTTGGAACACAGAACCAGTTGCGCAGGAAGGTAAACACTACTATTATTTTGATATCAGAATACCAGTAATATCTGGTATGCATTGGAATATTTCTATACACTTTTGCTGAATAAACTAAGCAAAAAATCAAGAAAATATAGGTGCTTAACAGAAACAAACTGAGGGTACCTCAGCAGCAACATTTCTAGGCAGAAAATTACGCAGCACTTGGAGCTCCTAGAACAAAGCAGCACCTGAACTTACCTCACATTTAAGACATCAGGAGGGACCAGGCAAACCTGGCAATGGAGTGGAAACTGTAGGTTTCCATTACAACAAACAGAAGGTTTCACTGTACATATCACAGAACAGAGCCTCAACAGCGTTCTGATAGCTCCTCTCAAACAGACAGGACCATCACCAGTCACCATGGCTAAAATGACCCAAGGGATAATGGTGAGAATGAGGAGCAGTCCCTCTGCCTTCCTCCCGCTCCCAACTGCCCACCCCACCACCACGTCTCTCACATACTCACCAGACTCTGCAGTTTGCTAGTTCGAAGAGCTAAACCCAGCAGATAACCAGAGAGTGGTTTGGAGGCTCAGTTTCCGTGGTGATCTGGTTCGGGGAGCTCCAAGTGCTGAGGCAACGCAGGGGATAAGAACACAGGGCTAGGAGCAGGGATAACAAGGTGATCCCTTCCTCTAGCAACCAGGCTCTAAAATTAGTTATCTTGTCAAAATGTGACTAAAGGAAGCATCTCAGAGGAGAGTATAAAAAATAGCTCCTAAAAGCCTGCTGAAAAAAAAAACCTGTATGTTTTACAAGTGCTCATCTGTTGCTTGTCTGTGGCCTCCCAGCTTTAATAGCAATGAACATTTTAAGAACAGGCAGCAATGTAACCAGCAGAAGTTCGTTACAGAGAAGAACCACAATAACCACTATACAAGTTATCTTTTAAGAAGTATTCCAGATTCAGAGATTTTAATCACCTCAAAAAAGTTCACTGACCTTTCTAATAGGAAGTACAATTTAAATGATAGGAGAACCCTCTAGAGTGTCTTCTTTACTTCAGAATCTACATCCAGACCTCACTCTCCTTCTTAATAAGACTTTCTGCTTTTCTAATATATTGCTATTTAAAAAAAGACAATTTTGATAGATGCTCTGTAACTTCACTGTATGTTTTAGTCTGCTTCCACCCCCTCCTCATTTCATCAACAATTGAAGGACTTGGACTAAAATCCTAGGCTACAGATACTACAGTTTAGTACCACAAACAATAAACAAAAATCACCAAGTATGCTCCCCTTCCTAGTCCAATGTTGAGTAGAGAAACATCACCTAAGCAAGAAACAAACAGAAGTACTTAACAACCAGAAAACATGAGAGGATTAGGTAACAACAGAGTCAACCAAACAAACCTTTCATTTTCTCAATTCCTGTTAGCTCAGTCACATTTTCCTCTCTTCTTTACTTTTACTGTCCACACACTGCAGAGTTCTGATTTACTTTTCCTACACCACCTATTAAAATATATAAGGCTCAATATATTTAAGCAGCACAATTTAGAAATCTCAGAGCAGCACACTACATCCCCTTCCTAGCAAACCAAACAGTTCACAGCCACAAGCTGGAAGAGGCATTTTAAGCAGTGCCACAGGTGACCCACGTTACCTCACACTTGGTGACCTGGCAGTCACAGTGCTCCAATTCACAAGAAATACTCCATAATCTAGCATCCACAATGTCTATTTTGCTTAATGCCCGGCACACCTGCAGTATAAGCCTGACATGCATTGGACAGCTTTGGTCTTCTCCATCACTGTGATTCTCCCAGGAAGCACAAGAGCAGGAGGGGGGCACAGAGGATAACCTTTCCCCAAAGCAGAAACACATCAAACAGACCGATGTAGGAGACTTCATCACTTCTTTACTTAAGCCACTGGCCTCAAAGTTTTTGTAATACATCAACCAAACAAAAAAACATTCGGTATTTCTGGGAAACTGTAACAGATGTCAACAGATCATGAATGACCAAAATATACCAAAATTATGGGCAGTGAATGTTACTGTTTACACCAAGGACAAATACACTTGATTTTGATCTCTCCAAATCAGAGGGAAAGCTTTAGCATAAATTTAGGTGCTTGTCCTACACAAAGGACAGCAGAGGAACCCGGACACTCCTTTGTACTCACGATGCAGATCAGGCTTTGGAAAACAGAAGTAGTACTTGAAGTAGCAAGTTTATAGATTCTAGCCCTTTATCTGTAAGGTAGACTTTGGAAACTTTTCACTGCAGAAACTAGGATTACATATCCATATGTAAATATATCTCTTCCCAGCCTAGGAATCTCTTTTAAGGAACATGGAGAAGCCTCAATTAGACTTCTTTCCACCTGGAGCGACTGGTGCCTGGCTTCTTGAGTTCTTGCCATAAGAGATGATCCTACAAAAACTGAAACCCACTTAGTTATTTTGATGCAAGTCTGGGCATTTGCTTCAGAATAAGAGTCATTTCATTCATTTACTGTCATAGCCCAGCACACACCAATAAACATTTCGGTGCATATATTAAATAGAAACAAAAGACAACAAAAAACTCCACACACATGCTTACACACATGCACTTGAAGTAGGGCCAAACAAGGACTCCTTAACTTTCCTGAGATATTTATCTCAGCATTACAAAATTCAATCTTTGTGAGCAAGAAATCTACTGGAGCTTAGTTTCTACATGTTTGTGTCTTACCCAGCCTAACTTACTCTTTTTCCCAGTACTTTGAACCCTCATGTCCCCTATACAGACAAATGACTAATTCAATTACCTTGTGTGCTGACAGACCAGCTGGTTGCTGCTTCTTGGCATGGGGAGAGAGAGAGAGGGTAAGTTATAAATGTCTTTCCCTCATTGTCTTCTTCCTCTGCCCAGCCAATTAATTCCCACAAAATTTAAGAACTTCACACCCCTTTGTCAAATCTGGTTGAAATGAGCTAACAAGTTCAAAAGTTGCAGAGTGACAGACAGATAGACTGTATGAGTATATAAGTCTTGTCTTCTTTGGAAAATAGATTGGGGGGAGGAGGGGTAGCAAACTTGCAAGGTAGGTTTACAGGCTGTAGATGTTAAATATGCCCCAATTGACCCAGCTTGACCCAATCTAAACCAGAGCTGCCACGGTCCCACCACACCCACAGTGTTATCCCTTCCCTTGTACCGGCACTTGTGCCAAAAATCAACCTGGGGAGAAAAAAAAAAAAAAAGGCATTTAGCATTTGGCGCAGGCAGCTCCGGAGCCAGCTCGCTGCCTTGTCACATGGACACTGCTACCACGTAAAAGGGACGCACAGGACTGTGGCAACCACAGCTGCCATGGTACTACACATTCAGTACTTAACAGGATACAGGATCCAATCCTAAAAGCACTAAATACTGGACGTAAAGCTCAGAACCTCATTAGTGCCATATCCAGAAATGTGCTGATGTAATAAGGAAGCACATGTGCACTAATGTTGTCATTATTTTGAGAAGAACAGAAACAAGAAAAAAAAATCATGTGTGATAGCTCTGAGTTTAAACGTTTTAGCTGCATTCTGGATTTTTTTTTTTTTTAAGTGCCTAACCTTGTCTTCTTCCTAAAACTGTAACCAAACCTATATCTCCAACGAAAAAAATATAGCACTATAAGCAAATACAGGAATCTTTAAACACAGACATTACCCACAGCAAATTTCCTTTTCGGCAGACCATTGTCGTAAAGAAAATGAAAGGACCTGTCTATCTGTATCCTTCATGCAGAATTCCAAAACCACAGAATAAACCACTGGCAACCCCACTGGTGAATGGGGAGAGATCAGGAGGGAGCAGGTAAAACAGAAGCAGCACAGTGTAGCCAGCGTGGCTAATTTTGATGGAGGGAGGTGTGAACAGCAGAACATAAGGCAAAACATCTTGGGAAGTATATTCTGACGACATCTTATCTTGGCTGTACAACACAGTGAGTTTGGGGGGGGGAGAAAAAAATTTTATCCACCATCATTTATGAACCCCCTTCCCCACTAATCCGTGTACAGGTACACAATCACTGTTTATCAATGTATGAAATAGCACAATTATGCATTCATTAGATCTATTCATACTACATATAGAAACAACATTAAAATAAGAACCGCTTCAGAGTATAAAACACAGCTTTGTATGATTTTTAAACCCTTACAAGGAACCTTTGATGGAGGATTTTTAGAAAAATCATTTTTTTCCAAGTGATCTATTTATTAATAGCAGGAGTCATAACTTGATTTTTACCCAGTGGTGAAAATCACAGCTGTTACACAGTTGCTAAAACACTGTCCACTTATGCAGCATTAAATAGTAAATAAGGCTCAAGACCTAGTATACGTTTTACTAAGCAATCTATTATAATGATACGAAACAAGAAGTTCCAAAGATTATGAACTCTGTTGCATGATATTTGCACTTATAAGTACCGTGCTGTAATATGAAGGAGGAAACACTAATAATAACAACAAGAAATTTTCATTTAATCACAGCTGCACTAACATTATGAATCTGAGTTTAATATAAACCCTTTTCTGATAACTTACACTGATTCTCTTGTACAGCCTTTTTTAAGATGACCTACATTGCTTGGGAATAAAGGTGAAAAAAGTCACCACTGACTTGTGTGGTGTAATCTAACCTTAGTATATTGGCATATAATTTAGTAGCATTATTCCTCACTCTTTACAGTAACAGCCCTGCACAAAGCCATCAAAGTCACAGGTGAAACTGGCATTAGCTTCCAGACACAGCGGGTCAGACCTTGCAAGTTCTGAGGTAGGAAAAGGAACTGCACTGGAGATACCCCAAATGTAGATATAGCACTAATAACAGAAGACCATAACACTGCTGATGCATTTATGGTCAAGTCAGACCTAGTGCAACTGACCTTCAAAAATGCAAGGAAAAAAACAGAAGTGGAACAGTAATTTCAGCAAACTGATTTTCTTACAATTTTATCCCCACTGAGTGGTAAACAGCAATGAACAGTGTAAAAAATAAATAAATAGATGAACATAGAGTTCCACAAAACGCGAAAGTAACAGAGAAATAGAAATAAATTGCAGCCTCATATTTTAACAGAAAAAGTTTCTGCCTGTATCTTTAGCAAATTAATAACATATGAACCGCTTGAGACAGGCAGTCCAATGTAAAACTGAATAATCACCGCACATAATCCATAAGAACACCTTTCTGGATGCCTTTTAGAAGTTATATTTTCATCTGTTTAAGAGAAAAAGTAAACTGAGCTTGAAAAGAAATCTTATATTCTGGATATGGAACATTGATGATGAAAATCCTCAGTGCATGTCATTGAGAGCAGGAAGTTCTTTTCTTTTTTTTTTTTTAAATGCCAGTATACCAGAGAAGTCATTTTAATTATATAATTACTGAAGATTTTGGAAGGTTTACACAAGACCCATAATTGGGCATAAGACATCACATCCTCTGGTTATATACACAGCAATCTGGTCTGGGTAACATTCTTTGCTCTGACCAATGTGTGCGAGGGAGGGGCGGGGGAAGGAAGGGGAGGGAAGGGGGGGGGGGGAGGAATGGAGAATTAAAAATACTTCCTCAGATTAAATTTTCTTTACTTCATTTGCTTAAAATGTTTTGATTGCATAAAAGGCACTAAAATATTTATCGCGATGCATCTCCGTAGTTAAAATACCTTGTTCCCGATGTGATATCCTGGATACTCAAACAAAAGACATTCGGATGACAATGAGGGCCTTTATTATTATTATTATTATTGTTATTTTTAAAGGACATTTGTACATCTAAAACTGCATCACCGATCTGCCTCCTCTATCATGCCACAGTTGTGACAGCCAATGCATAAAAAATTAAAATCCAATCCACCAGATAAGACATGCAAAATGTCTCCTCCAATCCCACCCCCATCTCGCCTTAAAAAAAAAAAAAAAAAGAAAAAAAAAAAAGAGAGAAAGAAAACCCACCCTGCTGCACACAGGGAGCGCTTACTCGCAGCCCCAGGAGCCACCCTTGGGGCGACAGTGCCGGGGCTGAAGGACTGCCACCCCCTCGCCACCACTGCCCCCCCCCCCACCAGCACCAACGACCCCGCTCTGGGCTCCATTAGGGGAGGAATCCCACCTCGCCACTTCTCCATCCCCTCAGACAATGGTGCTTTTTCCCCCCATTAGCTCCAAATTGTCAACATTTTTTAAGCTAGGCCCCGGCCTCACCGGGCAGAGCTGAGGCGGGAGGGGAGAAGGGGGTGGGGGACACACATGGAGCCCCCCGTTCCGTTCCGGGCCGGCTCGGGGCCGCCGAGTGCCGCGGTGGGGAAGGGAGAAGGGGAAAGGAGGGGGGAGAAGGGGGGCGGTGTGGCTGAGGTAAATAAATGGCCGATCGGCTGCGGCCCGCGCCCCCCCGCCGGGCGCTGTAACCGAAGCCCAGCCGCCCCAACTGCGCAGCAAACATTGCGCGGCGCGGCGGGCCGCGGGGGCTCGCCCAGACCTGGGCCGCCGCCCCCGAACACCATTTCCACCCCCCTCCCCCCCCCCCCTCCCCGCAACGGCGGCGGGGAAGGTGTCGGCCCAAGTTGCCCGACATCCCCCCCCCCCCTTCTTCCCCGCAGCCCCCCCCCAGGCCGCCGCTCCCCTCCACCGGCCCGGGGGCCCAGCCCGCCGCTCCCCAAGAGGAGGCACCGGCTCTCCCGAGCGACGGGCGGCTCGCCTCCCCGCAGCCCCCGGGGACGGGCCGTGAGGGAGGTGGGGTGGTTCGCTGCGTTCCGTCCTGAAGGGCCGGCGGCGATCGGGTGTCGGCCCCCCCCCCCCCCACCTCTCCCCGGCGGGCGTGGGAGCGCGGCCGGGGAAGGGGCCGAGCCCCCGCCTCCCTCCCTCCTTCTCGGCGGCAGGGCCCAGCGGCCCCGAGTCGGGGCAGAGCCCAAGCCAAACAAAGCGCGGCCTGAGCGGGAGCCAAGGGTGAAGCAGCCTGGGCTTTTCCTGCCGGTGCCCGGCCGGGCGCGGCGGGGCCCAGCGCCGCCCGACGAACCCCCCGCGCAGGCCCCGGCTCGGCGGCCGCCTGGCTTACCCCGATCCCCGGCGGCGGCGGCGTTGTTCCTCTCCTGCTGCTGCTGCACCGGGCGCGGCCTGGACACTCGCCTGGGTCTCCTGTTGGCGGCTCGGACCGAGTTCATTTGCCGACTCGTGGGGGTGGCGGGAGGGGAGGAGGGGGGGGAATCCTCCGGCAACCGGTGCCTCGTCGGGGAGGGGGGGGGAAAGGAAGGAGCCCCGGGGCGGCCGCCTCACAGCAGCGGGGAAGGAGGCGGGCGGGGGGGGGGTCTCCAGGCGCGGGTCCCGCCGCCGCTGCCGCCTCGCTGGAGAGGCAGAGGAGCCGCCGGCCGCTGGCTGTAGCCGAGCGCTGGCTGTGGGGAACGTTCGCGCCGCGGCCCCCCTCCCCGGCCCCCCCCCGAAAATCCCTCTCTTAAAGGAGCCCCGCGGTCCTGTCTGCCTCAAGCCCGTCGCTGCTCCGTGGCAGGAGGAGCCATTGACACTGCCCGAGACACACACACACACACACACACACACACTCTCACACACTCGCGGGGAGGCGGCGGGCGGGCGGCCGCGTCCTCCACCAATCGCTACCTCCGACACAACTGGCCTACGGTGAGGCGACCAATCGCCGCGCCGCTTCTATGGGGCGCGGGGCGGGCGGGCGGGCGGGCGAGCGGCGCGGCGCGGGGTGGGGTGGCGGAGCAGGATATAAGGAGTCGGGGCGGCGGGTGTGAGAGGGTGCGTTGGGCCGCGTGGGGGATTGGGCTGCGGAGATGGTGGGGCCCGCTGGTGGCGTGAGGAGAGGGCCTCGGGCCTAGTAGGGCTGCGCCGCGCGGTCCCACTGGATCCGCCTGAGGCCGGTGGGCTGGGGAGGTGGCCGAGGGTGTGCCGGTTGCTAGGAGCAGGGCCTGTGAGGGCAGCCCGGGTCTGGGGGCTCCGCGGAGCCTGTGGGTAGCCAGGTGGGAGCGCAGCAGGAGGAGGGGGTGCGGAGGGGCCTGGGCGCCCGCAGCCCTCCGCCGAGGCTGTGTGTGGTGCGGGAGGGGTGAGGGACGCTGGCAGCAGGGCCGCGTTGTGTGTTACGGTGTGCCTTGGTAACCCCACTGGGCGTGGGTCCAGCGCTCGGTCTGGGGTTCCCTCTTACTTCGGTTGGTGGTTTCCTGACTGGTTGTTAACAAACTTTTTCGCTCAGGGGACACGTGTGTGCCTTGGTCAGTGTGCACGCTCACATTTTGTTACCTTTCGCTAATACAGTAATGTGCTATTTCTCCTGGGCTGGTGGTTCAGACAGTGTATAAGGCTTCTGCTTTTTTAGATTTGTCATACTGATGCTCAGCTTGTGGCCTGAGAGGAGGAAAAAAATGTTACTAAAGTTAGTTGTGCTTTTATTTTTTTTTCTTTTTCAGAAATGACTTAATAAAATGGATGAAAAAATCCAAGCAGTAAGGAAGATACCTTCTCTTTGTAGGGTTGTTCAGGAGTCTGCTTCTAATGCTGCAAAGGTGGGTTTATGTGTAGTCGTACTTGAACTAAGCACTTGGACTCTGTGGAACTAGACCCTGTGTCTGCATCTGAAAAGCAAAATTGTGTTATCTGGTATAAAATGTAAATAAATGATTGTAATTAAAAACACGTTAGGCAGGAGCTTGTTCAAAGCTGACAAATGAAAGTGTAATATAACCGTAGGAAATAACAGCTTTAAAAAAAAAATTATTTGTGCTTCTGAAGTAAATGACAGTGACATTGCACTTTTAAGTTTGTATCAGACCAGAAATAAATGTATGAGAAATCTTGCAGTAGCTGTTAAGAAACGTTTCTTAGACTTAGCATTTTGTGGCCTTGAGTAATGACTAGAGAAATAGTGGAGGATTGTTTTCCATAGCTGAGAAAAGTAATTCTTACCACCTTCCCTAATAGTAGGGAAAGAAATAATTAAGTTGAGCTCTTGTGAAAAAAACTTAATAGAAAAAGAGAAAAAATGTCATTCTGTTTAGGGCCCTTTTCTGTCATAACAATTACCAGACTAGTGTACTAAACAATCTGTAGAGCTACACAATTACATGTTGTAAAGATAGTTTTTCTTCTGATAGCAGCATTGAGAAACTGTGTTTTAACTCTTGAATGGGAAAAATTACTATACCCAAGAATTGTGCAGAAGTTACTGTGTCATGGTTGAGGATTTCCACATCATTAAAAACCTATAATCTTTAAAATACAGTATTTTAATAGTTCAACTGCATTTCTATTCAACTGTTCTAGCTGTGTTCTCTTTACCAGGATCTAGCAAACAAATTCTTTGTCTTAGGTTTACCTGGAATTTCTCAATATTGGTGTACTCCAAACTTTTAGTATTCTGCCTAAATCTTTGAAAGTCTATTCAGGGGTCAAAATTGATGACAAGCTGACTTTCAGCTAAAGCATATAAGAATCTAATGATTCTCATATTAGAATAATTTAATTTTTATTAGAACTTAAATCAGAGCAGGCTTTAGATTTTAAGTCTTGAACTAGTTTGAGACCAAATGATGTCTTGGCCTAAAAAAGCCTTTTTGTAACTGACTTCTTCAGGTTGTAACTTGTGCTAGGAACATGAGGGTGGGAGTCTGGCAAAACTTACTGTGATTTTGAAAAATGTCTATGTATTAAAGAAGTTCCAAGATGTAGTCTCACTGACTTAGCCGAAGTGCATTGAGAGCAATCCGTAGAATGTTATGCCGAAGTCTGTGGAAAAATGTTCTGAGTTGATATGAGGAGAACCTCATATGATGAGTAAGACAAACTTGATGAAGCTACTAAATAAATGACCAGTGGAAAAAAAAGTGCCTGTAAGTATTCACTGGTAGCCTATGAGGCATGGAGTGGAGAAGTAGTTAAGGTGCTCTTGTCTGATGTAGCAGCTGTCCTTTGGAAGGCTAGGCGCTAGCCTGAGAACTCATCAAAACTTTTGACTAGAACTCTGTATGTCTTCTCATAACACAATTAAATCTGTCCTGTCTGATTGTGACAAGTGGGACTAGATCATCATAATTCTAGTTTTGTAAGCCAATCTTTAAAATGTTATACTTGGCCATTCTGTGCCTCCATTGCTGCTTTATAGTCTCTGAGAGGAAAAATACTGTTGTTTGATGAAAATGACACTGCAAGTCCAAATTAATATTGAGGCTTTATTGTGTTGACCACTGTGAAGGTGCTTTAAGCCATCCTGTGTGATGTGCTAATAAACCATTCCTGAATGTGGGTGCAATTTATACTGGCAAGATAATTTTGCTTTTGTCAAGATAGTTTTTTTTATTTAAATTGGTAAGAGAGGGAGTGGAAAGTAGAACTAAACAACACCATGATTTTTTTTTGCATAATTGTCTACAACATATATGCTTGCTAGGCTGGTTATGTTGGCCACAAATCACCTTTTGGTGACCCATGAACCACTTCACATTATGAACAGAAAGGCCTAAGACCTGGGTGAAGAGTTTACTTGGAGCATTTACAGCATAAACAAATTGGGCAGAGTTTTCAAGTGTTAGCTCATCATATGAGACTATCTTTTAAGCTGCATGAATTTTGAATGTATATGTAATTAAACATAAATGATATTTGATTCTCTCTATGTACATGAAGAGTTGGCTGCTGGGTTGAAGAGATCACCTACCTGCATGAAGGAAGGGATACCACAGACTGCTTAGTGGTAATAACAGTACCTTGTTAAATATGTGTTAACCTAGAATAGTTAGGGCTTTATAGCTAATGAGGCAGCTTCATAGAGAGTAGTAGTGTGAGTTGTAGTGAAGGAAATACTGATACAGAGCTTCCTATTGTTTGTAAGGGTTATGTGCAGAGAGAGAAGAGTGACGCTGGTTCAGGTGACTTGGTCTAAAGTGAAGACAGTTAAAAGAACTTCAAGATCTGATTGAGATAAGGTAACAGTTAAGTATTCCTCTTCCAGAATCTCAGTAGAGAGTAGATGAAAGACTGGGGGTGGTGGGGACACAGAATAAGCGGGGTTGGGAAATGGGTGTGGGAGAGTGTAAACTGTTAAGTCAGCAAGGCTGATGCAGGCCAGGGTAATCTGCAGGAATTGCCATTACTTTTTTCCCTTTAATGTACACATCCACCAGCCACCTTAAAAGCCCTGCTTTAGAGACTGTTAGAAATGCTTTAAATGTGGGGCAGATTCACGGTAAATTGTCATAATCCTTACTCGCCCTGAGGATGTGAGTATTGCTTGAACAGTTGATCAAGTTTAGGATAATAGAGCTCGATGAATAGCGATCTCTGGGTTACTTCTAGAGGGCTCACAAAAGGTAAATAAGAACAGACTTCAACTTGTATATGGTGCTCTGAAGCTCTTTGTAAAAAATGCTCAGAAACTGCAAATTGAAAGGAAAAAAAACAACCACTAAATCGTTGCCTTGCAATTAAGTGGTAACTGCACAGTGTTCTCACTGGCTGTTGCTTCCTTGTATTTGTGAGATGAGCAAATATTTTGAGAGTTAGTTTGTTACCCAAAGCCCACCACAGAGCCTCTAGCTGCAGTTTGTGGATTTGAACAAGACAAAAAGTCAGTTCTTTATCATGCGTCTTAATTAGTTCAAATGGTTTTGCAAAGGAGACACATGTCTATACCTCTCCTTATAGATGAAAGCGAAGCAAAAAGGGTTGAAATGACTTGCCCAAGAGCATTTGCAGGCTATTAACAGGGCCAGGAATAGAACCCAGGGTACAGGAGTTCTTATCTGAGGCTTTCTTCACAGTGTCACATTACTGCTTTCAGAAACAGAAGACTTGCCTATTATTTCTAACCATCTTATAAACTGTTAATGTATCTCTGAACTAAAAATACTGCATTTGGAGATTTGGGAGTGCCAAATGTGGACTACTGACTTTAAATTCTTTAACCTAGAGGGTTGTTTCTTATAAGCTTGGAAGAAGTGGGCCTTTCAGAAAGAGTTAGTGATACCTAGAACTGGTTGAACCTGCTTGTTCTGTGACTCAAAAAATATTAATGCTGTTTTGTTGCAATTTCTCTGACCCTCAGTTCTTAGTTGGGTTTTACATCCTATCTAATGCAGCTAAATCTTCCCACTCTTACAGAAAATTACTCATAAATCTCCCTTCCATTTACCTGGAGTCCGTGTCTCCTGAAATCTAGCTTGATGTTAGCTGACTTTATTGGCTTGCCTTCTGGTGGAATGTCTGTGGCTCGTATGTCTTCTGCTGCTGTACCAGCATGATTTCTGCAGGAAGAGTAGAGACCTCGGGGTGGGGAAATGTGTGTTGGTTCCTATAAGCTTGCATGACTCTTGCAACATGTTTATCTGACATGTTAATTTTGATTCTGCCCTAACAAAAGCTCTCTGGAAGCCTGGATGGTACTTCAGTTCTCGTTGTTTGTTGGGTTTTTTTTAAATAAAATTATCTGCTGAAAAAAAATCTCAGAGGGTTGGTGTCTGAGTCTTAAAGCATTATCAGCTGTACTGACAAATTTTTTAAGCAGAGATACGTGTACATGTCACATGCCTTCTGGATTTCCTTGGGAGTATTTTCAGGGGAGGGAGAGGGAGTGTGAAGCTCTTTCCGTCTGAGGGATGTTAGCTGATGTGAAAAGCACCCAGTTTTATATGTTGGGCCTCTAGCAAGAAGGGATGCATGGGTTGGGGGTGGGCTGCTACCACAGAGCTCTTGGTGCTTGTCTCTGGCAGGGTGTCACAGAGGGCCTACTAGCCCATTGGCTCTTGAGAGTCGGAAGCAGGCTTGCAGTGAGGCTGAGTACTGTGCTTGCTTGTTTTGCTGTTTATGGGAACATGTGGGGAATGGTCTCAATAGCTACCTTTGTGGCAAATTTTGAGAAAATGCTATGTTCAGTCCTAGCTATAAATCAGGGGTGCAAGAGGTCTGTAGCTCAGAGCGAAAGCTTCATCGTACCAGAGATAAAGCCTGAATGACAATATAAGGCAGCACTGGGGCAGAGATGTCACTGAGCAGACCAGCCTACAGTCAAGGACAGGGATTTATGTTGAGGAAGGAGAGTAGATGAGAATTTGTTGCAGGAGAAGGTGGAACTGTTCTAAGCATCCTAGCTACACTTTCAGCCTTGTTTTCCCAGTGACACCCAGTGCCCTCTGCTGAAGTCCCTAAGCTTGGCTGGCTGGACTCTGCTGAATTTAGATGTTTCAGATGGTCTGAACTGATAAAACACTTCATTGCTGAAATTAATTAAAATACATTGGGTATAAATCACAAAGTTTTATGGGTGACCTGTCAAAATAGCATGATTCTCCTGGATGATCTGTCTAGACACTTGATATAATACTGAAATAGATAATATTTTGCCTTGGTGGTTGTTGTCATTCATGGTTTGCTTCTCACTACTTTTCAAATGTGTGTACAGAGATAAAGCGTGGGTTACACATTATACTTGCGGTTCTTTTCAAGTCTGTGGCTCAGACTTAAGAAATTTCTCTAGATTTTGCTATTAGTTTCTCATTTCAGATTTGTCTTGGGCTCATTTTTTGTTTCTTGGAGTCTACTTTTGTTTTCCTTGTTGCTTCAACAGTGTGTTTGTATGACAAGTTCTGTCTTTAAAGCTCGGGTTTCCCACCTCCAAGTCTGTTCTTTACATTGCTTTGGAGAGGATACAACTTGAACAAATCTTTCAACATCATGAATTTAGTTAGGCCCCAAATGAGAGAGGTTTACAAGAAGTACTTCTAATAGCACCAACTAGAAAAATCAATCATTTGATATCAGGAGGCTGGAATTGTATGAGAGCCTGTCTCCAGATTGAGACCTGCCAAAGAAAAAAAAGTCTTGTTTTGTTTAGGGAAGTTTTTGCTAGTTTGGAGGATAGTTCTCCCCCCAAAATCTATCAGTAGGATTCTGAGCTCCCCATTTTTATGAATCACTTGTGCTACCTGATGCTTATCCAAGACAGGCCTGGAATGGCAGCAGCAATTGAGGATGATTTGCTGCTTCTTTGTTATGAGCAGCTAAATCTGAAAGGAACACCAGAAATCCCACTCTTCATTTTTCAACCTGTCAAACTGTTGGTGACATTGTAGAGCATCCAAAGGAGGCTTCTTAATGGGATTTGGTATCTCCATACACCTCAACAGAGAGTCAGTAGTGAGAAGAAATACCCCTTTCAGTCCTGGAGACAAGAAACTGGAAGTGTCTGGCCATTAGCACGTGAATGTGCGATACAATTCAATTCACAACAAATCCTGAGAGCAGAGGGGTGTGGGTGCTATTGGAGTTACGACTTTTACCCTATCAAGAACTGATTTTGTTTACAGGTGGAGACAAATTCTTCATGCTAAAAAGGGAGGATATGAGGAATGTTGCAGCATTTAATGTTTCTGCCTGGGAGACCAATGCCATTTTAAATCTCCTGCTCCAAAATTAGCCTTTTCAGCAGAGAAGTTCTTTAAATACATAAAGGTTGTGAAATTAATTCCCATGAATCTATCAATAACCAAGCAGAAAAGAAAAAGGTGTAATGTGTCATATCCATGGCTTGGATGAGAGTGCTCTCCACTGAATTAAAAACTGGCTGGAGGGCCAGGCCCAGAGAGTGGTGGTGAATGGAGTGAAATCCAGTTGGTGGCCAGTCATGAGTAGTGTCCCTCAGGGCTCGGTATTGGGCCCAGATCTCTTTAACATCTTGCTTGTGTGTACCCTCAGTAAGTTTGCAGATGACACAGAGTTGTGTCAACCTCCTGAAGGGTAGAAGGGCTTTGCAGAGGGATCTGGACAGGCTGGATCAATGGGCCAAGGCCAACAGGGTGATGTTCAACAAGGCCAAGTGCTGGGTCCTCCACTTGGGTCACAATAACCCCATGCAATGCTACAGGCTTGGGGAAGAGTGGCTGGAGAGCTGCCCAACAGAGAAGGACCTGGGAGTGTTGCTCATCTGTTGGCTGAACATGAGCCAGCAGTGTGCCCCGGTGGCCAAGAAGGCCAACAGCATCCTGGCCTGTATCAGGAAGTGTGGTGAGTAGGACCCGAGAGGTGATCATTCCCTTGTACTGGCACTGGTGAGACCCCACCTTGAGTACTGTGTCCAGTTTTGGGCCCCTCACCACAGAAAAGACATTGAGGTGCTGGAGCAGGTCCAGAGAAGGGCAATAAAGCTGGTGAGGGGTCTGAAGAATAAGTCTTACGAGTCTCCATCTCTCCTGTAGCGCCTTTAGGTACTGAAAAGCCTAGTTATCCTTGTGACTGTTTTGTGGAAAAATGTTCCCCAGAAAGGGGTCTTGAAGAGCATTTTACAGTTAGGGTCTAAACTGTCTTAATTGCCATTAAGAAGCAATGCTATTCTTTACAGGCATCTTTTTGTTGCTCCCACCCTGTCCTTTCTTGTGTCGACTAGCGTTTATGCAGCAGCAGCGTTAGGCAGATCAAGGAAGTAAATCCAACTGAAAACTAATCCAGCTGAAAGCCCAGCTATTTTTCAGGCGTATGTGCAAGTGTGTAGCACAAAGCAGTGGGAAAGCATGGCTCCTGTGCGAGGAAGGAAGCTTGCCTGCAGGTTGGCTTACTATCATCCTGGAAGTGAGCCTTTAGCACTTTCCCTAGGCCTTCAGGTGAAAGTCACCTTTAATTAGGTGTGTTTTGCTGGAGTCTCTCAGATGTAGCTGCTCTGCTGTAGGATTTGTTTGGGGCTGCTGATGAAGTGCCACATAGTGTTTCTTGATTGAGCTATCCATTTAAGATGTCTTTAAAAGATCACCATGTATTTAAAAGATGACCAAATTGGGATCACACAGTAAGCATAGATGTGAAGCTATGTCATGATTTTAAGCAGGTCATCCCTCTTTGTTGCCATGTGGTAGTGATGTTGGTTGTTGCCTTCAAGGAGCTTTGGACTTCCCCTGCTGAGGGCAAGTGGCAGATAAGTTGGCAAGAAATGTCTTACGGATCAATACCTATGATGGTCTGTTCCAGTTCTGCATTGTTTTTTCCAGTTATCCACATTGGGGGGGAAACGTTTGGGCTACTATTCCATTTTACATTTAATCATTTCTGTACCTCAGCAGGGTCAGCTAATCAACAGCAGAAAGTATTTTGCTGAAGACAGTGTTGGCAAAGTACAACAGATTTCAGGGTATCTCTGTTTGAACCCTTGCTCAGCTGTTATCCTAAGTTATTCTAGATCTAGGAGATTTTCCTATCCCACCTCTGCCACATCACTCAAAGATTTGATTGTCATCTTTTTGTCTTCCCAGTGATCCCATTTATCTGATGAGATCTGAACTCTGTCTCCTTGTCCTCAGCGGGTCAGTTCTCACCTTCTCCCAATGTTCTTGATGCCTTTTCACTATGGTATTGCTGGTTGAAGCCTAGTCCTTTAATCTCTGTCCATCATGAGACTCCAGGACTTTGAGTAAAGGCTATTTCACATGGAATTTTGAAATGTCAAGATGACAGTCTTTGTAATGAGTCTTGAATGCTTGTTTGTGGCTAACTAGCTAATCTGGAGATGTTTACGCTTGCCAGGGTGAGTGATGCAGTGGTAGGTTGCATCCCTGGAAGACTCCAGGATTTTGCAGTTCAAGGGAACTGAGTGCTTGTGTTGCTCATGTGGTGTATGCCCTATAGGTGTGTATTCTGTAGTCCTGACTGTATGTCACCCAGCATGTGAACATAAATACCAAAAGATATGTGACCTTTTTGTTATGCAAAGGACATAAAACCAGAAATTCACCAAAATTAACTGATACAGAATAACTCTGCTGTATATGGAAAATGTTCTCTCTCTCAGTTGCCTAGAAGTGATGTCTCATTGGTTTTAAGCTGACAAGCAGAGATGGAGGAGAGATCATCCATTCAGAAGAATGTGTGTGGAAATGAGATCACTGTAAAATTCTCTCTGCTGACTATTGGCGATGAGCATCAGTGGGATCTAGGCCTTGAAGAAATTTATATAGTGTAGGTAAATGCATATTCTCTGTAAGGAGAGAGTTACAAAACAACTGTTTTAAATATGTTAAATAACGTCTGCTTTTGCTCCATTTGTCTGTGTGCAATACTACAAATTCTGATTTACTGGGTCACTGAAAGTCATATCTTGTTTCTCAGCTTAAGTTTTTATGGTTTTGTTCACAGCAAAGCAGAAAAGGAAATGGAAAATCAAGATTATAATGTATTTTCAGGTCGCAATTAGCTAAGATGAGAAGGAAAAACTTGAGTAGGACAAGACTAGTCGTAATATTTTAGAGGATTTTCCTATTAGGAATGGGACGAAGGGAAATGATGTTTGTTAATGCTGTTTTGTCATTGACCATCACTGGAAGTGCATGTTGGAGATAGGTAGACTAGCTGTTGCTCTGGATAGGCTACATTGCTCTGGAGTTTGTAAATGCTCAGCCTTTATTGTTCATTTTGTCATCTTCATTTCTTAACAGCTGATCTTGTCTTTTTTTTTATCGAACTGATGATCTTATTACTCCTATTATTAAATGGATGAGTTTTTCTTGTAATGTTGGTTGGCAAAGCCAGGCACACTTTGACACAAGTTTTCTTTTTTAGATTGACATCTGTGTAGATAGCATTACTTCTGTGGGCCACGTTCAGTATGGACTAGCATAATATTGATCACAACAAAAAGTAATGGAGTTGGGTGTTTTAATTCTTTTCTGCATCACATATCACTGACAAAAAAACCAACCAAGAAGGAAAAGCATCAAATCAATTTTTTTAATATGAACTCTGTTCCAGCATGATGTTAGTTGCAGAAGTCAGTGTTGACCAGTGCTGGGATTTTGCATAGCTCTGAAGATGTTTGGGTGGATAGGGGAGGTCCAGCTATCACACTCACAGAGTTTCCACAGCCTGCATGAGCACCTTGACAGCTAACCATGTTCTGTTGCAATCACGGTGTTGGACTGTGTATATGTAATGTTTCTGTACTCAGCCTGTGAGGTGTGGGGGGAAAAAAAGTAGCAGTCTAATTTATGAATCAAATTTTTTGGAGGTGTGGAAGAGTAGTCAGTGAAGGAGCATAAAAAGATGAAGGTTGGGGAGTGGAATGTTTGGCGTCGGTTATAATTGCAGTCATCCTGTTCATCATTCATATTGTGAGATAAAGGGGGGGGGAAATAACCATTACTATACCATACTCAAAGAGAAAATATTTGTATTATAGTTAGTGAGCAATTCTAATTGACCTGCCAAAGATAATTGAATTGAAATACAGGCCTTATTGCAACAGTAAGTGTATTTCCCTTATTGTAGCATATGAGAGATACAGTTGGCATTGTACTTACCCCTAATCTGTCTGCAATCTAATGACTTTTGTCTAAAATTCATACTACTATTAGTTCGGTATTAAACTTAGCCATTATCTGTCAGCCAAAAAATTAACAAAGCCCAGTTAATTAACCTTTGTCATGAATATGAGCTGCCTTGTACCTCTCCCTGTAAAAAGGCGGCACTTGTGTTACAGCCTGGCAGAGCAACTGTTGTAAACCAGAGAAGGATGTTGGTTGATGACTTTGAGAGTTCAGAGCTGAAGGTTCTTCTGTGTTTTGGGGGACTTTGTTCTCAACCAAGGAGGAATCAGCCATTAAACTTTGTGGCTCGTCTTCTCTTAGGTGTGGTGCTGTGACACGAGGAGAGAGGTATGTCCTCCCTGTGACGGCAGCCAGTCGTGTAGGGTGACCTGTGCTGTAATATCCCAACTGAAGTGACCGATGCCATTTCTTCACATGTTACTGTAAATTAGATTAGAATCTGTTCCTCCTACATTTGTCGAATTAGCTGGCAGTGGCTTCTAAATACTTCCTAGAGCATTTGGACTGTGATGTGAAGCACACATCATTTTTAAGGCTCAAACCTTACTAAATGAACTGAAACAATCTGAGATCCTTCCAGTTTAAGAAGTTTAAGTTCAGATCATTTTACATGTTAAAACTTACTAAGTGTCAGGTTCAGTGTGTACAAGTAACCCTTTCACTCCCCAATTGATACAAAAGACATGTCTCACTTTACATGCAGAGTATGTAAAGTGCAGGGTGTAGCTTTCTATAAACCCTTTTCTTTTTTTTTTGCTTCTGACTTAAACATGTAAAAGAGATGTTCCATGTAAAATAGAATTACTGTCAAGCTGCCATTTGTCTTACCTAAAAATAGTGGTAGAGAAAAGAAAAATCTTAATTGATTGCTTTCCTTTTCTGAAATTCACAGTAAGGCGGTTTTGACATTATTCCATTCAGGTCATCATATTCGTGGAAGTTATGGTACTACAATGTAAAACATACAATTTTAGAAGAATGAAAAGTGCAGGAAGTTTGAGTGATGCATGAACATAAATTTACTCATCTTTTATATGATGCCTTCTTGTGGTGGTGACGTCTTCAGTACATTAATTGTTCATAATGAATACGCTTGCATTAAACATTTCAAAGGTAATTTTCTGAGGCCAAAGAATGACTTAAGTTATTCACTAAAGAGCAGCCAATAATCTCTATCCAAAAGGAGACTTATGGAATGTGAAAAACCTGATGCAACAGGCAAGAAGTTAGCTTATGTGAAAGAATCTGCCCTTTTATGGGTTCAATGCCCTAAAACAGAAGCCACGGAAGTGGTCTTGGCTGGTGCAGAGGCAAAATCATTACATTCTGATCATGTTCCATTGAAGGAAAGGAAAAAAAAAAAACCCCACAAAAACACAGCTTTGGGCAAAATACCCATACCTCCTGTAGCAGAAGTCCAAGAAGTGGTCACTTCTGCTGCAAGTAATCTGTGATCACTTTTGTGCTATATACTTTGGGATGGATAATACTAATCAGTTAAGATAAGGTATGTTTAAAGAATCTACTTAAAAATAAGGAAAATAATTTAGCCAATCGATCAGACTGCTTCCGGGCAGTAGATTTTAAACAACTTGTAAAATATTTCTTGTCTGTTAAAGCTTCGCATAAGAGCTTTTCCTGGTTCATAAAGAAAATTAATGTGAAATCAATAATGGTATTTAAAAATTCACCAAACATTTCCCATCCAGAGAAAGTCTCGCTCTCAGAGTGCTGCTAATGCAACAGGCAGAGGGGGTAAAACACACAGACTTGAGCTTAATGGTAAACACAAAGAGAGTGCAGGTGGAAAGTGCAGTGAAGAAAGATGCTTTCAGAAGCAAGACCTGCGTGCTCCCCTACAAGAGGAAAGCTCCCAACAGAGCAACCGTGGGCATCAGCTTGCAGAAGTCCTTTGCTTGAAGATGTGGTCCAGATGCTACACTGACTTCCAGCTGAAGGATGCAAACTGGCATGAAGGGCATCAAAAGTTTCACATAATGGTGAAAACACCAACAGAAACACAGTACAGTAAGTTTCCTAGAGTATATTACAACCATATGACCTGCCAGACTCCAGACAATGAAAAGGAAACATTTACTACTTCAGGGTGCTTCATTCTACTGTCCCAGAAAACCTGGGATCATTGTGGAAATGGGAAGATACAAGCCATGTAGATTTGTTTGTTTATATTTTTAGTAGAAGCACAAAGGGGAGTAATACAGTACATGGTGATCTTGGCGGCTGTGTATGTATTAAGGCTACTTCTCTGCTGAAGAAGCAGCATCGTAGTTAGGAGTTGTATGAGTTAATACAGCTGCAATTGCCCACAGTTGCCACATTTGATCTGTGAAAACAAATGGTATTTGTCAGTATTCCCTCTCTTCCCGCTTTTCTACCCAAAAGCAATGCAGAATTGTTTTCCAGCCTCTTGCACACAGTTGTTGAGGAATAGCAGCAGAAGAGCGAGCCTGTGGAGTTTGAGGGTGATGGTCTGTCCTGAAAGGTGGATTTCCTGAGCCACTGCACCCAGGAGTGAGATTCAGTAGGTTTGCTCAGTCCTGTCATCTACAGACACCATTGCCCATGCTCACAGTGGCATTCAACAGACTGTAAAATATGCTACTTTATTACTCATGGTGATTCCTAGTTTGGGGAGTTCATGTGTGTCACAGTTCCCCGAGCATCCCCCCCCCCCGCCAAACTTCAGAGTTAAAAATTAATTTTTCTTTTTAGATTAAAATTCAGATTCACATGGAGGCACTTGACTCCAGAAGCTGGAGATTCATGGTAAATTTGGCAGAATTGTACCGTTCTAAGCACTCTCAGAGACATATGCTGCTTTTCCCATTCCTGGAATTAGTCCCACAGATGTCTCATGATTATTCACTTGAGTCATGGTTGCAGAATTGAGTTTTTGGTGGTTTGTATTCCCAGATTCCTATGCTGCATATTTCCAGTGTTTAAAATGCATTTTCTAATAGAAGACCTGCCTGTTTTAAAACATAAAGGGTATGTTTTAACAAAACCCAATGTTTTCAATTTAAACTAAATTGCCTCTTGACTTATAACAATGTTTGGTCAAAACGAGACCTCTCGTTTGACAAAGAGACAAGAAAATATAAAAATAAACTGGACATGGCACACAGCTATTAAAAGTTTCGGGTTTGTTTTTCTTGCTCTTGTGGTTTTCATGGTTGATATTATTGTGGTATTAGTCACTAGGTGGTGCTCTTCTACATGGTCTTCTGCATTCCTGTTCCTAGGGTGTGAGTGGCCGAGGCTCTTAAGTTTTCAGCGGGAGTTTATTTTGGAAGGAAACTAAGGGAGTTATAAAGCTAGACAGCAACATCTCTCGCCTGTTTGGACTGGAGTGGATTTTTTGAGTAAAATGGCTCTAGGGAGCCTGGGTGTTATTTTTTTGGCTGATATTCCTGAAATGAGAGATTGCCTGTGTGCCTTTTATGACCATCTCTGCTCCCAGGTTAATGTACTCCGTAAGAAACATGTTAGCACTAAGCCTGTACTTACAAGCAGGTTAACCTTGTGCTGCAAGGCTTTAATATCTAATGTATCAACACAATCATAGCTTTTTTCCCCAGGTGTGCTCTTACTGTTAAACATCTGCATTTATTATATTTCTTTGTATATGCTGTACTATGAGTAGGTGTTAGACAACCTGAGGAAACTTGGAGTTTTCTTTCATTTGCTTTGTCTTTTTAAAATTGCATTTCATACTCATTACATTGGGGGGTTTTCTGTAGAAAAGGAAAACAAATTCTGTCTGAAGTAGTCTTTTACAGAGTTCCAAATCTGGGATATGTCCTGATAAGAGAGAGATCTAAAGATTCAGTGAATAGTAGAGAAGTTCTGAAAATGGTAAACATTTCTTAGTGCTTTCTTTAAATTTTCCACAAAGCTTCTGGAACATTTGAATCAACTGCCTCTAAGTCAGTTCAGTTTTCAGGCAAGGAAAGTTGTTTTCTTTTTCCTCACTTGTAGTATTTTTACGAGAAGTGAGGACAAGATCAGGCAGATGGAAGGAAGAAAAGTGTGAAGGAATTGCAACATGAAAATCTTTAAAACTGCAGTATTGGTTTGAAAAATGAAAACATTAATTGTGTAGCTTCTGCATCTACATTTCAGGAAGTCTTAAAAATGCCATTTTAGTTTTTTAAAACGCTGCATTTATTCGCAGAATTAAAAACATTGATAAGCTCTACGAAGCGTTTTCATATGGAATCTATTTTCAGCCACATACCAGAAAATGGCTTTGTTATTTTTTTGAATGAGACCCTAATCTTGGAATGACTTTTCATTTATCAGAGCCTTTTAAGTCTGCTATTGTGTTTCCAGTCAGATCCTTTCCACTCACTACTCTCTCCCCCCCCCCCCCGCCTCCTGCCCTGTGTCAGCCTCTTGCAAACTCACCACGGGGCAAAGTTCGCAGTTATTTTCCACAGGCACAAGGATTTCCCCTCTCAGGGGTGCACTCGGGCTTTATGCAGTGGAAGCCAAGCACAAATTAATGCCAGCTCTAATAGTTTGTGATAAAGTTTCTTGCGGTGTAGTATATTTAATAGCAAAAGCTACAATCTGCGATTTAACTTGTTAGCAATTCAGAGGCCTCTGTTTCTTAGGCTGTTTATAGTCAGATGAAATGGCTTAGTGTTTTTTTTTTTGCATCACCAATGTTGCCATTTGTCTCAGTATTGGTCTTTTTATTAAACATTGTCTTGGTGTTTTTACTAAGCTTCCCACTTCAACAATGATTTAATGTTAAAATACCACTTTTTAGAAAAAAAAGTTAGTTCTGGTATCTGCAGTTGAGCAGTTGGAAAAAATGAGTGCAGTGTGCCCCAAAAAAACCCAAAGAAAAATAATTTATTCCTCTTAAAATGTCACAATTTTTCCATTTTGGGGGGGTTAATAATACTGTAACATTTTGATTCTCTGAAGTATATCTATTTTAACTTATCCCACAGTGCTCAAGTGTACGTCCATGTATTTGATAGGCAAGAGACATCTGAAATTCTCTCAAGAGATTAAAAAAAAGCACAAAACCTGTTTGTGCTCCCCTGATTCCGTATTACAGATTTTATGACTCCTGATAGCCACAAGGATTAGCATTTGTATCCTTGATGGAAATACTCCACCTCCCCATCCCTCTGCAGCAAGGATGTGCTGGTTGCCAGCCTGGCTGCCATCTCCTAGCCTCCTCCAGCCACGTGGAGTTTTTCATCTTTCTTGGACAGTGCTTTCCCATCCCTCTGGATGAAAGGCTTGATGTTCAGCCTGTAGTTCCTCTCATCAAATGTGCTTTTGTATTTCTCACTGGACATTCGTTGCCTTCAGCTGGAGCTGAGGAGACAAACAGTTGTTTGCCTGTGGCAAATATCTAGCTATAACAGGAGAGAACTGAGGATGCATGCATCAAAAAGAGACCAGAAAAAAAAAAAAAGGAAGCTGAGGACAGGCTGAGAGAGTTGGGATTGTTAAGCGTGGAGAAGAGAAGGCTCCAGGGAGACTTTAGAGCCCCTTCCAGTACCTACTGGTACTTCCAGTACCCTTGCCAGGGGGCTACAGGAGAGATGGAGAGGGACTCCTGATCAGGGAGTGGAGTAATAGGATGAGGGATAACAGCTTTAAACTGAAAGAGGGGAGATATAAATGAGATCTTGGGAAAAAATCCTTTCCTGTGAGGGTGGTGAGACACTGGAACAGGTTGCCCAGAGAAGCTGTGGCTGCCCCATCCTTGGAGGTGTTCAAGGCCATGCTGGATGGGGCTTTGGGCAACCTGGTCTGATGGGAGGTGTCCCTGCCCATGGCAGGGGGGTTGGAACAGGATGGTCTTTAAGGTCCCTTCCAACCCAAACCATTCTATGATTCTAAAAGTGTTCTGGTTTACTGTAGCATGGGCTCAGGTTGCTCAGGTACTGGCATAAAAATTCAATCAGTCAGGTTGTTGAGCTAACCTGTACTACAAATTAGTGGCTGATAAACATCTGCATCACAGAAGGAAAGTGTGGGCAAGAAATCTGGGGATTTTTTTGTAAGTTTTGCTTTGAAAGAGCCTCATCAGAATCAGGTCTTTAGGAAAGCATCACCAAGGTACCAGTGTGAATCAGCCGGGCTCGAGAGGCTACTGCTGGCACTGGCCACCATCCAGCTCAGCACCTCGTTTTGCTTGTCCTTCTGACATTGAGATGTGACCTTTGGCTGATTCCCTTCCAGTCTCTCCACGCTCTGGTCTCCTATCTTTTGATTGCATTTGTCTTTTTAGAGCTCCCGGGCAGGGTGAGGCTGCAAGCTCCAGCTTATTAGGTGTTTGCAAAGTAGGGAGCACAATAGGGCTGATCTCAGTTAAGATCTCCAGGTGCTGCTTCACTACCAGTAATTGTTACTATTAATAACAAAACCAACTAGTTGTAATAGAGTGTGAAAAGGGGAATAGCTTGGTGTTATTGATGTCAAGTTTAAAGAGCAAAAGTTCAATTTGTGTTACTACCTGTCATCCTCTGGAGAACTGTAAGCATCTCCCTGAATAGCGATCCAGTTTCTGCCCTTACTCTATATAACTTTCTCCCTTCCAAAACAAGATTTAATGTTGTTAGAGAAAATTGCTGTCAAGTTAAGGTATTCTGTCCAAGGAAATCAGGTTGTCTTTGCTAATTTTTTTTGTATTCAGATGGCATCAGAAGGATCATTGAGAAACTTAGCCATACCAGCCTTTCTTCCCAGCTACCTTGGGTCTTGCCTTTATCACCAGCCCTCTTGTTTATGGCACTTTCCATTCCACCAAGTGGTGAACACCTTTCAAACATCTCAGCATCCCTTCAGGATATTTTATACTCCTCTTGCTGAATCCCATCCAGGCACAGCAGATAATTGTGTGGTCTGGTTGTTACATGGGAACTTGGTCAGCCCTGCTCTCATTCTCAAGATTGGTTATAGATTAATAAACCTCTCTAGTGTTGCTGTGGGTTAATTATAATAACTCATGATTAGCAATTAGGACTAGCATTTGTATATGGCTAGCATTTAGTTTGATGCATTTCTTTTACTTCTCTGCAACACTTTTCTACCTCCATGACAGGTAGTGTCTGGAAATCCTGCAGTGGTGATTTAGGCTATCCTACTGCTGTTGTCTTTGTGCTTTAGAAATCCCTTTGCACTTTGAAATTTCTGTATTTCAAGAAAAGGAAGAAAATCCCCTCCAATATGGAGCTGCTTAGATTCCATTGGTAGTCTCTTAGCCAGTACTTTGTCTCCTGGTAGGTACAACTCCTCTATAAATGTCTTCCTAAAAACCTCCAGGGTACCTCCTAAAAGAACATGGAGTCAATATGACTTGCAAATTGTTTTAAATTGTTCATTTATTGGATAGCCCATGCATAGTTCATTCTCCTTCACAAAATGCAGTCAGTTGCTCTGCATCAATCCTCATAAGCTACAGTTAGAATCTTCTTTTGTTTTTCCAGAGAAGGACCTGAACCCTGACCCTACCACTGCTTTGAGGTCTTCCCTGGTAGATGAAGATGAAGCTTGAGGTTCCAAAAATGTCCTGGGAGGGATGTGGCCATGAAGTGAAGGAGGACTTGATGGGGTGGGCTTGTTGCACAGAGCTAGAGATGGGAAAGAGTGTGACTCTGCAGGGAGGTGTGGCTGCTCTGGAGCCCCTGTCATTGGAAAGTGTGGCTGAAAGCTGGAGAGAAGCCTCTGTCAGGCAGTGTGTGATTTCCTGGTGTCATTGCAGGGTATTAGGAAACACAATTCTGTGGGGAAAGGGTTTTCATCTAAAAGAGAATGAGTTGCAGATTGTCGCTGTGGTATTTTGATTCCAAGAGAGACGGTGGCCTTGATAAGCAATAAAGAAACATGACTTATTGTGGTTCTCAAGGAAACTCAGCAGAAGAAAGTATGAAAAGGCGAATTAGGGGATGTGGTATTAAAAGAGCATTAATTCAGATCACATAGCAGATAAGGATGTTCCCAAAGAACAAGATACTCCTTTAGGAACATTCCCACATGAAAAGGAAGTGTCAAATGCCTTAACCAAGCTTTATCAATCTTCATGACACAACATGTCTGTGGGCATTTAGCTTCCTTGGTGTAGCACCTCTGTAACTGCACCCTCCTGACATATAGATGTGTTCCAGACATAAAAGTTGAAGACGTAAACAATTCATCTTTATTGAAGAGTAGAATGTATGAAAGATGTTCAAAACAACCCTGGGATTTTTTTTTTTTCAGAGAGCCAGGAAGCATGAGATAATTTCAGACATAAAGAAAAATTCTGAAATTTGAAATGAGAATATTCTGGGTGAAATGTTTCCTTGTTTCCTGAACCCAAGAGAAAGACAGAGGAATGATACCAGCTGATTTCTTGTAATAGACCAGCTGTGAGAACAAGCAGATAATACTTGCTTAATAGCATCCAGAACAGAGATCCTCCAGATCAATCTGCACAGCTCTTGTAAAAATAGCCAAGGAAAAAATAATTTTGGAGTAGTTAAGTATTTGAGAGGGATATAGTGACAAAATGCAAGATAAGAGAAAGCTCTCAGAGATTGACCAGTACAGAACAGTTATTTTGCCTTTACTCTGATCATTTTCCTTCTATTCTCCTGCCTCTTCCTTTCACTTTTTTTCTAGTACATATGCCAAGAACTCTGTTTCCAGTGATCCAGTTCAGACAGAAGTTTAGCAGGTATCTAAGGGAACGGCCTTTGGTAAATCAAGCAGGAATGTGTAGGTAGAACTGGAAGTGAGTGGCACAGGCTGAAATATCCCTGTATAACAGAAAGGTTTTACTTATTCTGCCCCACAGATGCAGTGTGGCAACAGGGATGTGACATTGCTTATTTAGGGGGATGTGCCAGAAACTGTGAGGTACAGATCAAGTCTTGTGAAAGAAAATCAGACCAACTGGAATCTTGTCTAATGTTTTTAATGCACTTAAAAATCTCTTCTTCCTAGAAAGGAGTGTTTGAGAGAATGGAGGCACTTGGATACAAAACCATCTTCCAAACCATTTGGCATTCACTCTGATACGAGTGAATTTTGACTGAGCTTTATTTCCAGCTAAATTTTAAAGCAAGATGCCAGGTGATGCAACCTGTATGAACTGAAAAGGAGGAAAATCCTACTCCTTTCTGATAGCCATATGTTGTACCCGTCAGCCCAGTTACTACAATATCCAGACATCTCAGTCTTTAATGTGTGTAGCTTCAAAACTTACATAAAACTAAAGTTGGTTTTAAAGGTCAAAATCAGCTTCTTAAAAACCACTCTGAATGTGAGAACCTGTTCCTAACTGAGATTGCCTATATATAACAGGTGAAGATACATTGCAATATGCTATTTTTTCTGGGTTGTTTTTTTTAATTTGTAAAATATATTTTTTCCAGGCATACAACCAACACAAACCCAAATATAATATTCATGTAATAAGCTGATAAAAAAACAGAACCTCTTCCACAACCCTTCAATCTGCCAGTTCCTATATTTTTTTACCCACTTATGCTGTTCTTGATACTACATCTTTTTGGCTGGGGAAAAAGGCAGGATTTATAATGTACCAAGAGAGAAAAAAATGTGAGTTCTTGCCACACTAAGGTGAAAGTTTCAAGTAGAAGGATCATTTCCCAACACATCCTCATCCATGTCTATTTTAGTCTAATCCACTCAGATTTAATATATTTTTAGATTATCTTCATCATCATAGTATTTGAGCATTACTTCCTACAGCCCACATATCAAAAGAAACTCTCTTGTATATATTTGGTAGATATTCAGGAACAAATGGGAGTCCAAGAGGAATAAGCCTGAATGGCTAATGACTTCTTTAACACTTGGAAGCATTTTCTCAAGATGCATCAAGTTTTGATCGTGCATCAGTAGGACCCACACCTTAAATTTCAGTGTTGCTGAATGATAAACAAGGAGCAAAATGCACACACATTTTCAGTTCCCCTAAAGCTATAGTTGAAAATTCTAGCTGATCTTCTGTGCTATCATGGGATGATTGAGAGGAGGAAGGGCAGATGATGTGATATAAACCCCCTTCGCTTCTGTGTTTAATAAGTAAGCATGAGGAGTGTCCGTGCCTTGGCTGCAGAAATGCCTGTGGAGCAGCAATGAGGATGCTCAGCAGCCGGGGTAGGACTCTGCCCAGTCCCACCCACAGGATGGGCTACCTGGAAAGGTTCTGAGGGAGCACGAATCCATAGGAACTTCCATTGTTGGTGGAATAATTTCTAGCCCTTGCATGTTATTGGCATGCAAATACAGGAGTGAATGTATCTTGCCTTTTTAATAGGCCTTTTTAATAGGTCTGTGAAAGAAGCAGCCCTATCCAGTCACTTGCTTAACAAAACCTGAAAAAAAGATGAGGTTGGGCTCTATAATGCCATGCTGAAAAGTCATATAATATTCGTCTTTTAATCCTCTTCTTTCAGGTGTCTAATTTGGTGCTTCCCCTATTAACTTTCTCATTTCTTTCTATGCAGTACATCAGAGGCCACCGTACCTATTAACATAATATTTCCAGTTTATAAGAGGGCAAAGTAACTACAAGATAGTTCTGAATCTTTCATCTTCATTTCTAAGTCCTGTAATTTCTATAAAGTACACACTCTCTTTCTTTCTTGCCACAAGAAACAAGGACTTCTTTGAATGTCAAACAGGGCCTTAATGAATCCCACAAGATAATCATAGCAGCAGCTGTCCAAGTTAGTTTCTATAAATATTTCTATATGATCTTAAGTTTTTTAAGTGCTAACTCTTTTTCTTCTCACACATCCATTTGAAAACAGGGTTGTTAATTTACTAGTTAAGGCCTTTTAAGTACTTCACTGGAGGCTCAGACTGTGATACTGAACACTGAGCTCCTCAAATGTGCCAACTGAAACGGAGCGTGTAACCTTGAGGAGAGAGGTACTCCTGAGTAGCTGGTATTGCAGTCATGATGTTGTTGATAAAAATATTTAGAAATCTCTTGAAATAATGTTAGTTACAATACCAGCAAAGGTTGACACCTCTAGAATGGTGGTTACTAAATAATCTTGTGTTTTACTAACCTGATTCATCAAAGTAAGTGTCTTAAGGATTTATTACCTTCCTCTAAGGAAGCGCTGAGTATATACAGCGTTTTCCCTGTACTCTACCCTTTAAAAGTCTCTCATACAAAGAAGGGCAAATGACAGTAAATTGAAGTTTTTTTGCCTTGACTTGTAACATCTGTGTGCTCTTTCCATCACTAGCAGGTGCTTATGCCTTCCTTTTGGGCAGAAAAGAAGTCTGAGGGTATTCTAAATTTGTATCACTTTATTCGCATGTACATACCAGTCCCAAAATGAGGGTGTGCAGCCAACATGCCAGGCAGTTCCTTCACGCAGGAATCCTAGCCCCACATCTCTGTCTGGTTCCCAAGAGAAACCTCTTAACAGCAGAAGTGATTTAACAGGAGTGGAGGCAGACAGCCAATTTTCAGGCTGCTCATGTTGCCTTCTCTTCTTCCCAGTCTGCCAGGGCACAAAGTCCTTGCATAACCCGAAGACTGAACAGCAAGACAGCAGGTCTCTCTAAGAGATTAAAACCTGCCTGCACGCTGTAAAGGTAACAGTAGAAGATTTTGTAGTGATGCTATATGGTGGTGCTTCCCGTAATGATATGCCTGCTTAGCTGTTAAAAGGTGACTGCAACGCTTCAGAGCTTCACTTTCAGCCAGCGTTTCTGAAGTTGGCTTCCTGTCCAAATCATTCGTGCCTGCAAAGCAAGGATAGGAATCGGCTTTCTCATAGTACATGGTACTGTTACTTTGTGTGCTTAGTGACAGGCTTGTTCTTAACAATTTTCACTACCAGCCTGATTGGTTACACAAACTGGGACATTTTCGCTTTGCGAACCTCATTTTTCTTCCATCAATTACAGTAGCTTCGTGCTGACGTCTTGTAGGGCATCCCTCAAGAGTGCCATGTTTCACACATGCGTTCCGCAGAAGAAAAGCAGGATTTATTATTTTTAGTAGCTCAGAGCTGGCTGTCTCTAGCTTTCTGCACCTTTTCCCTTCAATTGTTTCAGATTTGCAAGTTAAGATGCCACTAGTAACATGGGAAGGCTGCAGTCACTTACAGCCTGTTCTCAGCACTGCCTACAGACTGATGCAAATTGGCATATTTAAAGCCCAGGCAGACAGCAGCTGTGTAATCCAGTAGCATTTCCTTCAAAAATTTTCTGTGCAGCAGAGGAGCTTGAAAGGAACATGAAATGAAGTAACAGTTTGGGGAGAAATCCAATGCCAGCCCCAGAGGCAATACTACGCTGAGCAATAAATCTTCCTGTTTGCATCTACAGAGAGAATAAGATGCTCTTGACTTGCTGGCTCTGTCTCTGCAGCAGGGCAGGTGCCTGCAGACCTGCTTCCCCCAGCAGCTACATCAGGGACCTATTTGACCACGCTGCAATTCCCTTTCAGCATATGCTGCAGGTTTTCTTTTCCATGGAAACCAGGACACTGTCAAAGCAGGAGGATGGGAGAGATGCTGTGTACCTTGTTTCAACCAGACACAGCTCTTTTTTTTTTTTTTTTTTCCTTTTAGCCAGCTAGGTTTCTAATAGTCTCAGGCAGTCAGACAGTGTCTGATGTGAAAAACAAGCTCAAAAAAATCTCAAAGCATCCAATTCAAACAGAAAAGTACCTACCGAACTGGGGAGAAATGGAGACTCAAAACTAGTTGCTGTTGCAAAGTCACAGACAGTTACACAGCATCAAGGTAGCGATGCCTCCCCTCTAATTCCAGCACAATCTGTCACTCGGCTTTGAAGAAGAAGGCAGAGTGAACAATAGTCATTCAGGAGCAGAAAACATTGGTATCTATTGTACCGGCACATCAGTAGTGGAAGGATGATTTCTGTGTGATTTCAGTCCTGAGATCCCAGCGAGGGGCTTTTTTTGCAACTGTTCCTTTTCAGTAACAGTAGGTCTACTTTGGGACTTCCCATTAAAGCAATTTTTTGATCAAAAATGCAATGTTCTGCCATGTGAACAATTCTAACAACACTGACAGCTCTTTCAGCGGGAAATGTGGAAGCCCTCGGGTGCATTGACTTCACCCAAAAGGGGGAAGCCTGAGTTACTTCCCTGTGAGGCCAGTGGGGAGCTGCCTCCACCAGCCTCCAGCTTCCCTGTTCCCAACTTCTGCTCCAGTGGCAACATGTATTTTTCTGGCCAGGCTGTGACCACCAGCCTGCTGTACATGGCATGTGGCAGCGGTATTTTTGAGGAGTCCAACATGGGAGGCTGGACCAGAGAGGAGACACAGAAACCCAAGCTACAGCTCTCGGGGGACGCAGTTTCCTGGCACGGCGAGATGAAATTTAAATTTGAGCTGTCTCAAAATAAAAGGCTGAAGGGTTTTTCTTTCACATCTCCCATTTGCCTCACACGGGTATTCTTCTCTTTACCAGTACAGTATCTTAAGGCTTTCAGTTCCCAACTGCAGTCTGTTCTGCTTCTGGGAAAATCTGGGGAAAGGAACTGCAAATGGAAAATACATCCCCTTGTTTCTATCCACCTCTTCCCTAACGCACTTTGGTTAAAAAAAAAAAAAAAAAGTGCAGATCTTGTATCTCCTTTTCTTTAAACCCAGATTGCTTCTCTTAATGGTTTCTCTAGTGATTTCAGCTCCACTTTTTTGTTCAAAAAGAAATAAACCACTTCACGTTTAAAAGCCACAAATTTTTGCTTCCATTTGTCAAAAAGGCTGGGCTCATTCCAGGTTTAGAAATACACTCAAATCTGCCAAGTTTTGTCAAACATTACCTTCCTATAACAAGAAATATTCATACTTTTTGGATTGAAGAGGAAAAGCAACCATTCAAATGCCTTCTATAAGAGGGAAGGTTCTGTATCTTCTTGGGTGCAGACATGGGGGAGGAGGAATATGAAAAGACAGGATAAAAAAGAAAAAGGCAGACAGAAATACCCAGTTGAGGGCCAATCTGAGCTTATAACTGGTATCAGATTCTACCACTCTTACTCGTGCAATGCAATCCCTATTGATTTCTGGAGGTTCCTCACAGGGTAAGCTGATGTTTAACATGAATTAGGGTTACTGAATCTTGTCCTTGAGAGGCAGGGGTCAGGAAGCTGGTATCAGTTCAACTGCTGTATTCCTGAGCGGCAAGCCTGCTCGATTCAGGGTTAATTAACTGATTCCTTAGAGCAGAAGTGTTGTGGAAGAGCATGATCATTACCATTTATATTCGTTCTGATATGATGCATTTGAACTCCCCCCCCTCATGTCTTGCAGAGAGTGATCTGGTGAAGGAGGATGACAAGTTTTTGTGAAACGATTTTTAATTCTGTCTGATACTTGTAGTTTAAGTTGTATAGAATCATAAAATCATAGAATGGTTTGGGTTGGAAGGGACCTTAAAGATCATCCAGTTCCAACCCCCTGCCATGGGCAGGGACACCTCCCACTAGACCAGGTTGCTCAAAGTCCCATCCAGCCTGGCCTTGGACACCTCCAGGGATGGGGCAGCCACAGCTTGTCTGGGCAAACCTGTTCGAGTGTCTCACCACCCTCACAGGAAAGAGTTTCTTCCTAATATCTAATCTAAATCTCCCCCTCGTCCTATCACTCCACTCCCTGATCAAGAGTCCCTCCCCATCTCTCCTGTAGCCCCTTTAGGGGGCTCCTTTAGGAGCTATAAGGTCTCCCCAGAGCCTTCTCTTCTCTAGGCTGAACAATCCCAGCTCTCTCAGCCTGTCTTCAGAGCAGAGATGCTCCAGCCCTCTGAGCATCTTCATGGCCCTCCTCTGGACCCATGCCAACAGGTCCATGTTCTTCCTACGCTGAAGACTTCAGAGCTGGACACAGTACTCCAGGTGGGGTTTCACCAGAGCAGAGTAGAGGGGCAGAATCATCTAACAGCAGTACGAGATCAGACACAGTGTGAAAGGCAATAATGCACACATTCCTTATTACAGATTATTTTCTAAGCTTGCATGGCCCACAACCTCATAATTACTGGGCAGCTCTCTGACTTTGCATGTCAGCCTTTGCTACCCAGCCCACTCCAGCCTGTGAGAAAGAAGCATTGATTTGAATTCCGCTATGGTGCCATGCATCTTAATAACACCAGAGTGATTGGCACCAAGTCTGGATTCTGGGGCTGGACCCAATCTCGCTGCCAGGAGGCAATGTTGCAGAGAGGGGCTACAGCTGTGGCCTCTAAAGGGACCTGGCTACTCCCATCTATCTGGTCTTTCACCATATCTCACAGTGTTTGAAGATCACAGAATCACAGAATGATAGGGTTGGAAGGGAACTCTGGAGATCATTTAGTCCAACCCACCTGCCAGAGCAGGTCCACAAGATGCTAATTTCTTCATGTTTTCCTCTGTTCATTAATGTATTCTGCCCTTAAAAATTCAGCTTCTTGAAATAGTATTGTGTATTGTCTATGTGAAAGGTTAATCACAAGGAGGTACTTGAGGTGGGAAGGCTTTTTCCAGAGAGTTTCCACATGTTGTCAGCCAGTCACTCTGAATGGCAGCTTCCAGTTAGGTCCCTTGGCTTTTGGAAGCCATTTAGTCTGACACGTGCCAGCCATGCAATCTACCTAGCCCTGCAAAGTGCAAATAGTAACATAAATGCATATTAAGATGCTGTGTGTTAGCTCCTTAACTGAAATAAAGAGTGGGTGTTCTAGTGGAGGCAGCAAGTAGAGTTGATTCACGCTGGCTTGAGGATTCGGCCCGTTATCACTTCTTTATATGCTTTTAAAAGGAGCTGCTGACTAGACAGTTCAGGCTTTTCCTGGAACATGGCAAGTAATTGTATGTTTTGGCTGCTTTGTGGTAATGTTGAAGAATCTTTCTCAGAAATCGTTCTTGCTGGATAGCCAGTTCCTTGGGTAAGAACTACTTATTTAGTTCAGTCCTCCATCCTAGGCCTGACCCTCAAGCATGTCCTCTTTCTTTCAGGGATCTCACACAAGCAGATTTTGAAGAACAGCTCTGATGATCCAGGATATCTGTGTGTCTGACCAGTCCACCCTTCGAAGGAGATCCTGGACCAGTTGCATCCATGCCGTGCCAAGCAGAGCCCCCGCCAGCAGCCCTGCACCTTGCTCCCTGTGTCCCTGTATGGAAAAGGTAGCAAAGTCACCCCAATTCTTTCTGAAAAACTCTAGTGTTCCTGCCCAAATGCAAAGCGACGGGGCGGAGGGGGGGGAATGCACGTCAAGTAGCACCAGGGTTTCCTGCTGAAGGGTGACATCCCTGCTCTGCAACCACCCTGGGCTGGGGACAGGGCCACATGCCGAGCACCCTGTGTGCTGTGGGTGCCCCAGCAGCTCCTGAGTGGCTCCTGCAGCACTGCTGATGGTATCATTCTGGTGGCCATATTTGTTTGAAAAGCCAGGTTTTGTGTGTAGCATCCTTTGATGGCAGTTTTCTTGGGCGTTTTTGCCTTGAATAGGTATGCTGTGAGTACATCTGCCAGCATTCATACGGCGAGATAAAATTACTGGTGGTGCTCATCTCCCCCTCCTGCCTCCAGCGAATGCCCATGGGCCTGAATGCCTGTGTACAGACACAGATGCACGTGCGCAGCACCTGATCCCGCTTCTTCATTATTTTTAGCCCAATTCCCTGAGTTGCTCTGCTTCCTGCTGATGAATGGAAAACTGTAGTAGTACTGTTTCATTTCACCAAGCCTCTCAAGTGTAGAAATTATGGCAAATTTGAGAACAAGTGAGATTAGATTGATAGTTACACCTCCTTCTTTAATTAGCCAGCCACAGGATCTGTGGAGTCAAAGAGAGTGGGAATAAGATTTTACCATGACGAGGTTCTTTCTTGTCTGTTCATTCTTGTCCGTCTGCTCCCACTGAGAATGAACCCTTTCGTGATGTGTGTTTTATTTACAGCTGCCCTGACTTTGCTACATCAATGGTTTCCCTGACCTTGGCTCAATGATTATGCAACAGAGCGTTGTAAATTATCTTGTCACCAGAATCTCCATTTAGACAAGTATAATCACTTCCTTGTAAGAACCCAGGCCTGATGTACAGAAACAAAAAAAAAAATCTGCTGCATAATAATGAGAGCAACGTGCTCTTAGGGATGAAAAAGCCCCTCTGCCATATGGAAAGCTACCACATACGGGTGCTTGGAACCTGAATGTCATTAGTTTGTACAAAGTGCTTAGTAATCCTTGGCAAAAAGGTGCTAAAGTGTAAAATATTATTTTTACCTGCACTGTGAAATGCAGCATGCCTCGTCCTTTATTTGAGAGAGTCTTTCTGTGCCTCCTCACTGCAGTGACACTTGGCAGCGATGCAATCACTGCTTGGCAATCACTGCTCCTGCAGGCTCCATATTGCAAGGAGCATTCTGCGCTTTATTGGCTCCCTGATCAATGTGACTTGCAGTCTACATTTTCCACACCCGTGGTAATAAAACGTGTAATGCTTGTCGTTTCCAACGTATTGGAGGGGTGAAGTGGAGCGGTTGCTTGCTGCAGGCAAGTCAGGTTATGGAAATGAGGAATCAAATGGCTGTGTGTCTGCAGGTGTGTACGTGCACACATGTGCATACTGTTTCCTTCAATTACATGTATCCTCACTTGGCTTTGCTAACCAGGCTGCGGGAGATGTGAAAGGGATTGGCTTTGATAGCAATGGTTGTGTCCAGCCAGCTAGAATCAGTTTAAGATGTAGCACGTTTGCTAATGCCAGATCTGTTCTCATGTTTGTTTCACTTCAGCTGAGAGTTACACTTTCCCTTTGTTATCTCTGAACAATGGAAAATGTCCCTCCCATAAAACAACCCTTTGGTAGGTCCCTAGACCATCAGCAACTTTCTTTTTCTCTCTCTAAAACCTTGAATGTAAAACTTTGGGTTGTTAAATTATTATTGCTGTATATGAGGGAGTGACACTATCTTGTTCGTACTCCAAAGACATTACAATTAGTGCTGAAGCACAGTACTTTCTCCTCTCTATAGTAACAGGGGAACTGTTATTTTGGTGTAAGTGTTAGGAATGTAGTTAGTATTCACTGAATAAACTCAGAAGGCAGTATTTCACATAGAATAATTATGAATATGTATTTACTTGAATAAGCTGTTGATTTTGCATGAATTCAGCACACTGTTTCTTAGGCAAATATGCTAATGATTGATGTGTGAAAATTTACTTTATTTTGGGCTTGTCAGACTAACTAACGTAGTGATCCAAATCCATAAAATGATTTCTCTACACCTCTTTAGGTAATCTCTTTAGGTTCTTTACCCATAATGATTAGAGGAGTATTCCAGGGAAGCTGATTCCTAACACATCAAACCCTTCTCTATGGATATGATGACTTCACAGCAATATTTCCAAACACCATTTATTTTGCCATTGTCTCTTGGCATTGTTATTCAATCAAGTCCTCATAGCTGTATTAGCTGTACCAGGAAACCAATTTCGTTAGGATCCTTTCATGTCGTCTCTGTGATGAACACTGTGGACAGCACTAAGGGCAATGATGCCAATGGGCAGTGCCCTTGGGCAATGGGTATCTCAGCAGGCAATGGGGAGCAGCAGATATTGTTTACCTGAACCTTGACAAGGCTTTTGACACTCTCCAGTAGTATCCTGGGTGCTGAGCTGGAGACGTGAGGACCGATCAGGAGAAGGACAACATTGAATAGAAAATTAGCTGGACCACGGGGCTGAAGGAAGAGCACACAGCAGGTCAAAGTTGAACTAGCCAGTGGTGAACACTAGTGGTGTTCCTCAGGCGTCATTACTGGCTCTGATGCTATTTAATATCTTCATTAAAGCTGTGAGGATGGTGATACCCTGGAACAGGTTGCCCAGAGAAGCTGTGGATGCCCCATCCTTGGAGGTGTTCAAGGCCAGGTTGGATGGGGCTCTGACCAACCTGGGTCTAGTGGGAGGTGTCCCTGCCCATGGCAGGAGGGTTGGAACTAGAAGGTCTTTAAGATCCCTTTCAACTCAAACCATTCTAGGATTCTATGGTTCTATACCAAAGCAAGTTCAGCAACAGCCACCAGGATGCTCAGGGGGCTGGATTCTGTGGTGTACAAGGACAGTCTGAGAATGCTGATTGTTCATCTTGAAGAAGACATGGCTAAGGGGATATCTTATTGCTCTGTGTAACTACCTATTAAGTGGTTTTAGAGAAGATGGTGCCGAACTCTTCTTGGGGGTGCACAGCAGAAGGGCAAAGGACAGTGAACACTAGCTGCAGCAAGATAAATCCCAATTAGATATAAAGAGAAGAGCTTCTTAGTGAAGATGATCAAGCCTTAGAACAGGAGCTTGGAGACGCTGTAGACTCTCCATGCTTGAATATATTCAAAACTTACCTGGATAAGGCCCTGAGTAACCTCATCTCACTTCAGAGTTGACCCTATTATGGACCAGAGACATGAAAGCTCCCTTACAGCTTATTTTATGGTGAACACTTGTGGTGAATTTTGCAGTTGGAAAACTATTCCTTCTACCCGTATTTTGGATATCTTTCATGTCACAGCAAATTCCACCAGAAAGGCATCCAAAGAAGGGGAGTTTTGCCAAAGAAGTGAGCACTGAGACTAATTTGTATCATGACAGTCTGGCTATGAATTTGTAATTGTACTACTCTAAAACCTTACTGGTTCCATGCCTACAGATCTCTGTGGCCAAGCATTAATCACCTGCTTCTAGGGATGACAACCTTTTGGTTGCTTTCATCTACACCCTGATGGCACCAGGTGGGCTGTGCCACTCACCCCATTCAGGTATGAAGACCTCTTGAATGTCATGGGCAAAGAGCTAGGCATACAACTGAAGTGTCTCCCGCATTGCTTGCACACAGAGAAGTCTTGCAGAGAAGTTCCCAGCTGCCCTGAGTTTGAGTCAATGGGAATTGGGCCATTGGGATCAACAACAGAAAAATTTCAGTTCCCCTCCCTCAGACATGTGCATACAAATCCTAGAGGCAATGTTTAATGCAAAATTAAACTAGGTAAGCAGACTGACACAAGACCACTGTTTGTTTTGTGTGATTTTTATTTTCATTTTTTGAAATGTTAATGGGTCACTGCTTGCAAACTGAATTTAATAGCTCATTCCTGATGATGAACCAGAAACAACCATTTTGAAGTGAGTTTGTATATGAAGGAGAATGCTTTTCACTTTGCTCGGGCATTTCAGTGGCAGGGCATCTATTCTTCTAATTCTCTGGCTCATGTGCTCAATGGAGCAGGCACAAAAGAGTCCTCCGAACTGTTTAAGAAGCTCTCTGAAGCCCCCAAGGAGTATTTTAGTTTCTGTGTGTATGGAAAATAAATTTGTAAGAAGAATTAAACTTGGGGGTAACGGCATGACACAAGATTTTTCAGCATTGCTCTGCTAATGTAGATTGAGTACAAGATATGTTGCTTGCCATTTCCCAGAATAAAAAAATGAGCTGTTGAGTCTTAATGCTCTATTCCAATTATGGTTATAAAATACTGAATCAAGTCTTTCTTTAAAAAAAAAAACAACATTTGGAATTAAACAGTTTAACAGAATTAATAATGATTCCATATGGGCCTGTATTTGGCACTAAGAAGTGTGTGAAAGGAAACATTTTCATCCAGAAACCTGAATGATTTATAAAAGTTCTTGGGAGATTTTTCACTAGTGAAGATGCCCTTTCAACCTCTGCACATTTGGAGCCAACAAAGGAAGTGACACTCGTTGAGTGAAAATCTTGGCATTGGTGAAAAACACACGTGTTGATGAGCAGAAGTGCCTGAAATAATTCAATGAAAAGCTCTAGCAAAGCCAGGTCCTCAACCCACTCTCTGTGCCCTATTTCCCTATTAATAAAAGAAGAAGAGTAGCAGTTCCTCACCTTGAAAAGGTACTGAAAATAGGAAATCTTTTGTCATTGGGTGGTAGGTAGATATCATGGGGCTGACATCCCTACAGCAATATGTTGAGAATAAAAGCAGCTTCTGCTTGTAAGTTAAATCTTCCCTTAGGTCTGGGAGAGGCAAGACACTGGGCAAAAAAGAGAGAAATCTATGTTTCTCAGCAGTTCCTTTAGTATCAAACGTTGGGCAGCCTTTGGACTACTGGAAGTAGCAGAAGGCAGTTACAAGCTCTTATCCAAAAATGAACATTATCTTACTCCACTGACTAATTGCCTCCCTTTTCCACAGCATCCCTGTTATAACCGCAAAGTATTTAGTAGACATTTAGCTTTCTTAAGTGCAAGTCATCGGCTGGAGTTAGGAAAAGAGTTAGCATCGTGTGGTCAATCAGCCTCTTTACTGGTCACCGTGATCCATGGATTATATTAAACGGAGGAACAAGGAAATGGATTACACAGACTTCATGTGTTACATTAAATCAATTATTAATAGACAGCTGGGTATCTTACTGCCTTGTACTCTGTTACGAACTTGTGAGAATGATGAACAGCAAAGCAGAAGCTAATAGACTGCCCCAAACCACTTTTTTTTTACCAATTGTGGTTTTAGCCTAGTGTCAGTTAATGGAAATTACTGAATTTCGCATCCTGCCTCCTCTGTGATTTACAGCCCATTCCTTGATCAAGATTTTAGGGAGGATGTCTTTTGCAGGGGGAGTGGAAACACCAACACATGGCTTCTTGTCTCATATTGTAACCTGCAGGTTTAGCTTCTTTTTTTCCTACAAAGCCCGAGAGACAGCCCCTGGTACAGCCAGCTCCCAATGCCACAGAAACTTTCTCCTTGCCAAATGCCCCCATTTTATTCCAATGTCCCTTTTCTTTATTCCATCACCTTAACACTTTCTGTCTGCTAATGTCAGTCTTTCTTTGCGCATATGACTGCCCAGTTATTCATAATTTCTGGGCCTGGGTTCAACAAGTCTGTTTGGAGCTGACAGTTGCTTTGCACAGACCACTCCCTTTCATATTGGTGGTCCTGAGGCTTGTATCAGGATTCTGAGAGCTCATCCTTTCTAATGAATAAATGGCATTCTAATTTACCTCTTTTAAAATGCTAACAAATGGTTCCAGGGGAAAATAAGTGGATTCCAATACTTCTTATAGCCACCACGTGCTGACAATTGGGTAGCTTTCACAGAATCACAGAATTGTACTGGATTGGAAGGGACCGCTGGAGATCATCTAGCCCAACCCCCTGCCAAAGCAAGTCCACCCAGAGCAGGTTGCACAGGATCGTGTCCAGGCAGGTTTTGAATGTCTCCAGAGAAGGAGACTCTACCACCACTCTGGGCAGCCTCTTCCAGGGCTCTGCCACCCTCAAAGGAAAGAAGTTTCTCCTCATGTTTAGATGGAACTTCCTACGTTCAAGTTTGTGCCTGTTACCTCTTGTCCTGCCACGGGGCACCACTGAAAAAAGACTGGCCCCATCCTCCTGACACCCATCCTTTAAGTATTTATAAGCATTGATCAGATCCCCCCTCAGTCTTCTGTTCTCCAGACTAAAAAGATCCAAGTCCTTCCTTGTTGTTCTAGTCCCCTGATCATCTTCGTAGCCTTTTGCTGTACCCTCACCAGGAGTACCCTGCCCTTAAATCCTATAAGGTTTTAAGGCTTTACATGATCCTTGTTATAATTTAAAGGCAGATGCAGTGTGGTTAGGAATTTAGTTCATTAATTCTAATTACTGAAAATAACCAAGAGTGAGCCTGTAATGTTTCATTTTTAATTCCATTTTAGTGTATCAGCAGTATACCTCTACTTTCTAATAACTGTAAATTTAAGAAACATCCAGATTATTTCCTTTCACTTCCTGAATTTTCAAGGCCTTCAGTTCTGTCTCCTTTACTGCTGCATGACCTTGGGAAAAAAAAAACAAAAAACCCAACTGCAACCTTGCAGCCTGTGTGTTGGATCTACATGTTGGATCTAGGAGCTTTTCCTCTTTGTCCTTGTATGCTGAGGCAGGTTCCCACACCCCCCACACTCCCCAGCCCTGCACTCCTCAGGTTGTCCTCGCTGCCATGAGAGCTACAGCCACGGACACTGCTTTCCCCCTTCACCCCCACCAGGAATTTATTCCCTTGAAAAGGGTTTACAAGGGTTTGCTCCAGTTCTTCTTGTTATTGCTTGCTTTGTGCTGGTTTTGCTGGAGAGACTGGTGGCTGGATCCGGTCATGCGCTGCTTCTTCTCTCTGCTGCCTTTGGTAGCCTCCGTGGAGTGAAGTGTATCATGATGTCCATGGCTTCATAACTTTTCCATTTGTTCAGCCTGTTCGGATGACTCTGACTTTCTAGTGCTGAAACCAAAAACTCATCCAAGGGAATGGAAAAATTCCTAATTCCCTCAGTTTCTGGGCCTCATAAACTTGGCTTGTTTCTCCAATGCTTTGCGCCTTTTGTATAATTATTTATAACTTTGCGAAGTTGGGAAGGGGGAAGTTTTTATAAATGTTGCCCAAATGGAGTATCAGGGTTTCACACCCCCTCTTGCATAGCTGTAAATGAGCTAGAAAACCCAGAAAATCTGTTGTGCTGAATAAAATAATACTAATTATTTGGAGTTCATGTTGGGCTTAGGCAGGCAGAGCAAAGCACCATCAACTCTGCTTAGGAAATGTAGGGAGAAAAGCCAAACCTCATAAACATTTCTTTTCAAGGAAAATAGGTTTTGAAACAATGTAAATAAAGACATGTTTTTCTTCTAGGAAAGGACCATCCGGGATGGAGGGGTGTTTTTCCATTTAAGAATAAAAGAAGCTATCAAAATCTATCCAGAAGCAAAGCGATCTGGACAAGAAAAGGAACAATCAAATGAAAATCAACAGGTTTTTTTTAGGATTGTAGGAGCTGTCTATGAAATATTTTGTGTTTTAAATGTCTCATTATCTCACGAAAGATCAGTTTCAGCACAGAAATTTCAATCTATGATTTTTTTTTTTAAGTGCTTGTGCAAAATAGCAGATGCTAATGCTAACCTTTATTTACAAAAATAACCCTAGATTGGAATGAACCACATACATGGCTCCAGGTCTGCATTTGCATGGTGTTATTTCATTTTCAGGATATATCCCTCACAACACCTTTCAGTCTTTGAGTGAGAGGCTTTTAGTTGTTCCCTTCCAACTGGGAAAGGGCAGTTCCCAGCCTGTTCCTTGGCTGTGGTCTCTATCAAATCCTTAGAATGGTGGGATCCCAGGGAGGAGAGAGGCTCTGCTTCTAATGCAGATCCTGGGCCATTAAATAACTACCTGGACATGTGGGCACCTAATGCCTGGGTTAAAGGAAGAAGTACAAGCCCAAATGGATTGTCTATTGACAAATTTTTTCTTCTTAAAAAATGCAGATTTGCAGCAGGACATGTGTTTCTGATGTGCTAGAAGAAGGCATTTGAATGAACTGGCAGATTATAAAACCCACTAGAAAGTGAAGCTGACTTCTGCTTTCCCAGTTGCCTAGGTGATTAACATGAGATAAATATAGTTCTTCCTCTGTCTGTTCTTAGATCTCTAAGACAAAGAGTTTTTTGACTTTGTGTTGCAAGACGTGAAGGTGCTTCAACAGCCAGAATTTCACAAGGGCTGGGCCTTCCTCCTCCTCCCCCTCTCCCTTTGCTTGTGTTGCCTTTCTGCTGTGAAGGTCACCTTATAGTCACCAGCTGAGCACTCCCCCCCACCTCCCGAATTGTTTTAGGGCTGGCAGGGGAACTCTGTCCCTGGGGGAGACCCAGCTCAGCAAGGTGTGTGCATGGATGTAAAGCTCCCACTAGTTAAAAATACCAAGTCATCTATAAATATCTTTAGCGCCATTAACGCCCCGTAAGCATTAGCACCAGCAAAAAGGTGGTTATCTGTGAGGAAGAGCAGATTGCTGGGCTGGAAATCAGAATTTCTTCGTCTGCCTCCGGCATCCTCATGGAGCTGTGCAACCCTGAGCCAGTTTACTCCTATCTAATCCCCCTCTTCTTTTTCCTCCATCATCTCTATTTAGAGAGTAAGTCCTTTGTGATAGGGATCGTGTCTCTCTCACTGGGTGTTTGTACAGCCCACAATAGGCCACGATCTTCGTTGATGGCTCCAAAATGCAGAGCCTTCAGACGAGGCTTCTGATACAGAAATCCTCATGTGTGATGGCTTCAGGAAACCCCGTTCTGCTGCCTGTTTTCTCTTCTCCTTTCTGAGGATCTTAGGCTGTCTGTGAGCGAGCATCAACACTAGACAGGGCAAATGCTGTTGCCCTTGTTCAGGATCAGGAGAGAGAAGTACAGAAATGTGGAATGGATTTTTCCAATTTACAGAGCAAACAGGTATTTTTGGTTTGGTTTTGGTGGTGTTTTTTTTTCCCCACCCCTATTTTGTAATACGAAGAGACAAAACATTTTTAAAAACAAAAAATGCCCAGCGTATCTTCAAGTTTTTACCTCCTGCTTCCCCTCCCTCTTCCCAGGCTGGCAGAAGCCACTACATCTGCGAGTATGTTACTTCCCTCTCTGCTTCTCTGCTGACCTCTGGAAAATCTCCAGGGATTACTGGAGCAAATCTCAGCCGGTCTCTTCTTTACAGAGGCAGCTAATCCATCCTGAGGCTATGAACCTACATCCACCTAGCCCTATTTACCCACAAATTAGGCATTTATTGGTGGAACTTGAACATCCACATAAGATAATAACCCGATTTTTTTTTGGTTTGGGTTTTTTTTTGCATGTTTTTAACTGGGAAGCAGAAGGACCATCATCACCCTTCGCTTAACCTCGCAGCTCCGTGGTGGAGGAGACAAATTAGAATGGCATCTATTTTAAAAACGGGGAAAATGAGGAAAGAGATTACAGTACAGTACAGGTGAGGTTGGAGGGATGGAGCTGGTGGTGCTTGGGCCAGAGCAACCCATCACCTGAGTGCTACCCAGCCAGGGAAACCATTCTCCTTAAAGACAAAACCTTCCCTTTTCCCCACACGGTGAAATGGAGAGCTGCCTTTTCCATTTTGCTCATCGTGCATGGATTTGGAGCTGCTTCAAAAAGGAAGTTCAAAAAAGAAAGAAGAAGAAGTTGTTATTTCAGACATGTTTCCTGGGTTGTTGTTGTTTGTTTTTGATGTTTTCAGCCGAAGCCAAATGGCACGAAGCAACTGCAGCCTTGGCTGCGGCAAGCTGTTTCCCTGGCTGGCAGGGACACCTAGTGGGTAGGGCAATGCGTGCCGGTGAAGGCAGGGAAAAAACACACTCTCTTGACTTCCCACCAAGGGCAATATTTCACCTTCTGAGTCATGCTTGTGCCTAATTGATGCTCATGTTATCCTCAGGAATTGACACGGAGTTGGGAGGAGTTGGCAGCCAAACCTCCTTCAAGGAAGGGTGATGGTAATGCGAGAAGGTGATCTGAGCAGCATTACTGCTAACGGGAAGGGCTGCCAGACCAGCTTTTGTGCCATTAATTCTTTTGAAGCCCATTACGGTCATAATAACACCTCCACTGGCTGTATGCGAGAGCTGACTCGGCGATGACGTGATTCATCCCTGTCTGCAGTTACATGTTTCAGGGGGTATTGCACCGGGGCCACTGCTATTGTATTGCAGATACCTACAAAATTACGTTTGCTTCTGCTCTTACTGGGATGGCTTCAGCAGAAAAAGCTTAAAAAGAAGAGGAAGGTGATGTGACCATCCACCCCCGCAAAAAACAGCAGGTCTGTTGGATGTCAGGGCCAGACCCAGATCCGTCCTGCCTCCTCATTGCTGGTGGCATAAGCCAGGCTTTGCTGGCCCTTAAGCCGTTTCCCAGATTTCCTGCATTCCCTTCACAGAGGGCTATGGACAACATTTTTTTCTGGCCTCTTCCCAAGCACCTGTCTGAGAGGGCTGGCATGTGGATGCTACATTCCCAGCTGGCAGCGTCCCTAAAATCCCCCAGCCCGTGCCAGAAACTGGGACACTGCATGTGAGAGGTCTCATGCGGGGAAAAACTGAGCCCTTTTATAAGCATGTGATTATTTTTTGTTATGTTCAAGATAAATACTTTTTCTCTGCAAACTACAAAATCTGGGGGCCGGGATGGAACATCCTCCTCGGCCCACTATGTAGGCCCTAAAGAGGTTCTTACATTTAAAAATTTAAGATGAACTGCAGGTTCTGAATCAGAAAGAGATCACCTAAATAGCAGGAAACATTTATGCTCTGGATGTTTTGAAATCCTCGTCTTCTGATCTAATTATGCGCTAGCAGTAAAACTGACACAATTATGGTTATTAAGTCCTTTTCTTTTTTTATTTTTCATGTTTTACCAGGAATTCTCTCTTAGGATTAATAGGCACTTGCATCATTTCTGTCCTATGTGCTATATTAAGGAGCATCTACATCATCAGCAAATATTTTTGTTGTGCTGATACTGCGTGCAAAGACAAATGCAAAGGTACAGAACTATTTTTTTTTCCCCTGGACTCTCAACATAAATCAAGTGGCTTTTTCCTCATCAGTTCCTCCATTAAAGAAGGAGACTTAATTCCCATTCAATGAAATTAATACATTTGAAGGAGGGGGTAAAAATTACTCCTTTCTGACGTAGCCGCGTTGACACAGTTTTGCAGCAGGACATAAATATCTGTATTCTAAATACTGATGATGGGAAGAAACAGTAGACAATGTATTTAAGAAGACATTTGGCACTAGTAACCTGAATTCTTACATATAAGCTAGCAAAATGCAATTTATGCAAAATTATTATTATCAGTTTGTATACAAATAGATGAAAAAATTCTCAAAGTATTATTGCAAATGACTCAATGTCAAACTGGAAGCAAATTTCAAGAGAGTGTTCCAAGCAGATGTGCAGAGATCCTCAGAACTGATTTTAGTCAATATTTTTATTAGCGATTTGGAGGATAAATATAGAGTACACTTATAAAATTTGCTCAGTCTGGCAGGCAGGATCAGAATGCAAAATGATATATTGAAGAGATGGTCTCGGATCAAAGAGATGAAGTTCACTATGACAAATATGAAGCGCTACACTGCAGAGAGAGATATCAAATGCATAAATACAAAATGGGAAGTAATCAGCTCAGCGTCAATATGAGAAAATGATCTTGTGTGTGTGTGTAGTGGTTCATAAATTAAATATGACTCAACAATGTGATTATGCTGCAAAAATTGCAAATCCCACCTGGAGTTCTGTAATAGAAGTGGTGTGTGAGGAAGAGGCGAGATAGTACTGGCATCAGGCTGGATGCCTACAGCTCCTTAATGACAATCTGGGGGCCCAGGTGGATCACGCTGCCCTCACCTTCTAGACCTTCCCTTTCCCACCTCTCCAGGCCCTTTCTCCAGGCCACAGCCATTATTTACTGGTATCCTCCATGAAGGATTTTCGGCCTCTTCTTCCCTTTCCTTATCATAGAAATACAGGACCGGTGACACCAGGGGAAGTCTCCATATGGATCCTATAGGCACATATAAGTCCATACAGGCAATGCACACTGCTCAGGGGATGCTCCAGGGACACTGTCAAGGAAGACACGTGCTTCTGCAGATGCGCTGGCTCTGGGCAGCTTTGGTCTAAACCAAGGGAGTTCCACACAAACTCGGTGCAGTGTTCACTCACAGACACAGCTCAGTTTGAAGGGGAAATAAATACGTAAAAGAAAGAAGTGAAGACAACCTCCTAAGAATTACCACTGTCCCAGGGAAGAGAAGAAAGTGGAGGGAAACGATTGCATTTCATTGCCTCATTTTTTTTACTACAGTGAAATCTTTGAAGGTTTTTGTTGTGGAGTTTTTTTGTTTTGTTTTGTTTTTTCTCTTTTTAAATCATCCAGGATTTAGTACTGTGCAGAACCATCTCCATTGCATCGTGTGACAACCAAGGGAGCTGTAGGCAGTGTGGCCTTGGCCACAGCAGGACATTAAAAGCCCTCCCTCCTTCCCTCATGTTTGCAGTGCAATGGCAGGGAGGGTCAGCCAGTGCTAACGAAAATCATAACAGGGTCACCTAAAGACTTGGGGGGGGGTTGGGTGGTTGAGCCCAAAATGTCCGGGGCCTACCGCTAGATGGCAAACTTTAATTTTTAAATTCTGGAGCTGCCGGCCGGGAGATGGGTCCTTCCAGGGCCAGGGGCACAGGGCCATGGCCGTGCCTTACCGTCATGGCCCCGCCACAGGCTGCTTGGGCCACCGCCAGCCCCTCAGATGTCCCGCTTCTTCTGGGGACACCCACCACCCAAAGATTTCCCTGCCAGAATACTGCTGGTGCACACAAAATAGCCCCCAGGTGCTTCCCCAGGTGCCACCCTCCCCAAAGCAGGGAATGAGTCGCTCTCCTGGCATTTTTCTCCATATGAAGGGGCCCCAGTGATGGCCTGAGCAAGGACAAGGTCGATGGAGACACAGGGGGTTGTTCAAGTCCAGTTTCACTGGTGGCTGGACGCTCTCCGAAAAACCACTGCCCTTTCTCCTCCAGCCCTGGTTTTATTCCCTCTCTTGGCCAGGGGCCGGGGTTGGGTGCGCTGGAGAACAGAGGTGCTTTTCAAAGCTGGAGACATTGTATCGGTTGGGAAATAGGCTTTTCTGCTCTTCTCTCCCTGATGATTATCTGGGAAAGCATTAAGAGGTAAGCTAAGAAAGCGACTCAGTTGAACGCAGTCTTCTTCAGATCTTTATCAATCCCTGAGGAAATGGGCACAGAGTGGTGCCAGCATTGCAAGCAACCTCAGGTCTTACCCATCCTTGCCATATTGGGAGAAGTATTATTAGCACATAAATTTTATATATATATTTTAGGGAACTCTAATAATATTGCCTAAATCAATCTTCATTTTCTTGTAAACAATGAAATTGTTCATCTTCCCTATTAGCCGTGAGTGTTGCCTTATTTTAATCAGTAAATTTATCTTGATGTGAAGAGGTATCTGGGTGGGTACTGGGAAACTCAACCCCAAGTCTGAGATATGTGCTTCTCTCTATAGGAATGAACCACAAGGTCATGTTTCTCATGCCACGGGTCTTAGACCAAGGTCTCTGACCTTCTGAGCAATACTGCTTCTAACATGGGGACCGCAAGAAGTTTCAATGGGGTAAATCACATTTCCTCTGCAAATACAGTTGACAATTCTGTGTAACGCTGCCAGGAAGAGTGTTTCTTCACTGCAGCAGACAATGTTTTTGTGGCAAAGCACTGTGGTTAACACAGCAACTTCTGCAAACTCTCGAAGGGTTTTCTTTGCATCAGCCGTTGGTGGCGGTCCTTTGAGATCTCATAAAAGTCTTACTTACAAAGTCATTCAATACCCAGCAGTTGTGCTGTACACACTAAATCTCTTGCAGAATTTTTCAAAATGTTATGCAAAATAGCGTGTACTTTTACTGATTTGTTGTCTTTTAAATTGTATGGAATAAATGCCATGGGAAAAGATGTATTCATCATCTTCTATATTTTAATTATTTTTCAGTTGTCTGGTCCTACATCGAGCAAAATCAAAGACATTCCTTCCAGCTGATGAAGAGCTGGCTCTTCTCTATGGACTTCACAGCTTCCATTTGAAGGCCAGACTTCTCAAGGTGAGCAAGGATCTCCCCTGGCTCCATACAGCAGGGTTAATAATTTCCAAGTAATCTCCTGAAATGAGTCTTAATCAACAAAAGCAGTATTTCCTGACTGAAATTCTGATGTTGCAGGAAGGTGAGGAGCTCAGAATGCCTTGGGGATAAAAGGACTTTTATCCCCCTGGGGATAAAGGACTTCTCCTTCCAGGCCTCTTGGTGAAGCCCTTCCCCTGAGGCAAGGGCTGCTACAGCTCATTCAGGAGGAGGCCACTGCCTAATTTGCTATCTATGGGACTGGGGTGTGTGGTTCCATTTTGCAAATGTTTCCCAGGTTTTTATTTAATTGTCAGATCACTGACAACAGAAGCAATGTAAGCCCAGGTACCTCCTTCTCCCTCCCCTCAGCTTAGGAACCATAAGCTGTATCCTGTTTTTTTTCTCTCTTCTCCTGCCATGTTGTCAGGACTGGGCAGAGGTGTGTGATACCAGTGATACTTGTCATTAAGGTGGAAATTCAGTTTTAAATCACACAAAGCTAAAGCAAAAGATGAAGCATTTTCCAAAGTCTTGTTTCCCTGGTGGACTCTTGCATCAGTGCCTTTCAGTAACAAGGGTCACAGGGAGGTGAAAAGATTGATTTAGGGTCAAACAACAGATAGGTAATATGCTGTTACTTATTCCTACAGGCATAAGCTGAAAACTGCAAAGAAGGGTTTGATATCAAAATGTATATTAATTTTTAAGAGAAGAGGCTAGCTCTGGGAAGGGTGAGGCTGTATATCCTCCTTTTTCAGTGTGAGGAAAGCATCAGGAAATTGCAGAAGGGCAAGAATTTGGTTTGTTTTGTTTTAATCCTGTCTCATTCAATGCTCTTACCTGTAGTCAGGATGGGCACAAAGAAGCCGCACCAGCTACCTGCAGTAGCCCTAGGGCTATAGCAACCAGGGATACAATGCCCATACACTTTAATACCAGGGGGTGTGTGGGAAGAATTTTTGGGGTGTTAACAATCCTCTAACATCAAGAAAGCATTCACTGTGTGAGTGAGGGAAGTCCTATGTAAAAGGTGAGCAATTCCTACCCACTCAATCAGGATCTTACCAACATGGTGGACATACCCCGCCACTCTGAGCAGTCAAAAAAATCTGGGAGAGGGAAATGATATGTCTTCTTACATATAAGGATGGAAAAAAGACCATAAGCCAGTTTTGAAAATAACCTTTCCTTTCCAAGTCAACTACAATCACCTTCTGTGCAAGGAGAAGACAGCTGAAATGTAATCTGTCCATTAGAAATGGCAACCTTGGAGAGCTCGAGCAATGAAAAAGTATCCAGGGAAGGACTGGACCATGTTGTGTAAGCAGTTGGTTATCTGACGGCTCATTCCTTATTGCTGAAAGGTGCTAGTTGTGAGGGACAGAGTGGTTCATGGGACTGGCTCTGCTGCCTGGACCAGTGGTCAGGGAAAGTCACAGCTGTTTCTCAGTGATTTCCCTTTTAGGAAGTGTGCCAGGCACAAACTGCTTCCCATGGGACAAATGTCTATGAGGCAAAATCTACCACCAATGGCACCGAGTGACGTGTTAGCCAAGGGCAGGCACAGCATGAGAATTATGCTGCTTTTCCCCATTAATGCTTGTTCCACCATAGAATCAGAATGGCTTCAGTTGGAAGGGACCTTCAAGATTATGGAGTTCCAACCCACCTGCAGGGACACCTCCCACTAGACCAGGTTGCTCAAAGCCTCATCCAGCCTGGCCTTGAACACCTCCAGGGATGAGGCAGCCACAGCTTCTCTGGGCAACCTGTTCCAGTGTCTCACAGGAAATAATTTCTTCCTAAGATCTCATAAAAATCTCCCCTCTTTCAGTTTAAAACCGTTCCCCCTCATCCTATTGCTCTATTCCCAGATCAAGAGTACCTCCCCATCTCTCCTGTACACCTTTAGGTACTGGAAGGGGCTCCTAACGTCTCCCCGGAGCCTTCTCTTCTCCAGGCTGAAGAACCCCAGCTCTCTCAGCCTGTCTTCATAGCAGAGATGCTCCAGCCCTCTGAGCATCTTCATGGCCCATCGTACAGCTGAGGCTCACTGAAAAATGCCTTCAGCCGATGGAGGGAGCACTCGGGATGCTTTGTGGGGCCATCCCTGGAGGTACACATTGTGCCAAGCAGAGTGCCACCAGCCATGCAAAGTGCAGTGACAGTACCAGTACCCTGTCCCCTGCTTAACCCTAGGGTTTGGGGGATGACTTTGACTTTTGCCTTGTATTCCTAACCAGTACCGCTTGCACTGGGTGGGTAACTGGTATTTAGCGAGTGCGAGAGGAATTTAATTGGTTGCACGGCACACGCCTCCCGTCACGCTGCCCCCCGCCTTGTTTTGGTGTACCTGCCTGTTAACATGCCATATTAGACCATGGGCCCCAGCCAAACTTTGCAGCTCAGACCCGCTTCTCACTGAACTTGACATGGGGTAAAAGAATGGTTCAAAACCAAGGCTGGCATTCCCCCGACTTGGCCTCCGTAAGCATTTTTAATTAACAGCTATCAGCTCTTGTGTATTAGGCGCCATTAGCAACATTGATTGAACGAATCCATTGAACCTTTAGGTAAGGCTGTCCAGATCTTTCATTTCTTAATTAACCTCAGCAGTTGACCTCAGCAGGTATCATTTAGTAGTGCTCATTTGAACGTTTGTAATTGTAGCTTGACAGAAGTTTTGAGTTCAGAATTATATTGTTTATTATTATTTCTCAAGTTGCTAGATAAGAACAGTTTTGGTTTATGTTATGGTACAGCCCAGTTGCCTGTTGCCCTACATATTATGCAAACAAATACCTAGGGTAATGTAAACTGAGACATATTAAAAAAAAAAGTAACAAGTACTGGATGGAGAAAAGGGGAATAAGTCTTTGAATTTTTCAAATTTCTTTGTTCGTTTTTTTTTGTCCTTACATAGAACAAAGCAATGTTTTAAGCTTGCAAAATTTTTCATGAAAGGGATTTCATTTTTCCATCTGTTCTTCATGATACATCTTAAAGATGTCTTGATTTTCATTAACTGTTTAATATCAGATTCCTGAGGTGGTGGAAAAAAGCAAAGAAATCATACCAGCATTATTGGTAATTGTTTTGCAGATGGCTGTGTTAGCATTCCAACCATTCCCTTTATGCAGCAGGGTAGTAAATAAAATTGCCTTTGAATGAAGAGCTGGTTTTATGAAAACCATTAATTGCTGATGCAAAAGGTGCATGGGATTTAGACTTAGCTGCGAAAGCAATAAAAATCCTTTACAATTAATTTTTAATTTTTAACTTTATACTTCCCCATCACGAGTCCGTAAAAATGCAACATCTTTAATTGTTTTTCTATGTCTTGTGTAAAATACAACATTTGCATTTAAGAAAAAAAAAAGCTTTTTTTTCTTTTTTCAGTAATACTTTGTAATCCCCCCTCTTGCTCCCTTCCCCCCCCCCCCCAGTTAATATTTATATAGAGAGCACAGAAATGGGAAAGTCTGGGTTTGATCTCTTAACTGGGAGTTAATCCATGGAATTTCATGTAGACAATGTGAGAAAATGGTTGGGAGATCAGAGTTAAGGCTTCTGTTTCTAGGAAGACTCACCAAAGAGCATATAGCTGGCTATATTCCTGGAGAGATGCTTCAGAGATTTTCACATGCTTATTTTGATCTTTTTTTTTTAAAAAATACATTGACGTGAAAAAAAAAAGTTGAAAAAAAGATGTTTCTAATTCTGGTTGTTTCAAGCTGTATCTTAAGGTTGAGTACAAAACAAACCATACATAAATAGTAGAAAACAGTCGCATCTTGTTGCCATGACAATGCCCTACTTATAACACATTAAGCTGATTCATGTCTTTTCTCACCTCACTGTTAATAAATTATGGTGGCTGATGAGAATTAAGCCAGCTGGAAGAGCTAGTGAATGTAAGCAGCAAATTAATTTGCCACTTAATCGTAGTATCCTTTAGGGGAATTACCCTCTACATAGCAAATAATATCTTACTGTACATAAAATGGTAGGAATAAGTTGAAATAGCTAATCTTTGGTTTTTTTTGTAATACTCACGTACCCGGGTTTATTGCTGTACCAGCACGAGCTGGCACATCCCCACTCCTGCTGGGGGCAGCGGCACCGACTTCAGTCCGTGGTGGATGAGCATCGCATAGGCTCCTCTGCTCCATCAGCAAAGATTACAGGAACATATCTTTAAAATGCCGATTCCCCAAGTTTGGGTCATGTTTTGTCACAGAAAATGTAGGGTATTTGGCCAACAGTGGATGACGCATGTCACCTTTATGTGGAACTGATGCACCATGGCTACGCATGTTGAGTTACAGTAGGGACCATCATTACTCGGCCAATGCATGAATAAGGTTTATGCAGGACAAAGAGTGTGGGTGGAAGTGGGCTCTGGTGAACAGCAATCGGAATTTAAGCTTCTTAATGTATATTCACAGTGGAAAAGATTCCGTGCTTTTTCTGTAGGGAGAGGTTCAGCAGGGGTAATGGTAGAACTGCATAAATACTGTATAGCTCATAATATCAGCCTTTAACCAAAACCAGCCGTACTTCATTCAAACCTTTGTCTCTATACTCACTTGAAGTCAATAAAGTCTAACAGCTGGAGCTGGAGCTCTGTATTGGAGGACTTTCTGAGTCACAAGTACAAGGCCCTTGAAAAATAGCAAATGCTTGCTCTTGGGACCTGAAATCTGAGAAATGCTAAGTAAATTCTACTTATAAATATTTCGTGATCTTAAAGTATTTGCTCAAGTGCGGGAGTTTGATTGCTTTCCTTATGTGGGAAACCTCGGCTGGTCCGAGGGATTCGAATGTGAGCTTAACGTCGACCTTGAGCAGATACCAGTGTATCCTTGAAGAGGCCTGAGAGTCCTGAGAAGAAGGGAGTCAACAAGATTTAGGAGCTGTCAGCCTGCCAACAGAGGAAAGTTACCTAAGTTGCAGCAGAGAACAAAGAAGGAAAAAGTTATCCAATTATGAACTGCTGATCTTTGACTGAACATGGACACATGTTCCTAACAAAAATATAAACAGGCTTGTTAAAACAATAAAGTTGGGTCTTTTGGGCTTTTGCTCACGGAATTATGTGCATGTCGTGTCCGTCTCAAGAACGACACCTTATATATTTTCTCTGCTGACTTTTTGCAGTATTCTTCAATGCTTTCAGTTTTCTCTCAGCTGTAAATCAAAGGCAAATTTTCTTTAGCCTTGCACTTTGGTTTGAGTTAACTAAAGAAACATTACCTGAGCAGTATCACCCAAGGAAGCCAAGTTAAACAGTCATTCAGAACAGTTTGGCTAAGCTAAGCCCTCCTCTTTTTGATTCCTAATTTCATCCATTTTTTTCAAGGACATGAAAAATCACTATAGGCTGGTGCCCGCTCAGGTGTTGAAATGCTGTTGAAATAGACTTTCACTTTGTCAGAAGAGTTTCCACCAGGCAATGGCATATTGTTCTGAAGGTAAGGATGTTAGTGGACTTTCCAAGAATTCTCATTGCGTTGGAGATGTCTTCGGTAAGAGCTTTTCAGTGAATAATGCGATGGTAATGAACAAGCTCTGCACATCCAGACTTAACAGCAACTTAACAGATCCATGATATCCCCTGGTTATGAGAGCTGCAACACTCCTTGTCCTTCTCATTATAGAAGGTGTACCACTTATAAACAATGCCCAGAAGTTACAGCTACATATTGTTTTCATCAAATCTATGTCATAAATAAATTCTTAAAATTGCCTTGGGGCTCAAAATTCTTAAGAGAAAATAGCTCCTAAAAACCCTGGCATTACTCCCTCATGCTGCAGACAGCAATGAAGAACTGAGTAAAGCCTTCATTGTCATAACTCCCTTCTAGTGCTCTGGAAAATGTAACGAACTTCCCCATGTTCTCCCAAAGCTCCTCTTAGAGTCATGTGGTGCATGGCATTGTCATCTTAGGTGGGTTGAATTGACCGAATACAACGTTCTCACAGGATATAAAATGTTTGTGCTTTTCAGCTTGCAACTGTAGTGAGCTGTAGTGAGCTCCCTGTTGTCAGATGGTTTTCTCTGAAAGCAGTCTCCAGGGTTGTCACAGTTTTGTCAGTGTTTTCCTTTTGATGGTCCTGCAAATGCAGACTCATCTCCAAGTCACACTGTTTTACTCTTCCGCAAGAGCAGTAATTTGCAAAGATGCCCTTTGCCCTCAGATGAGGTATCAGGTTTGGATCCTCTCTTTACTACTGACCATTTCTCTTCTGCAGAGGAAGGTTGAGGGGACACAGAAGGAGAAGGAATTAGCCCTGGTCTGGAATCCCTCATTCTTCATACCCAGCATCCACATGAGAAGACCACCGTGGTGCATTCAGCTTTTCCTGCTCCTTATCAGTCCTTCTGTTTCTGCAGTTTTCCTTAGCAAAGCTCAGCCAAGACGATGCCAAAGTTACCTACTCCTGGCACCCCCTTGCCCCCACTACATTCATTCAGACTAGAGAGAAGCTCCAGCCCTAGCTCCCCTCAATTAAATGATGCTTGGAGTGCATGTTGGTTTTTCCCTTCACAATGCTCAGAAACAAGATCTCCCCTGCCTTATATGTACCTACACATACACTCAAACTGGGGTGTAGTATATAGTTCCTTTATGGTTTTTGTCCATAAATTTCTGAATATGCTCTCTAAGAGGCTTTTGGAAAAGATCCACTGGATTATGCTGGGAATCTGAAGAGGTGATTCCCTCCCCCCTGAAAAATATTTTGTTTTCATCATCAGATAATAGCTGTGCTTTGTTTTGGGTAAGAGCATTGGCAGCACAGCTGGAGAGCTGGAGCATGCAGCTGCAGTGCTCTATAGAGCTGACGGCTCCATGGGGATAGATCCCGCCAGCATCAATAGGCTTGGCCTCTTAGTGTCTAGACACTCCTACCCATCCTTTCACAGCAGGAAAATAGCCTAAATGATTATATGGATTTAGCAATTCAAAAGCCTGTCTGTGCACCTCATCCAGAGGCTTTTGAGCTGCAAGGAAGACGTGTGCATACATTGGGAATTCTTGCTTTATTCTATATGCCATCCTAAACTCTGTCTTCTTCAATTTCTGTGATGTTCCTGTGCCCATCAGCTCCATAGCAGTGGTAACGCTGCTTTCCTTTTATTCTGCACCAGTGGACTGGATCCTGGTGAAGAGGATGGACTGCTCTAAAATGTCTTTTTTCTGTCTTTATTGGACAAGATTTGGGGACATCATAGTTATTGGAGCAAGAAGTATCAGCAGCTTTAAGTCCACAAACCTGAAATTCCTACACTTCTTGTAATTTCAAGGCACAACACAAAATTTCACGGTTTTTACTAAAGGTGAATTTATTGCCAGTTATTCTGGTTGCCTTCTTTGAATTACAGGAAAAATAACACATTTTAGTGCTGCAGGAATCTTGCATTGAGATACGCCTTAGAGTTTCTGAAAATTGCAAGAACCAACATGAAGCTAATTTCTAGCCTCTCAAACATGGCCTTGCAGTGAGCATTTGGGAAACTGTGAAATAATCTGTACCCTGCTTTTATTCTTCCCTCTCCTGTGTCACTTCGTGATACCCGTATTAACAATCCAAGGCGGCACTGCACGTGAAATCAGACCCCAAATTTCACAGGAGATAAGTGAGTGCTACCCCTTCTCCCCTATCCACCCTGCCCTGCCAGAGCATCAGCTGCTGCAGATTGGCTTTAAAATCACTCTCTCCCAGTGCAGCTGAGCAGATTTATATCAGCTGACTGACGCCCTTGGGCAGTTTCGTGTCTGAATGAAGGCCTGTGGATTTCAAGGGCTGGAGCTGAGGAAAGGTGGTAAGCTGTTTCCCTGTCTCCTTTTGATCGTTTTCACTGCTAAAAAAAATATATATATATAAATGAGAGAAGGTTACTTATTCTTGGGTTAGTTCTAAAGCAGGTACTGTGTAGCTATTGAGAAAGAGGATGTGCTAGCAAAGGTCTGTGCAGCTTCTGCTGGATCCCTTTTATGGTGTGGTAGAAAAACTAATGGAAGAGAGGGCTTTACACTGTGAATGGATTGTGTTTCAGGGCAGATATTTTCTTCTGTGTGTCCTGGAAAAAAAACCAAACAAACCAAACCCAACCAAAGAATCAGCATGTATGTATAAAGGATCACAGCCTCCAAAATCTGCTGTTACCTTCCTGCTGGCACCAAGAACGCTGTTGGTTTGAATAAAGATGTGTCTCAACATATCTTGGATGTATGGAAAGTGTTTCCTACCCTCCTACAAGCTCTTGTGTGTATGCGTCTCTGAAAGAGGGAGGCTCTGGGCTGAGAGTCTTTATAGATCAGCTTGCAATCTTCTCCACCTGTTTCAGTAAACAGTGGATGGAAAGCATGAAAGGCAAAGAGAAAAATCCATGCATCCAGTTGAATGACACTTAACACAAGGAGTTCTGACTTGTAGAGACTCATTCTAAAAAGCATTTTATAGATAAAAGCTATTTTTCTTTTTCTGTGTTATTCTAGTTCATCTTCATGATAACGATTCTTTCCTTCAGTTTCCATTTTATGTACTGCTACTTTAAATTAAAATGAAACAGTTTTGTACTTTAAGACTGCAGAATCAGATTTGCAGCTGCTATATTTTGGCTTTTCCTCATTTCTTCCAATACAGCTCTGTACAGTGATACCAGCTTAGGGTCTGACTTCCCTTGAAGGAAATTACATTAAAAAACACCACAAAACTGTAAGTCTAAACACAGCAGAAAAATGTTCTTTGGGGGCTTTGTAGCCAGGTAATAGCAACACCCTGTGCTATTAATGCAACTTAAAATAACCTCTGAGTGGTTGTGTTGTCAAAATAATGCAGAAGGAAACCCAGTTTCCAGCCAGCTTTTTATCTGCAGAAACAGCTGAGCTCAAAATTACCAAACTGAGGTGTTTTAACTCAATACAAGCAGTGATTTTTATCTGAACGTGCCAATATTATATAGTAGCATCAGGATGTGAATGATGATAATACTGTTTTAAAAAGTATTAGCGCTTCTGATGTCTCATTTCCTGAGACACAGTATTGGGGAGGTATAGCAGCTCTTTTCAGATACAAGCAGTCTGGTCGAAGTTGTTTGCTTCAGCCCTTAGAACAAACAGTCTTAAAATTCCCTATTTTTGTATATGACTAGTGTTAAAGAAGATGTTGTTGACAAGCAACTGGTAGTGCAGCCACCATATCAACAAGTGTCTGGTCTTGCCTCCTAAGAAATAAGTGGATATCTTCTCTTTGGTGGCTAAAAGCGAACTCAAGTCTCCTGCTTTCCCACACTTTCTCTTATTTTTTGTGTGGTCTCCTACCAGGGCAATTTATGGTTCCCTTAAGAGTTTCCTAGCCTTTGCTCTCATTTATTTACAGTCATATGTCATATAGGTGGCAATCACAGCCATCCCTTACTTTGTAGGAAGTGTGTGATTTCTGACTGTCTATATGTGAGAGGAACCATTACCAGATGATTACAAGGAACCATTACCAGATGATTACAAGAATTCCAGATCCATGCTATTTCGCAATGGTTTTGTGTGGAGACTGTATGGTGCTTTTTTTTTTTTTCCATCTTTAAAGATTTTTATGCTAAAAGTAGCTGCATCAAGGTGGAGGGTCTGGAGAATGTCAGAAGCTGTGCAGAGTGAACTGTGGCTTTGCTCTTTCTTTTCCTGGTTTCTTTTTCTTCTTTTTCTTTTTTTTTTTTTTTTTGGGGGGTGGGGGGCAGTAGTGTCTTTCATCCTGCAGAGCAGGGGAAACATAACACGAGGCAGAATCCAAGGCCGAAGGCATCGCTAGAATAACTGTAATTAATATCACGCCTGGCATTTGGCCTCTGGTAAATAACCCTGTTCCTCGAACCTCCTAAGGCGGGCTCTGCCCTTTTGGTAGGGCCTGGGTGTAAAAGAGGGGGTGTACAGCTGGGGACAGCAGCGTGTACCAGCGGCTTCTTGGCTCTGTTCGTTACTGCTTGTCTCGCCGGAGTTCCCAAATGGGCCAGCCCCGGGCACTGGGCTTGAATTCAATAGCACCGTTACTTAGAAACTAAGTCTGTCTCTTCCTTCCGCTGCTCACTGACTAAAGGCTTCAGGGTGAAAGTTTTGCATGTATTTAAAGAAGGAAAAAAAAAAGAGAGAGAGAACTGGAAGGGACCCAGGTTGGGTAGCATTTCCAGACCACTGATAGTGCTGTCAACTGGTCTGCAATGTACAGGGGCCCCCAAAATCTCTGCTGGAGCAAACATGGACTCTGCGAGACACTGGTAGGTAGTATTTGAAACTCAGTGCTGCCTCGTGTGTCCCACTCATCCTCTCTGGCAATAAAACACGAACCGAAAGACAAGACCGAAAGGTCTCCTTCCCCAATCGGAATTGGTGGCAGAATGCTGTCATTGACTTGCTCCCGTGACAAACTCTGCCTGGTGGCTGACAGCCAGGCAACCCCATGCTATTTGCCTTTTTGTTGTTGGCGGCAGTGTTAACTCTTAACGAACACAAAAAAAGCATATATTCTTTCAGTGTGCACATAGCTGTAACTTATTGCTGCGGGGTGAGACAGTATCTCTGTATACGATACCTATTGCTATTAACAATCCTGGATGTGCTTCAGCTGTTTTCATTAAGAAAATCAGGATGTTATCTATTGTCTGCCAGGCAGGTTTGGCAAACAATTTCGTCTGCTTAGCATTAAGCTCGAAGCTTAAACAGAATTTTGAGGAATTAAAAGGATGCCCTGGCTGCAGGTCAGCAGAAAAACTTTTAGCAGGACCTTTTCTTACAGACCTAAGGTGTTTGCTGTGCTTCTTCTAGCTTAAAGGTAGACAGGTGTGGTGGGCTGACCCTGGCTGGAGTCCAGGTGCCCACCAAAGCTGCTTTATGTCTCCCCTTCTCAGCTGGACAGGGGAGAGAAAATATAATGAAAGGCTTATGGATCATGATAGGAAACTATAGGCCTGTCAGCCTGACCTCGGTACCGGGAAAGATCATGGAGAGGATCATCCTGAGTGAGCTCTCAAG
>JAOQGH010000023.1:10300538-10321332 GCA_025769975.1 Gallinago jamesoni | reverse complement strand
GGGAGGTGTCCCTGCCCTCAGCAGGGCGTTGGAACTAGATGATCCTTAAGGTCCCTTCCAACCCAAACCATTCTATGCTCTGCCCAGAACAATACCTGGACCAAAAGCATTCTCTGACTCCATTCATTTACCCATCTCCATGACCAGGGATCCCATGCAGCACTGGAGGCTGCAGATGTCAGTTGGTGAAGGAGGTATTTCTGCACCAAGGGCTGCAGCACTCGTCGCAACAAGACTTTGTGCACGCAGGAGCTGAGCAGATGTTAGATTGTTTATGGGAACAATATCCCCAATTACATCAGATGAGCTGTAAACTGGATGGTGAGGCAACTGCTGCTAGTCAGGATTTAGAAGAAAGCTGCTTTTGGACAGGACTTTCCCATTTTTGGGCCCGGCGTATGTGCCTCTAAAGCCTTTGCTATTGAAACCTTGTTGGTGCAGGGTACTGGGATAAAATTCACTCGGTGCACAGATTACCCTGTTTGAATATAGATGTCACAGAGGTAGAGGTAAAATGTGCAGACATCAAAATATTTCCCAAGAAAATAATTTGGCTGCGGTTATCTTTGTATATCAACATCCACTGTCACACAGATAAACAGTGGCTCAAGGAAGGATCACAAAGGCCACATCCTCTGCCTCTCCAGCCACACTTCTCTTGCACTAAGAAAATATTCCTGCAGCTCTACATAAGCTCAAAGAAATGGATAAAGAGTTTCTGTCAGTGATGTGGTTTTCGTCAGATTGTTGTGAATAGTTTGTGCAGTATCAAGAACATGAGGTGCTCAATTTATGAAATATTTGAACAAGCAGAACATCCAAATCATTTAAATTTTGTGTTTAGTGTCTCAAGAATGAGGCACAGTGCATTTTTAGACAGAGACCTATTAATAATAATATTTCCCTGTGTGAATAAAACACAGAGCATGAATGATGCCTCTGGGGTCTCTTCCCAACACATACTGCTTGTGCTCACGAAGTGGGCCACTTGTTATCTCCTGAGGATCCAACTAGGGTATCTGCACGGAATGTTCCCAGGTCTGGCATTTCGAGTTTGGAGATATTATTAGCGTATACTGTTTCTTCTTCTAGGGCAGTTAATTGAGGAGCTGTGGCAAAGCTGCCTTTTCCTAAATGCCCCAAACCTCAGAGGCCCCTTTCCCTTTGCAGCAGTAATTGATAACGTGTGGTCAGATTGCCTCAGAGAGCAGCATGTTATTAAAAATCGTGCTCTCAAGTAGTGTATTTGTGAGCCGGAGCAATGGCGAAGGGCAGACAGGCACGTCCCTTGTATGGAAACTTCAGCCTGGGCACGACTGTCCTGCTGCTAAATGCAGCTGGTTTGTGTTCATGGGTGTCCATCAAGTATCTCACTCTAAAGGTCTCCTCGTGACACGGAAAAAGGCTTGTGCACGCAAAGCAATGGGTAATTTTCTTCCTGTGTGGGTGGTTGGTTTAATAAAAGATATAATCTCTTCTTACAAACTTTGTCTCAGTTAGTTGGGAGAGCAGAACAGTAGTTTTACTGCTGTGCAGGCAGGTAAAGCTCAGGAATCTGCATCCCAGTTCCATGTCTGTGCCATACCTTTCTAGGAAATGGGTGTTGGAAAAAAAAAACACCCCTTAACCAACCCCTAACATTACTTTTTTTTTTTTTTTTTTTTTTTTTTTCAACAATTAAGGCATTTTGTTTCTCTCCTTCTGGTGCATTTGGCACCTCACTGATTACTAAACCTTAAACCACTTTCCCCCCTTCAGCTACTGTGTGTTTTAGCTGTGCTGGTAGCAGCAAAGAGCTTCTGGCCAGGTGGGATTCCCATGCTGGCTCCTTCCCTGCAACTGCTGGAAATGAGGTTTATTTGCTCTAAAAGAACAGTGGTTGCACATAGAATCACAGAATGGTTTGGGTTGGAAGGGACCTTAAAGATCATGGAGTTCCAACCCCCCTGCCATGGGCAGGGACACCTCCCACTAGACCAGGTTGCTTAAAACCCCATCCAGCCTGGCCTTGAACACTTCCAGGGATGGGGCACCCACAGCTTCTCTGGGCAACCTGTTCCAGTGTCTCACCAGCCTCACATGAAAGAGTTTCTTCCTAAAGAAATGGCCTGGGACAGCTCTCCAAAGACTCATCTAGACGCAGGGTGAGGATGTGGCTCATGCCCCAGCTTTCCTCACCACTGCTATCAAGTTGAAGTGACTCGTTCTTCCAACCTCCCACTACAAGAGAGATGGTTTCTGGTTAGTCCTATTTTTGTCATTTGAGGGTTTTGGGGGGAAAAGAAAAATAAATACACAAAGCTGGCAACAAGGCAGGCTGGCAGTGCCATCTGTGCTTGCCACCCCTCACCAGCTGGGACCTGCGCTACAGTCTGCAGCCACCGACTGCTGGAGATGCTTGTGAGCTCCAGCTTCAGCATTAAGGGGAGCAAGTTACTGTTGGAAGGAAAAATTCCTGTATAAAACCAACCTCAAAATCAAAATGGGAATAAGGATGTCACCTGGAAGCATGTGGTGGGAAGAGTGATCTGTACACAAAACACCCAAGCTGAAGGGGTGGAAGTCGTCAGCACTGCCGTGTTTGTGCCAGCTGAAGGTCTTGCCTTATCTGCTCAAAATGCAGGGACAGATCCATCCAGCTCAAAGTCTGCAAAAGGTAACTCTTAAGGAGGGGGGAGGGAGGGGGGAAGGACAGACAGTGGGCTTTTCTCCTTCCATGAAGTAGTTCAGTGGCTTCCTTGCACCCCTGGAGGTACAGCATGGGTGAAGCTGGTTCCTTTGCATGAAGTCTTCATGTTATTGTCAAGATTGTCATAAATCCCAGTGTCAAATTAAATGTCGTGATGCTGTTATTCCAATCCTGTCTCCTCCAAGTGGCAGTTTATTTAAAAAAAAAAAAAAATCAATATTGTCACAATTCTCCTTGCTCACCTTTCTCACGGGGAATCAAATCCAACTCCATCCTCCTGTGTTATTACTGAGTGCCACTACAGAAGGTGATTAAGAGGTGGTGGGTTTTTTTAATCGGCAGCTACAGAAGTTCTGCTTTTATTGCACAAAATGTGTGATAGATGTCGAGGACACTTTCAACCAGTTGTTTGATTTGTGGGCACAACTAATGTAATAACATCTTTGCAGATTACATTAATTATGACTTTCCCTTGTGTTATGGAAACAGTAAGAAGAGCTTATTTAGAATATAACAGCAGCAATTTCTCATGTCCCATACTTTGCAATGTTCAAACCAATTATCACGTCAGTAAAAAAATGAAAAACAGTTTCACTGTTACAGTCATTACTGAGAATACATGGTTGTAGTTGTTGAAAATGTACTGTCTACAGTAACGCACATCTTAGCAAATGCCAAAAGAATTTACTTAAAAGAATCTTGTATTTTTCAAGCAACCACAGCATTACTAATAACCACAGTGGTGACAAACAAGTGCACTTGCTTCTGTGGTCATGGCTTAAATTCGGCTTTCGAGTTGAATGTCTGAATTTGCTCGTGTTGATTGATACAGATTTAAAATCTGTATTGTCATAAATGTGAGCAGGGTTTGGCTTGACAGCTGGGAAAACATATTTAAAACTGAGGAGAAATTAACATGAATAAGAGGAGCTGTGAGGAGCTGTCTAATGCTGCCAGGAGCAGAAAGATCAGGTTCCTTCAGTTAATACAAACAGTATATTCGCATCTACATCTTAAGACAGAGACTCAGGAGTGACTGAAGGCTACTGTAAAGATGTTTTTGTTGGTAGGGTTTTGTCAGCAAAGGCTGCTGCAGAGTGTCTGTACCGATAAAACTAATCTTCTTCCTGGAGAGCTAAATCCCCCAATCAATGTAATTAATACAGTGAAAAGACTCTGCTGCTGCTGCGAGTTGTATGTGCGTCAGGGGCTGTTTTGCCAGCGTTGCTCCGCCAGTGGGAGAGCATTTTTCTTGTCCTTGCGGGAGTCTGGTACCACATCTGCTCAATCACCCTGAGACCTGGGGAGGGATTTGAGGGTCCAGAGGCAACCAGCAAAGTGCTCATGGTGAGGGCACTTTATGGTGTAACACGCCACTCGGTATCTGTTTGTCATCGCTGGGGTAGGTTTTAGCCCTTCAGCCTGAAGTTCTTGACTAGGAACAAGAAAGGCAGGTTCTCAGTTGTCTTCTTACTGATTTCACCACTACTTTAATCCGCCATCATGTGCCACCAAGAACAGCAGCCCCGCTGCCCTCCTGCCCCTGGGTCCTATGTTTCACATCAGTGGAATGTTCAAGTCTACACAGGACCTGATCTTGATCGAAGATGATGATCTGCCCTCAGCCTTTAGTCAGGCTGAGTGTCCCACGGAGCTCCTCACAGTGTTAAATTCATCCTAACACACTTCAGAACAGAGGGAAGCCCTGCCAAGTGGGCCCCTGACGAGCCCTGTTGTCCAGCTCTGTGCCACATGCTCCACCAAAGATTGGTTTCAAAGTGTGGCTTTGCCTGTGGATGGAAGTCGTCACCAAAGAAGCCTGAAGGTGGCTGGGTTGAGCGGCTGGTTTTAGTTCTAAAACTTACTGAAACACTGCCTCACAGGTGTTTTGGGAGTCCTGCTGCCCTCCTGAATACTTCATAAAATTCCTAAGTGGTCCTCGGACTTGTTTTGATTCCATTCTCATGGAAAAAGCTTATACTTTCAGTTTCTTGTAACTCAAACGCTGGCAGCTGACACACTGTTGTACAAAAAAAGAAAGCAGGAAAATTCAGAGGAAGTGTAATGGAGGATGTCCCCCCCTCTACGGTAACCCGAAAGCAGCTCTAAGTGGCAAAATCATGGGACTTGCATCAGACTGATATTTTATAGATAGAAAAAATGAAGCTAATTTACACCAATGACTACGTTGTGTCAAGTCTAATTGTCATGTTTCCATTTGCCATCAAACTTGGCATCTTGGATTGGGATGTGTGATATCCCCTGGAGACGGGGGACCCATCTAACTCTCAGCAAGGTCAGCCTTGTTTTTCTTTGTGTTCCCATCTGTCATTTCAGGGTGCACTGACGGCAGTGCCGGTGAGGTGGTGTTGGCACAGCGATGCTGCCATCCTCCTCCACATCGCAGGGTGAAGGAAGGCCTGATGCATGTCCATAGTGGTGTCATCTGATTTGTCACATGCAATTAACGCTGCCCATCCTCACATCAAAATGATCCCTCAGAGTGATGTTTCTGGACTCCTTATTTAATTTTATCATCCGTGGAAGGAGTAAATACTGGAAGTTGGGAGGTAGATGCATGGCTGGTACAAACACAAATCCTTCTAATGAGCTCAGTGGAGCCAAACTAGTTACATTGGCAGAAAAAATGTCCCTTTCTTCCCAGGTCAGAAATTGGGACCTGGGAATCAGTCTGGCTCACCCTCATCCAACCCAAGTGCTGCAGTTTGCTCCCAGAAACACAATTTCTGTATTTTTTTCAGAAAGGGATGGTGAAGGTGCTTGGGCCAAGGGAAGAGCTCAGGAGCTTGAGCACCATAGAGAGGAATGATTACCTGCTCTAGGTGGACCTGCTTTTGACAGGGAGCTTGGACTAGATGATCTCCAGAGGTCCCTTCCAACCCCATATCATTCTGTGAATGGTGTTTGTTAGGCACCTTTCTGCCTACAACTGGGTTTCTTCCTGGGCATCAAAGTGGCCCAGTGTGGCTGAGTGTGTGGCACTGACCCCTTCTCCTTGTGTACCACACAAGGTTGGTGACACCAGGAGGTGATGTGCTCCAAAGCCAAGTGCCACAATGCTGGTGTGCGCAGACATGGCGTGGTGTTGGCCAGCAAGAGCCTAATTCCTTACACATCATCTGCTGTCTTCTTAACAGACAATTTGTTTTTTTATTCTAGGGGGTAATAAAGAAATAATTTTATATAATCTGCAACCATGTAGCTTGAGGGACTTCCTGAGAATCTAAAGCTCCAGTTGTAAAACCAATCAAAAAGACAACTCCGGTGGTTAAAAATCTCAGGGCTGTTCTTTGAACTTCCACCTCATTTTTTTTAAACAGAGTCATCAGCTGTTGATTGCATGCAGTTTGAGATCACTGCTGTAATTAATTTTAATTAAAGCAAATTTAATTTAAACCTTTAAAAGGTGTTGGTTTTTTTTATGTCATTACACAGTGCCAATGTTCATGTATGATAGAATGCCGCTCGTGTGCGCTTCTGCAGTGCGATGTTGAGTCACACAGCACCTGCAAGCTTAGCCATGCTTTGAAAATTCGAAATATGCTCTTGCAAGTAGGTTGCAGCGAGTGCCAATACAATGATTGCATAAGGCAGAGGGATCTGCTGCTTTGCATAGCTGCAGTTCCGTGACATTACCCACATCACACGTGTCCTCGCACGGGCCAATAGGTTTGGTTTTTTTACGGTGTACTGTGGATTGATTTTTTTTTTTTTTTTCCCCTGCACCCTTACCAGTCGCTTCCACAATGATCTCAGTTCGAGGTGGTGATGCAGGGGGGACAGGGCTTTGATCCATGCTTCCAAAAATCTCTGTAACGCTGGCCATTTGACTGGCAAATTTATCTCCTGCTTCCCCAAATTGGAGCCATCCTTAAGCAGCTGCTGGCTCCCAGCAGCTTCCAGCCCTGACTGCTGTGGTGTTTGCTTTTGGGAAGCTGTGAGAAACAGTGAATCTAGCTCAAACTGACTTGAGAGTCAGAAACATTTGGTTTGGTAATAAAAATGTTTCTGGCAGAACAGTAGTAGCCAGCTTAATAGCTAATTGGCTTTATTCTCACCAAGTGGTATCTGTATGTATACATTTTCTCTTTGGAAACTGGCTGTGGGGTCGAAGCAAGTGATATTATTGCCTTCCCACCTCCTATAAAGCTGACATAGAAATCAGAAAGCAAGCAAGTGTATGAAGGTGTGTGATTAAATCTGAATGGCGTTTTCATAAGGTAGTAGAAAATGAAACAGAGGTATTTCCTTTATATATTTGAAGCAAATGTATAGACAAAGTAAATTATTTGCTGTGCAAATCTTCATATAAGCAGCTCACCATGTCTAAGCTAAGGTTGCAAATAATATTAATTGAAAAATGTATGGCTTCTCTTCCTGAAATTTACTGTCACCTTGAATTAGTATTCCTTACGGCGACTGCTTGTCAAGCACACGGCCAATAAATAACGTGGGTGGTGTAAACACAGCTATGTGCTTGGGGAGTTAAAAAAGGTTTGGCAATGCCTTTTGGAGGGTCTTTCTGTTTCTCAGCTGAAGAGTTTTTCCTGCCCACAAAACTCTTAAGTTATCTCTCCGAGCCTGTGTTGGCTCAGCCAACAGTTTACCTCTGTTCTGCAGATTTTAGCCACATGAATCATTTCCAGTTCCGCTTTCCTATTGCCATGGATTTTCAAAAGGGAGCAGGCACCATCAAGAATATCCAGTGTTACTATTGTTGTTGCTAAACCAAATGAGAATAAAGTTGAAAAAGCTCTTGAATGGCCTCCTGGAAGCCAATGTTTAACTCCTGGTGTTGGGATGAGAAATGCAGATTTTTCTACACCCTGGAGAGCATCCAATACTAGTCTGCATCAGAATTGCTGAACAGACTGGACTTTGAGATCGAGCCAGAAGATTAATTCCTGCTTTCCTGCCACAGCCTCCTTCCTCCTGGAACTGGAAAATGAGCCAAAAACTCCTAAGCAGTGTGTCTGACCTTCCCTCTTGGCTGCCAGGGCCCTGGGTGCCTTACCTTGCCCATTGCCTTGCTTCCAGGATACCCATGCACCCCAGTCCCATCCCTGGCTGCTCCTCATTTGCTGTCTGGATGTCCCCATCTGGTCCTGAATTCACAGTGTAGGGCCACCTTTCCCATCACCAAACTGATTCCTGGCATGGCCACCCACTTTCATCTCTTGAGAAATAAATTGTAGTTTCCCTTTGTTAAAAAGCAAGAGTTTGGTTCAATGAACAGGGTAACCTTTACTCAAATGCTACCAAATTCTACATAGGGAAAAAAGTAAACCAGGTTCAAGAGACAAGGTGCTCCATGAAAGAAGGGATGGACCTTTGGAAGTCTTTTTCTGAAAGGTTGGTGTTTGGATACAAGATATTTTTATAAGTTTAAAAGGAAGATAGAAAAGTGCTTGGAGGAGAGACCCTTTGGCACCAGGCTCTGGAAGCCTCTGAGCTGAAGCAGAGGTTGGGAGGTTGGGAGAACTGATTTTAGTTCCTGACTGAAACCAGCCTTAGATGGGGATTAGGACCTTTTCTAAGCTTGTGTGCACAGACACATGTGACCTACTTTCTGCCCTTTCCGCGTTCAGCCCATCCATCATTTTAGCTGCTTTTCAAGGGTTTTTAAATTCCCATTCACATCTGGAAACATCTCTGGGGAGCTTCCATCCATCACTGACACTTGGATGCCATGGTGATATGTGTCCAAGAGGCACTGTGCTGCAGAGAGACACCCCCAGCCCTGCTTGAGCTGCATCAGGTGCCAAAACCACCCAGCTGAGGAGCTAGACGTGCTATTTGAGCATCACAAGGGCTGTTCCCAGCAGAGCATTGGGGCATATTTTCCTGTGTAGAGGTCTACACCACCAGTGCCAAAGGATGTCATTATGGTCTTAAACTGAAAGAAGGGAGATTTAGATTAGATCTTAGGAAGACATTCTTTTCTGTGAGGGTGGTGAGGTACTGGAACAGGTTGACCATCGCTGGAAGTGTTCCAAGGCCAGGCTGGATGGGGATTTGAGCAACCTGGTCTGGTGGGAGGTGTTCCTGCCCATGGCAGGGGGGTTGGAACCCGATGATCTTTAAGGTCCCTTCCAACCCAAACCATTCTACTATTCTGTGATTCCATGAGCGTGACTGCTTCAGATACCCAGCAGATCCATGATCAACAGGTTTAATGTTAGGGCTTTGATAGAGAAGTGGATTAAAACCTTGATAATCCATAAGTGATAGGCATTGTGAATGTGCCTAAAAGGACTGGCTTTGAGAGCAAAGGCTTCCTGTACTCAACCAGGACCAGCATTGCTGGCCGCAATGAGTGCTTGGATATATCAACCAAACAAAATGCTGTATGATCATTATACTACCCTTAATCAACTGGAAGGCCTTGCTGAATGCCAGAGAGAAATGCACCAGCTGGTGCTGAATAGCCTTTTTTCTCTCCAAATAAAACCATAATCATTAGGACATCTGAGTCCAGGCTTACTTTCCAAGGCCTCATCCATCTCCTGCTCTCACTCATGAGATTATTCCCGCTGTTGGTGTGCTGAAGAGAGCAAGTTTTATTCCCACAGCTGTGAGTTTCAACACGGTGGATCCTTCAGCCCAGCACATCCTGCCCAGGCAATGAAAAGGTGAAAGAGTATTTTTTCGTCTGTAGAATAACAAAGATCATTTTCATCACCCATCTCTCCCCTGCTTTTTATACTCTGAGTGATGGCAAAGTCACCAGGTGATACTTTATCTACTTGGTACACCTTAATTTTATTTCTACATATCAGCCTCTCAGAGCTCGTGGGAGCCATGCCAGCCCCCAGACACACGGTGATAAGGATTTCAGAGTTCATTAGCTGAAAAAGAAAGTTTTGCGAAAATGTAGTTTTGGTTGTCAGAGAGAGCACAGCAGCCAGATAAAAGGACTTTGACTGTTATCTGCTTAAGATTTCCAGCTAGGGAGCCTGGTTGAAGTCCTTGACTGGAACAGGCAGTGAGGTTTCCAGCTTGGTGCTGGAATATCATCCACAGGAGGATGACTTTTCTCAGCTTGCTTGAAAAGTTCATCAAGAATTGGTTTGTAGTTAACCAAAGCAGGCATTGCTATATGCTTCGTACGAGGACCACATACCTCACATTTCTCTTGTATGAACTGATTATCAAGCAACTTCATTCAGGAATGGAGGGATTATCAAGCAACTTCATCCAGGGCAGGAGGTAACATGAACTTGAACATAGGAAGTTCCATCTAAATATGAGGAGGAACTTCTTTCCTTTGAGGGTGGCAGCACCCTGAAAGAAGCTGCCCAGGGAGGTGGTGGAGTCTCCTTCTCTGGCGACATTCAAAACCCGCCTGGATATGTTCCTGTGCAACCTACTCTAGGACGGGGGGGTTGGTCTAGATGATCTCCAGAGGTCCCTTCTAACCCCATATCATCCTGTGGTTCTGTGAGGGAGATTCAGACAAAGGGTGACTTAGCTGCAGACCCAGACTGCAAAACCATGATTATTGATGCACCTGGAGCCTCAAACCATATAGGCCCTAGAGAGAGAGGATCGAGAACTTATCAGTGCTCTCCTTATGGGCTCTTATCATCTCATGAAGTCTCTGGAACTGGTGACTTGGCCTGCCTGGGTCAATGCTTCAAGACCAGCGATGGCATAACTACATGGCAATCTCTTGACATGAAAGCGTTGCACAAAGAACCTCATGTATAATACACATAAGAAATATTTGTAAGAAATATGCACTCCTGCTTGTCCTATTCACAATCCCACTTCTTGTCTTGATTTCTTTTCTATCCCCTTTATATATTTTTGTCCAAGCTCTGCCCTTATTGCCATCAGAGTCCCCAAAGCTTCTTCATTCCTCTTGCTGTTGGGCTGAAACGTTACGATGGCACCACCTCAGGCTCACCAGCCTGTCTCAGGCGGGTCCAAAAACATCTGACAGCAGAGCCCATAGCTCTTCTGCCCTGTTCCCAATTCAGCCACAAACATGATGGCAGGATGAAAGCAAATCTCTTCAGGGGTTATTCCAGAGCTGCTGAACCCACCACCATGTGTGGATGAAATGCTCTCGGTCCCTCCCTGTATCACCCTTGTATCACCCCACCTATCTGTTAGAGGAGATGATTATAATAACCAGCTGCCTTGGATGATGTTTTGAAGCTAGGCGCTTGTAAATGCTTGAAGATATTTGGATTAAAGATAGGCTAAATAAAAGCTGATATGAGAAGTGAAGCTTATGACGTGCTGTAAGACGAAGGGCTAGCTTTCAGGCTTTTCACTGGGCTTTAAATCATACCTCTTCTTTTGAATAATAATGTAAAACCATAAAACCTTTGTTACTGAGAGGCAATATTGTATTGAAATCAAAATAGTATTCTATTGTATAGAAATCAAAATCAAAATCATTTTGTATTGAAATCAAAATAGTTTCTTTTAAAAATACTCAAGCTCTCTTTAGACTGCCAAGTTCTTCGTCAGATATTTAACCCCAACTCAGAACTTGAACTATTGCCATTTGCCTTAAAAATTTTAAGCATCAGTAGAAAAATAAACCACAAATAAATTCATTTTGAGTACTGCAGAGTACACAGACACGAGTTGAAAAGCAATTGTTAAACAAGCAAGTAATCTCCTAATCATAACAAAAAGAGAGCGCCATAACACAAGGTGAAAATAACCAGAAAGCAAACAGAACACACCATTGATTGAGTCCTTCATTATCTAGGATAGCTTTTAATGGAGGAACCTGTCTGTGTGTCATTGCTCTTATCTCTCCAAAGGCAGTATGCACACACTGTAAAAATCAGTCTCTTCATTTTCTGCTTGAAAAGATCATTGTGGGGAAAAAAAAAAAGTGTCAGGGAGTGGAGGTCATGCTGATTTATTGGCAATTAAACCTGCAGGATTTCTGCACTCCTTTCAAAACAAAGTATCTCTGGGTAATTCATCCTGGCAGATTACATAGTGGGCTATCTACTAAAAGGTGTGAATCTTTTTGTTTGTGCACAACAGAAACAATTGACTTGGTCTTATTTAGGAAATTGCTACTATTTTCTGTAGGGTATTTGTATTACCCATGAAGAGAGGGAGGTAAGGTATTTCTTAAGAATGCAAGGTTCTTTCCAGTAGTAAAAATGCTGGGTTTGTTCCTCATGCATTGTTGAGGATAGCAAGTCTACCGATAAACTTCCTCCTCCTTGAGAGTAAAGAGATGATGATACTAAATATATAATCCCAGTGCATTGCTAAGGAAGACACATTTTCTTTACTCCACGTGATTTATCCATATGTGAGTAGATACCTCTGCATGAGCTTTCAAACCAGGCTGACAATTTTCCAGCTGTACCATTTAGAAGTCTGAAAAGCAGTATCCCCCTTAAGTGGCAGAGCTGAACTAGCAAAATGTTCACTATTTTGTTTTGGCAGACCCGTCTCACGCAGGTTTGGGCTTACATCATTTATTGAGCTAGCACAAGCTACACCAAACAACCAGCTGCAAGTATGATTGATGTTGCCACCCAAAATGTTTTCCAGCACAGCAGTGATATCAAACTCTTTCTAACACAGGTAAGTTCTTATCTTTGTAATCATAGAATCATAGAATGGTTCAGGTTGGAAGGGACCTTAAAGATCATCCAGTTCCCTGCCATAGGCAGGGATACCTCCCACCAGACCAGGTTGCTCAAAACCCCATCCAGCCTGGCCTTGAACCCTTCCAGGGTTGGGGCAGCCACAGCTTCTCTGGGCAACCTGTTCCAGTGTCTCACCACCCTCACTGGAAAGAATTTCTTCTTAAGATCCAATCTAAATGGTTTTGGATATTCGGTATTGTAGAGTCGTGATTGGCGATTCAACGTATTTATTTCTGTTCTTGGACATGCAACGTGCAGAGCAGGAATACTACAACCAGCACTGAACATCTTCCCCATCAGTGTGGTGGCCTTGGTGGTGTGGCTGAGGAAGCACCCAATTATTCCTTTTGCCAGATAATATTGCCCCTAAGACTTCCTTTGTAGTTACCTGCTTGTCTGAGCTCTGGGCTGCACTGGAGAGATACTCAGTGGAGAGGAATAGGTCTCGGGAGATGTTAACAGACCCTCAATCTTAGGAGGAACTGTTAAGGGTGGAAAAAAACCCAGCATATCCAGTCCCTAAAATGAGGGACTTTGGACCTTTCTGTGTATAGCTAGAACCAGATCTGAACAAGAACTTCAGCACTGAGTCCCATTTAGGACATCGCAAGAGACAAGAGAAAGAGCAAGTGTGGCAGGAGGCAGGATGGGGGGAGTAGAAATGCTACAAGTGACCCACTGCACAGTGTCCCTCGTGGCTTTGCCTGGAGCGAGGACAGAGATCGGATGGCAGACTAGACCGGTGGCATGAGAGGAAAACAGGAGACATTCCTGGACAGAAACCTCAAGCAGAACATTATGATGTGGGAGCCAAATAAGCAGACACATGACCTGGAGAAAGAGGAAGTTGCTTTGAAGTTATTCCTTCAAACAACCTGCCAATGCAAATTGGAGATCCCGCTTGCAACAAGAAGTCCTAGGAGAGGCCAGTGTCCAACCTGTGCTGGACCAGCATTTCTCTCACAGCATCCCTGGGCAGAAACAAAGATATCCTGCAAACAGCACCCTAGTTTGCTCCTCTGAAGGACCCAATGCCATTCCTGGGTGGCTTAACCTGATGAACTTTTCTTATGCCAGCTTTCTGCAGGGTGATACACTGGTTGAAGGTCACCAGGATCAGGGTGGTTTCATGATGCTGAGGCACTACGAAGCCCAGCTGATGGTACACGTGTGGCAGAAATCCCAGCACAGCAACTGGGCCTTGGTGGCTCTCGTATCATACGTCCATGCCACCGCACCTCCAGCACTTGCCCCTCTGCTTTTTAGTGGTTCTCTTCTTGCCCTTCCCTGCTCTCCATACTCTTAGGTCATACCTGAGACCACTGGTCATGTGTTCTCCTTCAGATGGCAGGGTGGGTGACTGGCTTGGGTGAGGAGGTGCTTTCATAGTGCTGAGTGGCACGGATCAGGTTAAGCTGATATGTCTCGTGGAGAATCGCTGCTGTGCCCTCTCCTTTCTGGAGAAGCAGGTTTCAACTGCTGGGAGGCAGGTTTCATTGTTCTCCACATCCCAGGTCTGGATGGCCATCCTTGCTGCCCGGGGAAAGCCTTATCCCAGGACGCAGATTTAAATGCCATCTACAAGTAGCACCTCAGATCAAAATAAGAGAGAAGGTCTGAAGATGTTGACCCTGACATGGGAGAGGTGGAAGGGCCTATTTTCTGCCCAGAGCAGAAAAAAAAAAAAAACCACCCAAAGTGCTTCTTTTTTATTTTGCTTTTTGCTTGCATTTCACCACCTGTGGTGAGAGCAAGACAAGAAGAGCCATGACTGTGCCCTGGAGGGGAGAGGGCAACCACCCTCTGGCAGAAACCATGCAGGAGCTGGTAAGGAGAGCTGTGGTGATGAGAGCGGCCTCGGCAAAGCTATCACGGCATGTCCTTGTGTGGGCAGTACCTTCAAGAACAGCACTGGAGCCGCGCCAGGAGGCACCAGCAGCCTCTGCTGAGTCTGTCTTGGCTCTGAGCAGGAGTTGACAAGGGTAGGATGAAGGGTGCCTTCTGCCAGGTCCTCAGCACCTGCCTCCACCTCTGCAGCCCATCATGTGAATTCTGCCTATGGCTCGTTTTAGACATGAGTGCAATATGAGGTGGAAAGCTGAAGCCTTTCTAGGGGTTGCACTGGGCTTTCTTTGGTCTCCCTTGCCCCCCTCCCCAAATCCACTGCTGCAACCACCGGTCACTTCACAGGCAGTGGCAGAGTGGAGGTGACCCTGGTTGGTGATGGAGGTAAGGGCTTAAAAATCATAGAATCATACAAGGTTGGAAGAGACCTCTGGAGATCATCTAGTCCAACCCCCCCGCCGGAGTGGGTCTACCTAGAGCATGTTGCACAGGAACTTGTCCAGGTGGGTTTTGAATGCCTCCAGAGAAGGAGACTCCACCACCTCTCTGGGCAGCCTCTTCCAGTGCTCTACCACTCTCACAGGAAAGAAGTTCCTTCTCATGTTTAGGTGGAACTTCTTATACTCAAGTTTGTGCCCATTTCCTCTTGTCCTGTCACCGGGCACCACTGATAAAAGACCAGCCCCATCCTCCTGACACCTTCCTTTAAGTATTTCTAAGCATTGATCAGATCCCCCCTAAGTCTTTTCTTCTCTAGACTAAAATGACCCAAGTCCCTCAGCCTTTCCTCGTAGGAGAGATGCTCCAGGCCCTTAATCATCTTTGCGGCCCTTTGCTGTACCCTCTCCAGCAGTTCCCTGTCTTTCCTGAACTGGGGAGCCCAGAACTGGTCCCAGTGCTCCAGATGGGGCCTCACCAGTGCAGAGTAGAGGGGCAGGATGACCTCCCTCAACCTGCTGGCCACGGTCTTCTTGATGCACCCCAGGATGCCATTTGCCTTTTTGGCCACAAGGGCACGTTGCTGGCTTATGGTCATCCTATTGTCCACAAGAACTCCCAGGTCTTTCTCCTCAGAGCAGCTCTCCAGCAGGTCAGCCCCCAACCTTTACTGGTGCAGGGGGTTATTTCTCCCCAGGTACAGCCCCCTACACTTGCCCTTGTTAAATTTCATTAGGTTTCTCTCGGCCCATCTCTCCAGACTGTCCAGGTCTCTCCGGATGGTGGCACAACCTTCTGGGGTGTGAGCTACCAGGCCTAATGCAGAAGACCCTCCAGAAAGCTTCAAATCTTGGTTACTACCTTTATTGATCCAGATTTCCTGGATTTTTAACAACATAGAACGGTTAAAAGCCAAAAAGGACCTAATGTGGGGACGATGAGGAGCAGAAAGGGCTGAGGAACATAAAGGTGACAACCTTTTCCAGGAGGTGTAGAAACATTTTATTTCATTTGCAGTGTTGCGCTACGTCCTGGTTGAACTAAAATGCCCGTTCAAAGGCCAAGTTTTATTTAATTTATGTATTTATTGTTTCCGTGAGGGGGTGGTGACTTCAGGGCACTTTCAGCTTTTTATCTTTTTAGGGTTAGTTTGGTTTGTAGTTGGTTGGCGGTTTTTTTTTTCCTGCCACTGAAACAGAAGGGGCGAGAGGGGATATGTTCCTGCTGAACTCAGCTTGCGTTTTGAACCGTAGAATCATAGAAGTGTTTGGATTGGAAGGGACCTCAAAGATCATCCAGTTCCAACCCCCCTGCTGTGGGCAGGGACACCTCCCACTAGACCAGGTTGCTCAAAACCCCAAGATAACAAAAGGGTAAGTGGAAAAAATACCCACAAGCGGTTCTGCTTTAAAGGGCAGGGTTGCAAATACAGTTGAGGAGTGAGTGTGGCTACCAACCTCGGTGGCCCCGCACCCAACTTTTCACATGATATATTGAAGCTGGATGGATCTGGGATTCAAACATATCTTCTCTTAGGTCAAAGCAGCTCACCCTGGTCCCCAACAGGCAAACAGGTCTCAGCTCAGGCCCCCGCTCCTCCCTCTGAAGGAGCCGGAGGTGTGGTAGCCGTTGGGGCAAGCTGCAGCCCATGCTTTCTGGGAGGCAGAGGGCTGGGAATTTAGGCAAAAGAGCCTCTTATGGACAAAGCACTGCTGGTACCAGCAGCATGAAGTCTGTTTTTAATGCTTTAGGAACGGGAAGGTGCTTTCAACATTAGATGGCTTCAGTAATACACAATTAATATAAGTGCACTTCTGTTGTCTGCCGAGAGGGTTGGACGGGCCCGGATAACTTCTGAAGCTGGAAAAAGAAAAAGAAAAGGTCGAATGATTCATAATGCGCTCAGTCACTGGAAATTCGGTAGGAGCAAAATGAAAGTTGCCGAGATCAATTTATTCTGGTCAAAAAACTGTGTGGTTGGACTCTGCTTCTGATGCTGGTTGCACTTCACGGTGCAGAAGAAGGAGCCCAGACGTATTTGGATTCGACCCTCCACCTTTGGGAGGATATTCTGCCTGTATAACCCTAGGCCAGGTTTGTCTTTGCTCTTAAAAAACCCATGAGGTTGCTTTCTGAAAACAGGAAAGGGTAAAGGGAAGGGGAGGGGAGGGCAAGGGAGCGACAAATAAGGAAAGGAAGGAAGGAAAGGGAGGAAGGAAGGAAGGAAAGGGAGGAAGGAAGGAAAGGGCGAGAAAGAAGGAAAGAAAGAAAGAAGGAAGGAAAGAAAGAAGGAAAGAAAGTGTCCCGGTTTGAGGTAAAACCGAACCAGTTTTCTGTTCTGCAATTTTACATTTTAGTTAGGTCTCCTCTAACTCTCTGAAATTAACAGCATATTGTAGAGAAAACTGCTCATTCTCAGGATGATAAGGCCAATGGATAAGGCCAATGTTTGTGCTACATGCCAAGGAATGGTATGCAGAGAGGCCCGTGCTTATACTTATTGCTATAACAACCAATATCAGCCAGTTTTCATTATTTGCCCCTTAGAGGGTTGGAAACGGAAAAGCGTAGAGGGGTCCCACCCGTGGGGAGGAACGGACAGGACAGGTGACCCAAACCTGACCAACTTGGGTATTCCATCCCGTCTGCCCCCTGCTTAGTATAAAAGCTGAGGGATCAAAGGGTCAGCCCCTCCTTTGGCTTCTACCAAGATGGCCGACATCTGAAGAGGACCCTGTCTGTTCGACTGCCTTTGATCCCAATCCATGTGTCCCTGACTCCAGAGCTGGAATCCAGTTCCCATCCGTTGCTGAGTCCAGTCTGGGACTTCCCCAGTGCCTGACGGTGACGGGACTGATATCCTGGGAGCTTAATACAGTTTTGTATATATTGTATCCATTTCATTATTTTCTTCTTTTTTATTTTAATATTAATTCTTCATTAAAGTAGTTTAGTTCGTTCTAAACTGCTCTATCTCCTTATCTCTTCCTCTCCTCTTCTTTTTTCTGGGGGGGGGGGAGAAGGACTATCTGTTGGTCCGGTTGCAGTGATTTCGGCGGAAACCACGACAGAAGAGAGAGGAGAGGAGAGGAGAGGGAGAGGAGAGGGAGAGGAGAGGGAGAGGAGAGGAAGGAAAGAGGGAAGGAAGAACTGGTTTCAACTAATGTGGAGTGGGGGAATTTCTTTGAAAAACGTTCCTGTCCTCCCTCAGGAGGCAGGCAAAACCCGTCCTTCAGAAGGCAACGAAACCTTGGAAGGGCGAATAAACTTTTTTTTTTTTTTTTCCTCCAGCAGCGGATAGACCGCCCAAGAAAACTCTCACCCCTGCCAGCGGCTTCCCGAGGTCCTCTTCTTTACGGTGACGTTGTAAAAAACCTTGGGGAAATATATTTTTTTTCCGGTGGGGAGGGGGGAAGTTGGTAAAACGCATCAGCGCATGGATGCGGAAAGGGAAATTTGAAATTTGTGGGGGGGATAGTAAACTTTCTCAGGGGGTGAGGATGCTTGGGGTGGGATGCGGAGCCTGAAAACACCCTCGTTCCCTCCCCCAGCACCGCCCCGTCGGCCCCGGGGTGGCGGCGGTGTCCAACGGGGGGGCGGTACCGGTGACGGGGGAGGGAGGAAAGCGGGGGGGGGCGGATGGGTGGGTGTGTGTGAATTTGTTCCCGGTTGCCATGGGGAGGCGGGGAGGGCGGTGCCGCCGCTGCCGCTGCGCAGGGAGCAGCTGCTCCCGGACACATCCCCCCGCTGCCATATTGTGTCCGCGCCGCACGGCTTCATGACCGCGGTGAGTAGGAGCCGGCGTGTTCGGTTTTTTTTTTACACTCCCCCCCCCCCCTCCTTTTTCTTTCCCCACGCCTCTTTTTATAGCTTCCTGCCCTTTCTGTGCTTTAGTGTTCACGTTTTGCGGGGGTTCGGTTTATTTTTTATTTATTTTTTTTTTTTTTTTAAAGGGTTACGCGCGGGTCCCGATGGTACTGTGGGGAGGGCGGGGGGGGCTGTGTGTGTGCTGTGGGCTGGTGTGTGTCCCCCGCCCCTCGGGGATGCGGCGCCCCACGCGTGGAGGGAGCGAAGAGACATCCCCTTTCTCTCCCTCCTACGGCGTGGGGACGACGCGCGGCGCTTCCTCTTCAGCCGCTCTCCATGACGATGGCGGGAGGGGGATGCACATGGTGCGTGGGGACCCCCCCATCCATCCCCACGCCGTGGCGGGAGCGACACACACGCCCCCCACGCCCCCGCTCCTTTCTCCCCCCGCCCCCCTTATTCCCCCGCAGCTCCTCCTCCCGGCGCGCCTCCGCGGAGCTTACGCCCGCGGTTTTTACGCGGGTGACCTCCCCCGGCAGCGCAGACCCGCGCTTCTCCCGCCCTTCCCAGCCGGAGGGGGGGAGGTAGGGGGGCCAGCGCCATCAGAACCCTCCGGCCCTTGTTTGGGGGTCTTATTCCGGGGCGCCCCCTTGTCCCCGAAGCGGGAGGGAATAGCCCCTCCCCAATACCCCGCAAAGGGTCAGTGGGTTGCAGAGGTGAGGGGGCAGCGGGAGATGCCTTCCAGTCGGGGGGGTCCCGCTTTTTGGGGGTAAAACATGCTGGAGGCAAAGCTGGGATCTGCACGTGGCACTTGGGGGTGTCCCTGGCTTTTTTTGGGGGGGCGTGGTTGATAGAGTCGAGGGCCGGGAAGCGCAGTGGCCACTGAGGAGCAGCATCCCATTGCCCACCTGGCTGCCTCCTGCTCGGACACAGGGGGTACTCCCGGTCGGATACTCCCTGGCTTTTTTTTTTGTTCATAAAGGTTTGGATCCTGACGAGGCCTGAACAAAGAGTATAGAAGACAGAGAGTAAAAGCAGAAAATAAGGAGAAACCTTGAGCGGGGCCCAATAAACTGTCCCCCCCACACTCCTCCCCACCGACCTGGGGATGGATGTTGCGGGTGAAATGTGAAGTTAAAAATATGGGATTGTGTTTGATTGGAATGCTGGGGAGGTGATTTGACTGGGTGCGTGGCTCACCTGTGAAATCAAGGTAATTTTATATATACCATACTCTCTCTATGGATATACACACACACACAGAGACACTCTCTCTCCAAATCCCGTTGTTGGTGGACTTGCATTTAGGTAGGACTTCGGTAACAGCTGGGTTGTTAACATATCGTGCGAAATCACTTCTGTTGGGTTGCTTGGTTTGGGGTCTTTTTTACCTCTGAGGAGCCCGTTGTGATGCTACATCTACACAGGATAAATGAAGCTGGCGTTACCTTGGGGCTTTGAGCAACCTGCTCTAGTAGGAGGTGTCCCTGCCCATGGCAGGGGGGTTGGAACCCCATGATCTTTTAAGGTCCCTTCCAACCCGAACTATTCTATGAACTCTTTTATGTCAGAAAAGTTGAACTAGTTTGCAGTTGTTGTCTTTTTTTTTTTTTCTTTCTTCTTGGCAGGTGCCAACTCACATTTTCCAAGAGAGCTGGGACACATCAGCTCTGAACTGAGAGCTGTATAGTATCAATTAACACGGCACAGAGCTTGAGCTAATGAACTTAGCTGAGTACCAGGCTGTGCTGTTCCTCAGCTGGGCCTTGTGCTGCTGCAGTGGTTTGGGCTTCTGCTTGTGTGGCTTGAGTTTTGTAGAAATAGGGAGGAGATGGTCATTCTCACTCTGTACGTGCCTAAAGCATGTGTAGGGCTTTTCTGTGCTCTTAGTGTATATTTTTTCCCCATGAGCTGAGTGGTGCTGCTGTACCACTCAAGCTTGCAGAGCGTGGTGGAGATGCTGCAGTGGCTGTAGCTGCTGCCTTGGCTGTAGCACCAACCCCGTATCACTTCAGGCGTGAGGCCCTCACAGCTCTCGGGGACCTTGCTGTAATAAAACTTGGTTGATGTCTTCCTCATCAGTGTCTTGACCAGAGGATGAAGCTGTGATCCCTTTGGGTGCTGCTGCCGAGGCTGCAATGAAGGCGCTTCCCAGGGATTGCTCAGCCCAAGAAGTAAGATCATAGAATGGTTAGAGTTGGAAGGGGCCTTAAAGATCATGGAGTTCCAACCCCCCTGCCCTGGGCAGGGACACTTCCCACCAGACCAGGTTGCGCTAAGCTCCATCCAGCCTGGCCTTGAACATCTCCAGGGATGGGGCAGCCACAGCTTCTCTGGGCAACCTGTTCCAGTGCCTCAC
>JAOQGH010000023.1:10268022-10288490 GCA_025769975.1 Gallinago jamesoni | reverse complement strand
CCACCCAACTTGGTGTCATCTGCAAATTTGCTGAGGGTGCATTCGATCCCCTTGTCCAGATCATTGATAAAGATGTTATCTGAACTGGCCCCAGTACCTCGTGACCGGCCGCCAACTGGATTTCACTCCATTCACCAAATATTAAACTGACTCTCCCTTCTGATCTCTAGCTTGCCAATAACCCATCTTAATTCCTGCATTTAATATACTGTTATATAGGTAATATATGTTAATATACTTGCTTTAACCTGTGTCATAACAGTGTGTGTCTCTGCGTGGTGCGGACACAAGCCGAGGGTGCTCTTTCCTGTACAAATTATTCTTCTGACTTGTACGATTTTACCAGTGACTTCCTTCTTCCCCGCTCTCATTTCCCACCCTGTTCCTCAAAGAGCTGGCTCTGGCTTAAATAAACCAACAAACCACATAGCAAAAGTCAACAGACAAATTCTGGACCCGTGTGCTCGGAGGTCAGCCCGAGTGGTAAGAGGTTTGTTATCAGAAGTGCATGCAATGCCTGGCGTGCTCAACAGCCTTTCGCTGTAGATAGAGGTCCTGGAGCTGAGTGGGCATCAAGAAGGACTGTCTTGTACTGGTAGGACTGAACGTTGCCGCTTCTCAACATCCCTGCTTTTACATTAGGGTGGTGTTTTTCCAAGCAGCAGCTTTGCCCTGGAGAAAAAAAAAAAAAAAAGCATTTTTTGCTGCTATATGGTGAGGGCAGTGCAACTCCCCCATAGCCAAGTCCTGATGAGTGTTAGATGGGCTTTTAATGTGGCTCCAGGTGCTGTAATGGAGTAACTGAGATACTGGAAGGTGTGCCTACATGAAGGATGTGGACCTGAGCCATGACCACATGCTGGCACAGATGGCAAAGGTCTTCTTAAAGGACTGGGTGGCTCTATCAGGGAACAGACACATGAGTTTCAGAAGAATTGGGGCAGGGAAATCTCCTAAATGGGTGTACCAAGTTCCTATGGTCTGTGGATCTGCCAAAGACCAGCTGTTTCCAGCCTGGAAACCCTTGCCATCTAGGAGTTACCAGTCAAACCTTCTGTCTTGGCATGTGGGCAGCAGGAGCCAGTCCTGTGCTTACCCTGCTGACTCCACCTGGTCTGGTGGGAGGTGTCCCTGCCCATGGCAGCAGGGTTGGAACTCGATGATCTTGAAGATCCCTTCCAACCCAAACCATTCTGTGATTGTATGATTGCTGGGCTGAGAGTGGCTGAAGGAAAGCCTTGCTGCTGGATGAGACCCTTCTAGTAGGAAAAACAAAATGTGGAGTAGATGTCACCACTACCAGTAAGGTGATGCTGATGTGCACTGTCAGCATTTTCCCAAGACTCTAGAGACTGCACAGCTCTCTAATTCCTAAGAACAGAAACTGCATTTGTCAAAAATTATAAAAAAGCCCCTCCTGAAGCTTTGCCAGAGCTTCCCCATTTCCAGCACACAGTAGTTGAATCTTTACCCTCTACCCTGCTTAGAAAAGGACTAGATGAGGGTACTGCTCCAAATTCTTCTGACAAAATAAGCCTGTGGCACACGCAGACTCCACGGGGGATGTCAGGAATGCTGCAGACCCCTTTGGATGAGCTCCTTGGGTCTCACTTGTTGCAGTGAGTGGTGGTAGCTTGCAAACTTGTCTTGCTGGTCCTAATTGCCTGTAACCATGTCCTAGCAATGCCTCTGGGTGCTCCTCTGAGACAGCAAGATAATTTTGTATTTTCTTCCCTTTTTTTTTTTCCTTTGTTAATGGCATCTTAATTGTGTCTCAAAGGGAGCATGTAGTCAGGTTTCTCCTGTCCCGAGTGCCTGTGGAAGCAGAGGTGCCTGTGGCAGGCTGCACAAGAGGAGCATGTTTTGTTTTGTAATGTCAGGATAAGAAGGGCTTTAAAACCCTTTCGGATGAACCTGGGCTCTCATATTAGAAGACTGTAAATGTGTGAGGTGAGGGGAGGGTCTGTGCCCCCCTATCCCCCTGCCATGGTGGGGCAGGCTGCTTGGCTGCTTTCCAACACCTCCCTGCCTATTGCTGCTGGCCGTCAGCTACAAAATCATCTCTTGGAGGTCTGGCAGCAGAAGTGTGAAGAGTCCTTCCTTGTCTTTGCCATAACGCTAATATTTTGGTTTGGATTTTGTGTTTCAAAGTGAATCTTCTGATTATTATTTTTTTTCCCCCCACTCACCCGCGTGAGCTGCCACTGAAGTGGTGGTTTTGGGGCGTGTGAATTGGATTCGTTTTGGCTGGTGGTAAGCTGGAGGAGGTGCTGCTCCTCCAGGAATGCCCTGACTGCTGTTCAGAAGACTCTGCTGTAGCAGATCTGGAGTTAAAAAAAAACAACCTAACCTCCAAAGCACATGGAGGTGATCCCCCAGGACCAAGTCACTCACTCCGCAGAGCTATTTCCACTGAGCTGCACCACATCATGCTGCAGATGTAGCCAGGGATGGTGGTTCGCTTTGCATGTATTTTCATGTATATGTGGCAAATCTCTGCTAAAACCGTTTCTGTATGTGCCTGTTGTGTTGCTGCTGGATCTGTCAAAGTGGTTTGTCAGGGTTTAGCCCAGGTGATAGACTTAGGAGCTGAAATTCCCTTTCTCATTAGAGCTACGGTTGAGCTTGTGTCATCCAGACAGACGAGATTTCAGTGATTCTCTGGAAATGGCGGTTGGGAGCTGCTGAACAGCACGGGGATGATGCTGGAGCCAGTCACTGGGCCTTCCAGTGTACCTGCTGTGGCCTTGGTGCCCCTGGAGATGTGGAGGTGTGATTGTGAGCCAGCGATCCTCAGAAGATACTCAGAAGATACGGCTAATTGCATCTTTAGCACTGTCACGTAGCCTGGGGGTTGGGGGGACAGAGGTCTACAGAGAGAGGTGGCTTTTTCTGAGAGAGCAGTGTCTGATGTATAGCACAGGAGGACTTGAACTAAAAAGCAGTTTGGAGTTGGAAGCCCTGAAGAGCCTCCCTGCTCTTTGCTGGGCTTGCTTTTACAGTTGTGAGTTTGTGGATTTTTTTTATTAATCGATACCACTGGGGAGAAAAGGTGTGAGGAGGCCTCTCTTTTGCTCAATGTCTGATTTTTAGGACAAATAATTTTCCTCTTTATGTTGAAAGAACTAGCAGGCTCAAAAATTATTTTTTTCTTTATATAATAAAGATGTGAAGAAACCCTTGAGAAGAGCAGGAGGTGCTTTATCATAGAATCAGAATGGTTTGGATTGGAAGGGACCTTAAAGATCATCAAGTTCCAACCCCCCTGCCATGGGACCTATATTGCTTAACTTTTGGTATATCGAATTTAATATCAAGTATGGCTAGCACAGTGGTGCTTATGTTGTTGGGCACATCAAAAATATATAAATTAGGCTTTCAGATTTTGGGAAAAGTGGGAATAAGCCATTGTGTAGCTAGGCATCCAGCAAGTTGCTTCGATGGGGTGGTATGAAGTTAAATGAGTGCGTGGCTGTATCTAAGCAAAGAGAAAGCCACTTTGGTTTCTTACTTAGAAACCTGTTAATCAAAAGACTGCTGATCAATTCACTGATGCCTGGACAGGCACTCAGTTTGGGAGCATCCATGCAGGTGGCCTGAGGAGCTGCCTGAGGACGATGTACATCAGCCATCCAGCGGGAGGTGCCTACATCATTGCACTGTGCTGCATCTCGGGGATATTAAATTAGATATCACTGTGACAGCCTGGCTCCTGGATGCTTCTAATTCGCAGTACTTCTTTCTTGCAGGTCAACGGAAAAGGTTCGTTGTGGTGTGTTGACCCAGAATATAAACCGAACCTTGTCCAAGCACTGAAAAAGCAGCCATTTCCCTCAGCACTCGCCTTTTATACTCCGCCGGCGTCACCACCGAGGTAGGTGAAATTTCTCATCCCAGTATGGTGCACACTTATGTTACTCCACCCAGCAGAGGAGATGCCCACACGGATGTTGATGGGTTGTTACCAGCTGCCACCTGAGAGAAGAATTAGGTTGCTCAGAGAAGTTGTGGATGCCCTATCCCTGGAGGTGTTCAAGACCATGCTGGATGGGGCTTTGAGCAACCTGGTCTGGTGGGAGGTGTCCCTGCCCATGGCAGGGGGGTTGGAACTCGATGATCTTTAAGGTCCCTTCCAGCCCAAACCATTCTATGATTTCATGATTCTATGAATTTGAGTGGGGGTTAGATGAGACTGACGAGACAAGGCGGGGAGGTGTTATGAGCTTCTCAGATAGAAAGTCGGGGGTTCGTGTCCTGGGTGTCTTCATAACTGTGGGAGAGTTTGAAAGGAGATGGGGGCTCTGCTGGATGCTTACTGGTGAGCCACATTTCTCTGGAGGTCAGGCAGTCCCAGGAACTGGATCAAAATCCTCCTTCAAGCACAGTTCCACAAAACAATCAATGCTTTCATTATATGAAGTGCTTAGAGAGGCTGGACGAAGAGGGGTGTTTTCCTCCGAAGCTGTTAAAAGCATTTTGCAGCCAGGATGGGAAGAACAGCCTTTACCATAAACGTACTCTTGAGGTGGAGCATGCAAGACTTCTGAAATCAGGGCTTCCTCATCTGACACGTTTTTAAGATTGGGCAATAGATTTTGGAGAACTTGAAGTGAACATCATGTTTTCTTGGCTGAGGAAGAGGAAGGGCAGCTGGGTCAGCCTATAGGGATGGGGAAGAGGAAGGGCAGAAAGCAGAGAGGAACACATTGCTGTTGTTGGTGAGCTCAGTTGTCAGGTTAGCACATGGCAGGTTTATCTAGTTCAGCAAAGAATTTGGGTGAGATAAGAGATAATTAAGGCCTCTGCACATTGCCCTATGCCTTAACCTTATCAGTGAGGAGTTTCCCTCACAAACAGGAGGAACTGGGATTACTGGAGCAGGATGTAAAGCTGATAAACATTGAGCAGACATTTCTAAGGGTCCAACGGGCATTGAGCCTGAGAGCTGGCACCTCCATGGAAGCCTTAGCTGTCTGGCCATGGCTGAATGCCTGGTGTGGGCTCTTCCAGGTGGGCTTGTAACCTACGAGATGTCAAAGTGGTCTCTGGCTATCTTGAGCCATGATGGGTCATCTTGGCTTTGAACAAGCCAGGCAGAAATATCCAGCTTTCCAGCTTTCTGTGTTACTAAAATAACTCCGAAGTCAAACTGGAAAGTACAAGATGGCTGGTGCTATTGTCAGGCTTTGTTTTATGGGAACAAATATGTTGAAACTACTGTAATTGGGCTCTGGATGATTATGTTTTTACAGGCGATACTGTTTCTACACAGGGGCACATACTTCTGTTTCTCGGTACAACTCGAACGAAGGTTTGGTTCTTGAAAGCTTTGTTAACACTGCCAGACTTTTAAAATTGAGAATCACTGAATAATATGGGTGGGAGGGGACTTCTGGATGCTGTCTGTCCAGCCAGAGGAGCAGAGGATCAAGACAGACTCAGCTGAGGGCAGGTTGTCCAGAACTTTGATCAGTTAAACTTTTAATATTTCCAAGGTCTCCAATGACACAAGCATTGAAGTATCTTGCTTGTATAAACACAGCGTACTGAAATCAGGTGTAGGGAAGGAGAGATTTTTATCTGAACACTGAAGTACTTGCAAGATCAGGACTTTGATTTGAAACTGTTGTTTTCACTAAGGTTTTTTTCCTTCAGTGAAGGATTAGTTACACTTGCCAACAATCACAATTACAAGGAAATCCTGGTCCTAATGAAGCCACATGGCAAAATTCCCACTGACTTCAATACATGAAGGATTTTGCAGTGCTTGTATTTATAAGGGCAACAAAATAAAAACATTTGAAGATACTCGGCTTTTCCCTAATGAAAGCTGGTTTATTTTCCTTTAATAATAATAATAATAAAAAAAAATTGTATGACTTTTAGTCATACACAGGAAAATAGATTTATTATTTTCCCTGCCATGTTGAAAAATTCTTGGATTAGATTTAAATTCTGGCTTAATTTTGGGGAAGGACCTCCCAGGGGTCTGCCTCGTGTGTAGAGAGAAGGAGAAAGCCCAAAGATGTAGCTGGAGAGAGGCTGGAAGGACTGAACAAATTTAACTATAGGATGATGCTTGAATTTGCCTGCAAGTCTCTGATTTTTTTCTGTGGGAGGGCTTGTGTTCATAATTATTTTTACAGTGTGTTCGCGGGGAATATACCTATCACTCAGCAGCACTTTAAAATAAAATTTAAGGTGTTACTTTGAGCAGAAGCTTTCCAAAGCTGTAATCTGTGTCTAGTTACACTGAAACTTGTATTATCATAGATGATTGGCATTTTATTCCCGCACAGCTTGTTCAACAAGTCGGTGCAAGGCCCCTGGCTACATTCTGTTTCTAGTACTACATGTATTATATCCCTGGGCTCTGGGGGATGCTGTGGTCCTCATCTTCCAAATACCTTATGCATATGCATAGCTTGCCTTAATCAATACCAAGCATTAATTTGCCATAGGAAAGCTGTATGTGGATGTGATTCCTGAAGGATTTGAGTTCAGACGAAAGGATGAAGAGGTTTAGCATCTCTTACCTGCAGGCTCCATGTTGGAATGAGTCCGTTTCTTTCCTTGTGAGTTTTTTTATTATTATTTTTAATTTTTTTTCCCATTCTGGGATAGGTTCCCTTTGCATTCCGTTACCCCCGCAAGAAAACATACCAGTCAGTGAACTCGGGTTTTTGAGTTTGGATAATATGATGGCAAGTTGGAGCAGCAAGAGTATTAAATGGGCATCCCTCATTAACAGCTGTGCAAAGTAGCTGATCTCAGGGTGGTTGAGATGTCTAAAATATTTTTGTCAAAATTCACCTTAAAGAATGAAGACTTTAGTTTTTAAAAGCTATTTTAAAAACTAAAGTCATTGTTTGCATTTTAATTAATGACCTAGACAAGGTTTCAGCTGGGAAAGAGTTAATTTTCTTTCTAGTGATTGCTGTGAAAGGAATGTCAATAATACCTATTGTTTTTACTTGTTGCTAAGGGATGTTTACAATATTCAAGGACTTTTTTCAGCTTCCCATAGAAGCATAGACAGAAGGAGGGAATGGCCAATGGAATATTCTGTGCCACAGACCTTATGCTCAGTATATAAATGGGGGGTTAGTTGGGGGGGGCATGAATTCAGAATCACTGCTCAGGACAGTGCTAAGTCACTGGGCACTGAGAGTGACCCCTGTCATTATTATTATTGTTATTTTTCCTTTTCTGTGATTGTTTCTATTAAATTGTCTTCATCTCAACCCACAAGTTTTTTTTCCTCCCTTTATCCCCCTTCTTTCTCCCCCCCTTCCCCCACCATCCTGGGGAGGGGGAGAAATGTGATGAAGCAGCTGCGTGGCTCTAGTTGCTGGCTGGGGTTAAACCATGAAAACAAGTAATTAAAAAAAAATAAAATGTTAAGTGCTTAGCAACTTTGTGATTTGGAGGGGGGGCGGAATTTGTGTCTGTGCCTTATTCTGGAAATTAGAGCTGCCTAAATATGATAAATATAAAAGTTAACAATAGAAATCACCCCATTAACTCCATAAGGTTGTTGTTACAGGTTGTGCTTGAAAATTCTGCTCATCACCCTTTGAATTCTTGTAGTGATGCTACAGAAGATGCATATTGCTGTGTTTCATGCAATTTTAATAGTTGTGTACTATTTCTGCTGTGTTTATTTCTAAGTGTTTGCTAGTACCTTTATAATTAACTGATTAATTGGGACTGGGTGTGTAGCAGAAAACCATTTGAAAGCTTTAACTTGCCCTGTGATCTGTAGGGCGTTAAGCAGTGCTTTGCCAGGTGCAACGCTGGTCTGGCTTCAGATAACTTTAAAAAGATAACTTTAAAATCAGCAAATACTTTGGTTTGGGTTTTTTTGTTGTTGTTCTTCTTCTTCCCTAGCTTTTTGCACAACACTACCTTTTGGGTTTGTTCATCTCCCACCACTGTTTTGATGAGCCACGGACACAACTGGTCCTTACCTATTCTGTTGCTCCTGGGCTCTAAGCATCCCCGTGTGAGCTAATGTTTTGTTCACACGTAGGTTTTACTTACTAAAACCCTACATATCTTTATTTAAAATGCAGCCTTTAGGCGGGTGTGTAAAATCCGTGGAAGGTAGCATCTCTTGCCAAAGAGACTTTTGTTTCGAGTGTGTGTTTTGAGGTATTCTCCAAATGCTGATGATGGCTTATAACCCATCAACCAAGGTGTCAAGCCATCTACTGACAGCAATAGAAATTGTCCACCAAGCCGTGGTGTTTGGGTCAGTTTTGTTTTTACCCTTCTCTGATCATAGTTGTGGGTCTGCTATACTTTGTACAGATCATTTCCCTAATTAGAGCTTGGCTTTGACCTGTTGAATTTCTTTTTAGTAGGTCAGTGTCCCCTCACTACCTAACTTCGGTCCTTCAGCAGAACCATGGCCGGTCTCTCAAAGGTAAACATTTTAATTTTCTTTCACTCTGCTCCCCTGGGTTGAGTAACGAGCATGTACTGAAGCCCAGCTGATGTTGTGTATGGACGTGCTCTGAAGGGTCTGCTAGATTACAGGGGAAAAAAATGATGTAGAAAGCATGCTCGTTATTTTAGCCACCTGTGTATTAAGTTCAAATCAGTAAGATGAATTTCAAGGTGTAATAGGGGACATCTTGTTCTGCCAGCATGGTATTTAGCAGACGCATCGCTCTCAAATACGACCTACTTAAAGAACGAATAGCTCAGTAGAAAAGCAGTCTGAAAGCTACCTATCTCTACACCAGTCTTACTGGTTACCAAGAACTGACAACAAAAGGCAGCAAATTTTAACGTATCAAATTTGAGGATGTGCCCACAGAAGTGCCTTAAAGTTGGTTGGTTGGTGCAGGTGGGTGAGAGAGCATGAGAGGATTTGCAGGGGAACATGGAAAAACGAGTATACTTCAGATGAGTGTCTCACATCCATGTGATACTTTTCACTCACCAAAAAGCTGGGCACAAGCTGGTGTTATTGCGAGTGTAGTTATGGAGGAAGGCCTAAGTTCTGGATGTTAACCCACTTAACCAGTAGCTTTGTGATGTCTGTTTACTTTAAGGTATCACCTTAAAAATTGAAAAATGTTCATTTTAACTCTTGGGAGAGGGGAGTAGGATGGGTTTAATGTAGCATGGGCTCCAAATACAGGCCTTGATATTGTAGGCTGCAGTGCTGCTCCTCAAGCGAGTTTATATCCCTCTGTGTTTCCTGCACTAGTCATGAAGTAGGTGCAGGAGAAAACAAGTCACATCCACAAACAAAAGCTTTTATCAAGAACAAGCTTTATGAGGAGCAGCTGAGGGATCTGGGAGTGTTTAGCCTGAAGAAAAGGAGGCTGAGGGGAGACCTTCTTGCTCTGTACAACGACCTGAAAGAAGGTTGTAGTGAGGTGGGGGTCTGTCTCTTCTCCCAGTTAACAGGTGACCAGACAAGAGGAAATGGCCTCAACTTGTGCCAGGGGAGGTTTAGATCCAATATTAGGGAAAAAATTTACATTTAAAGCATTATTAAGCATTGGAACAGGCTGCCCGGGGAAGTGGTGGAGTCACCATCCCTGGTGGTGTTCAAAAGACGGGTAGAGGTAGTGCTGGTTCGGTAGATATGGTTTAGTGATGGTTTTTGTCAGGGTTAGGTTCATGGTTGGACTCAATGATCTGAAAGGTCCCTTCCAACCCAGGCAATTCTGTGATTCTGTAACTGTTATTTTGACAACAGTCACCAAAACTTGGTGGAGAAAGATTGTATCATGCAGGGGAGGTTGAGCTACTTGGTGTAGCTATATCAAACCTAAAAGGTTTCCCTACTGAGAAAGAATGCAGGTTTTGGGTGGGTTTTGTTGTTTGTTTTCAGGGCATTCCTGCTGAGGTGCAGCATTGCTGTCTTTCCAGTATCGCCTTCCTCATCCCACCAGGATGTACCTATTCTTAGAGATCTGAATGAGTGTTAGAGTAAGAAGGGCTTGGCCATAGTTCTGTCCTATGGATTTGGACTTCTGCTTTTCATGAGAAAAATCAGCCAGCCATCTGGAGATTTAAAAAAAAAAATTAAAAAATTAAGATGGAAATCTCTTTTTTATTGGCAGTCAAATGCCAGTAGAAGTAGTAACAGCTGTTGAACAGAAGATGGTTATTTTGTTTTCTCATATGTACTTTAAAAATAATTTTCTTCATTTAAATAATTTTTGTGGGCTTCAGTACCAGAAGGGAGCTATAGACAGCATGCTGGGATATCACAGCAGTTCTTTTGAAGAAGCCTGTTGAGCACAGGTCTTGGACCTCAGTAGTAAAGCTTAACCCACTGTACGCTTATCCTCATCAAAAATAATCTTTTTTTTTTTTTAAAAAGGTGCTGAAAAGTGAATTGTGCTCATTTTTTTTAAAGGGCTGATTCCAAGAAAAAGCCAGCATGTGTTCATTTGTTGTAGAGGAGTATTGCTAAAGCTCTTTCCAAAGGATGATAAAAGGCCAACAAAGTAGGAGTTGAGCAGCAGAGCAGACAGCCAGCTCTCCGGCTTTGCTAGTGCAAAGATGAGGCTTTGGGGTGAGAAGGTTGATTTTTACTTTTCGGCCACGAACCAGAAACATCAGTTAGGCAGCAAAGCCAAGGGTTATTTTAAAGACAGCTGCCTGGTCCAGTGGAAATGACTGCTGGAGGAGAGAGGGGAGCTCAATTAGTGCTGCCTTAATGGGCACGTTGGTTGCATGTGCACGTAACCAGGGCATGAAGCTGCTGAGATGCTCCGCTGTGCCATATGCACAACCCTTCCTTCCCAACCGGCACAAACAAAAGTCACTTGTTGATAAGTACGGTGACAGCGTCGGCATGTGAATGTCTTTAATTAGACATTAATCCCTGATTCTTGGGTTTAGCTTTGGTAAGTGCAACGGGAGAATCCCGCTTTTGAATGTCATAGTTAAGATACAAGACTGTTTTGTATAAGCACTGTATAATAGTTGTGCTCTGACTAAATGTGTACGTTTTTCCCCTTCACCTGCCCTTTATTTTAGGCCAGTACAGGCAGATAGACATTCTTCCTATGTTTTAGGGACCTCATTTTGTCAGGCTTCCCCAAGATCTAACGTTTTGCTGCTTTTCCTTCACAGAATCCGATATTGATGCTGCTACTGCAATGATGCTGTTAAATACTTCCATTCAACAAGGGATGTTGGACTGTAAGCAGAAGCCATTTTACTCTGTTTTCTTGTCTACCCGGGAGCTAAATCTTTTCTTTATAAAGTTTCAGGAAACCAGTATGGTCTAGTTTCCAAATAGTAAGAGCGATCAAAAGTAATTCAGGTTTGATTATTCCTTCTGTGCTAGCGTTACACAGTTTGAGAGAACCACCTTCTTTTTCTTTTTTTCCCAGTTAATTTTGTTTGTTTGTGGGGTTTTTTTTCTGCAAAGTTCTTCCCTTGCCCTCTGTGCTAGACGGTGAGAAGAGCTTCTTAGCTGCTTCTCTGTTTCTCCAGCTCTTAGTTGTGATGAGCTGAAGGCCAATGTCCTCTGTGGATGACAGCAAATGTGCACAAGATAATATGACTCTTAAATGCTCGCATTCAGCTTACTTTGCAGCCAGGCAGCCGTAGGGTGCTCGTTTTGCAGGTGATCTCATTGGAGTATTTGCTTACTGACCATCTTTTTTTTTAACAGGCGAGAAACCTCAGCCTCTGAAGACACCTAAGAAGAGGAGTTACGGCAGCGCGTTCAACCCTACCAGTTCCATAAATCTGCAGGAAAACGACTCTGCAGCCACCAATATTGATCCGAAGGAGGATCACAACTACAGTGCCAGCAGCATGGGCGCCCAGCGCTGTGCGTCTAGGTCCAGCGTGTCTTCCTTGTCCTCCCTTGATGAGGTGTACGAATTTATCTCCAAGACCAGCCATGAGGGAAGCGACGGCAGCGAAGGGTTTCACAGTGAATTGGACACAGACCTTGACTCTGAAGATGATCCTCTTGGAGACAGTGGCTATGCATCACAACCTTGTGTAGATACCTCTGAGGAAAATCAGCCTAGCAACAAAGCACTCAAGGAGTTATGTCAAGAAATCGATGAGGAGCTGAAAGAAGCGGCGGGGTCCCTGCTCCACCTTGCTGGCATCCAAACGTGCTTGAGTTCCTTAATAAGTACTGCAAAGACCCACTGTCACAAGCAAAGGAAAAAATAGTATGTTTGTCAGTGTTGAATATATACATATATTTTTTTTAATTGTGGCAATACTCTTCTACTTTTACCCTTCACAAGGGAGATCAAAGCCATAAGAGGACTCATTGCTTTTTTATTTTTGGCGCTAACTATAATTTAGCCATTTATTTTTAAATCACTGCCTAAAAAGAAAAAAAATTAATCTTCTCAGATTAGAAGAGATGCATGACTTGTGGAAACCTGAAAGCATACTTCTTAATGATCACTTTTTTTTTTAATAATTGGTTTTACTTTTTTTTTCCCAGAGATATATTTGTTCAGATGCACATTGTGGATAATACATACCTCTCTGCTGTACATCTGCAGAGGTGAATTTTGCCCTGTCTAAGGGCTCTGACTTCCATGTAAAGGATTAAAAAGGAGGAGAAAAAAGAAAGAAAGGGGGGGAGGGGAGGGGGAGCGTCCTGGCCTGAGTTGCCTCCTCCCTCCTGTCCTCTCTTTGCTCTTCTGGGACAAGTCCTGGTGGAAATGCTGGTAAAGCATCTCCAAGTGGCTGCAGTTTTCAGACTGTCTGACCCAGAGGCTGAAAACGTGTAGCTCCAGGAGCTGCTTCAGCAAGATGCAAAGTAACCCCTGGAAGAGTGGAGATAAGGGGGAGCTGAGGTGGGTACCACCCACTGTTTTCTTTTTTTCCCCCTTCCTTACCCCCAGATCTGCTGTGTGCAGGTCAGATTCCTGAAGGAAAACAGGGCTGGGTTTTTTTTCTTATCTTAAGACAAATTGTCTCTTTTTTTGGGGGGGGGGTGTGTCCTTTTCATGCAGATGCACATGTGCATATACACAGCTTGGATGTAGCCAACAGTGAAAGCTGCCGCTTGCCAAATTTGATGTTGTCCTCACGTGACCACCACTGTTGACTGTATAGTAGCTGCCTAGTCCTGCAACATCTCCCCTTCTGCCACGCTGCACCAATTTGGGGGGAAAAAAGAACCCAATGGTTGACAGTGGTGACAGTGTGAAGGAGGTGGAGGCTTTAGGGGGTGAACGGTTGCTGAAGAGGGAACGCCTTACCCCCCCATCTGAGAGGAAATAAATAGCTTCCTTTTGGATCTGTGAACTCTGAATTGCTTTGGGGTTTTTTTTGCCCATTCCCCCCAACAGGTGTTGTTTTTTGTCCCGTGGGCTGTCTGTACCTTTTATTCCCAGATCACTGTGCCTTGTGCTGTGTGAGTCCCTTCAGCCTCCTGCTGCGTGCGGGGCATCTCCTGGGCAAGGCAAGGCTTTAGCCTTTGGATGGATACCGGAGCTCAGGAGGACATCTCTGTTTAGGGAAGAAAATCCTTCACAACTCATTTTTGCAATAAAAGAATCTCTTTAGAGTTCCCAGACATCCTTTGGCCAAAAATGTCTTAGTGGTATAGTGACTCTTTTCCTCTTCTTTTTTTTTTTTAAGTTTTCTGTTCAAAAATGGGTAAGCAGTTCTGTTGGAGTGGGTTTTAACAGTACTGTAAGCATGAGGATGCCTTAAGTATGTTGTGGAATCGTATACAACTATCAAAGGTCATCTTTCCTCTTTTAGAAAGGTAGCACAATGTGCCATCAACGTTCTCACTGGGATGTTAAGCTATTGTTTCCAGCAGGTGTCGGGCAGGCTGCTTGAAAATTAGGAGCAGAGCCACCTTGGAAACCAATGTCCACTGTTTCAGTTGTTGAAAACAGTGCTGGATTGAGCCAAAAGTTAACCTTTCCCTAAACAGGGTATTTTTTTCTGGCTGTCGGGAGGCCTTTCTTTGATCAGTGTGGAGTTGTTTTTCTTTCTGGAGTTTTTTTTTCCTTATTTGTCAGTCTCTTCATGAATACTGCCATAACTGTCTACTTTAAATACAAACACAACCATGCTGCTGAAGGTCTGTTGCTCTGAGGGTCTGTCCCAGTGCCTCTTGAAGACAACAGTGGTGCTCCCGCTGACTCAAATGGCTGTTGGATCAAGCCTGAAATATTTGAGGTTCTTTGTGTTTTGGAATTTAAAGCCAACGTTATTTTGTTTGTTTGTTTGTTTTCAGGCACAAACACTAAGGGGGGGGAAAAATGTGTGGGGTTTGGTTTTGTTTTTTTTTCTCTTCTTTTTCCAATTATTTCAGTGTTAAGCTTGTTTCATTTATTGAAAGGGAAAGAAGAATACTCCGCTGCATTCCTGCTTTGTGTGAACACCCGTTAGCCTACACCCGTAACAGGGCAACATGCCTGTAGATGTGTATGTCTTCTGGATATTACAAGTGGTGCATTAGCCAATTAGGTCTGATTCCGGATGTGTTACTGATGGGATACTAGAGGTAAAACTTTGCTATTTAAAGGAAAATTAAGTACCGACGCAGTGGTTCTTAGGATCTTTGGGATGTGGAGACGCGAATGCTTGGTGGAACTGTGGTTTTTGCTCATGGTTTGCTTTTGGTACCTTGGATGGAAAACTGCAAAGGGCAGAGCTTGTGTCAACGCAACGATGAGGACTGAGCCTCACAGAAACACTGTTAGTACATTATTTCTGGGAATTTTCCCGGTGCCGTGATTTCAGTTGTGCGCTGTTGAAGAGGGGGTGTTGCCTGGCTCCCACTGAAGGTGGCTGCAGCTTCTCAGTAGCTTCCAGGGAAAACTGGATTTAAGGTCCAAGTATTCTGGAAACTGCGGTCACGGGTGGCTTCATGGTTTGGTTTGGTTTCATTCTGAATTATTTTTTTTGCCTCAGATAAAGTTTGAGAAGGTTAATACTTGGTAGGAATGTGGCTGTGCCGCTGTTAATCCTGAAGTTGGTGGTAACGACTTCAGCATTTGCAAAGGGATGGGGTCAGGATGCTAACAATGCATTTAATTACCATACACAATGAGCAATAAAACCATACTAATTAGAAGTTAACAGTGAAAGCTGCGTCCAGCTTCACAGCTTTCAGCCTGGGAGAACTGGAATTCCCTCTCCCCTTGGCGAAGGAGAAGGTGGCCCATCTGTGCCCCTGGCCTGTGCCACCGCGTTGTCCCACACGAAGCACCCCTCTTGGCAGTGGGAGAAGAGCCCCTCTCCTTTCGCTTATATATACCTACTGTTGGGGTTGGGATTGTTTGCCACCTCAGTTAGAGACCCTGTGTATATAGTATAAATGGAGTATCATTAAAAAGTTACTTTGATTGTTGGGGTTTGGGTTGTTCGGTTGGTTTTTTTTAGTGACATATGTAAAATGTTCATGCCAATGGTTGACTCGGATATATTTTGGCAAGAAAAGTATTAACGAACCACATTCAATTCTTTAAATACAGTGAAGAAGTGTATGAGACTCGTGTACACGGGAGAGGCTGCTCTGTTCAGGACAAACCTGATGTGAATTCTGTACAAACCTGTGTTGGCCCTTCAGGTTCCAATACTAAATTACTGCTTTTGCAAAAGTCACATCGAATGTTTCCAAATCTGCCTGTAAAACCTAAGTTGTATGGTTCACAACTCTTCATCAGCCTGAAAAGTAAGTACAAGCTGTGGTTAAAGCAAAGTACACTCATACATTTTAATAATGGCATAGTGAAAATATTTATTGAAAAGGTAGAATAATTTAAATGTTGCACCTGCCATTATATCTTGAAGCACATTCTTCACACCTAACTGCCAGTGCCATTATCGTCTGTTTTATAAATGTACATTTCTTCAAACTAAAAAGTGCATAATTAAAAGTATTATGTTACTGCCATATAGTGATATAAAACATTTTATAATTGCCAATTCGTTGTAACTATTATTTATTTAAAAGTGAATTGTAAGATTGCTTTTTGATCGAATGAACCAGAGTTGTTTTTAAACCGTTCCCGTTAGCTTGTTCCTAATGTAGCATAAGCAACGTCTTTGGGTTTGTTTAGAATAATTTTGCCAGTAGGTGACCAATTCTAACACTTATTCCTCCAGTTTAGTCCTTTCTCCGTTTTAAAAACGATTTACAGAAGTTTAGTTTTTTGTATGCTAATCTCTGTTAATTAAAATGTTTATAAAGTTTATTTTTACCAAAGAGATACAATTCATTATGACAAAATATTGCAGAATAAACTTTGTTTTATAACATTTGTGACTTTTCTGCCCACATTTTTCATTCAGATGATCAAAGGGGCTTTTCTAAAATAAACAGCATTGCAAACAGAAAGCACTGTGTTCTCTCTTTATCTCCCAGACCCTGGTGCTCAGATGGTGCTCCAGGTCCCTTCCCTTGCCATTTCCATCTCTTCCACAAGACTGAGCTGGTGTAAAAAAAAAAACAAAAACAAAAAACAAAACAAAACAAAAAAAAACAAAAACAAAAAAACCCAACATAAAACTGAATGTGTATTTTGTTGTGCATGTGGAAGTCATCTGTCCAGTAACAGAAGTCATAGCAGGATTTGCTTACAGGATGAACCCTACAGATTTATTACCGGTTCATCCATAGCTGGCCCCTAATGTTTGAAAAGCATCTTATTAAGGCCAAGATTTCACCCTTTAACCTGGACCTCGAGGAATGTTTTGACATCTTGGAAATTGCTGAAACACTGCTGATGACGCATCTGTGGTTATTTACAGTTCTATATCCCTATCACTGTGGCCAAGGTGCTTGTGTGATACGCAAAGATCAACAGTGTAAAACAGGGCAGGTAATTTAAAAAACGTGTCCCTGGATAAAGCTGCATAGATCTTGTTTGGTGTTTTTTCCAGTGTTTGCTTTCTTTAGCTATGATTTATGGTGTCTGTTGCATCTTTAGACGTCAGACCATATGGAGGGGCCCTATGGAAGTCCCCCTCTTGGCCAGCAGGAATTAAATACTCCCCCCCGTGCCCCTTCCCTGGGCCAGCTTTCCCCTCAAATGCACCCTTCCAATGCCTGAGAGGCAGAAGTGCCAGAGGAGGGAAACAAGATGTGACATGACCCTTTATCTCTCTTAAAAGCATTGGTCCAGTCCTATTTTTTTTAACCTGCCAGTATCTGTGTAGGAACTGATGGAAACACAACAGTTTCTTTTGCAATACTTGAAGTGACACGGTAGGTTTTAAATAAAACTTGCCGTCGTCACCATATCAAATAATATTTAAATCACAAATTACAGAATATATATGTGTGTTGTTAATATCTTTGATTTAGCGTTCATCTTAATATACTGATAAAAGAACAATTGCTCTAATTAGTTTGGACAAAATCGCAGCCATGTATCATATGTTAATGATATCTTCCTAATTGTTATTCACTATATTGTGCTAAGAGAGCCTTAAGTTCATTGTTAAATTTCCCAAGAGTGTTTTCCTCTGTTACGACTTCACTGGAAATTACCTTCTGTGTGGAGCCACAACTCTGGAAATAAAGCATTAACTGAAGCAATTACTCACTTATACCAGCTTTATACTAGCTTTTAAAATACCAGCTGTATTTTTAGAACATTTGTTGAGGAAATACTTAATAGATTAGATTTATTTTGAAAAAGCGGCTGTCTAAATTTTACACAGAATATGGTTATATTTTCACAGATCCCAAGCATCCAGATAGCTGTAAGTGTTGTTAGTAAATGCATGATCTGGGTTTCTTCAGGATAATTACATCTGAGCGTTAGTCCAGCAGTGTTCCTGGGGAACTTTCCCAGCATCTTTGGACATGAAAACTCCCCTGTTTTTACCTGCCATGCTTGCACCTGGGGCAGCAGAGGAATATCCCCTTTCCTCTAATTTTTTGTCTTCAGATCAGCTGGGTTTCTTCTTCTCCCTTTTCTTCCAGAAGGCTCTCCTGAAAGCCACCTGCTTTTACAGCTATGAACTACTTACAGCCAACATAAGATTATTAACTACCCTCTGCCAGTGCTAGTTTAAACAGCTCTTCATTAAACATGAGAGTGTTTGTTTTCCTATTGCCTCAGTACAAAACCAATCATTTCCCTCCTTAGGCTCTTGACTTCTTAAACAAACCAAGATTATTTGGTTTCCGTTTGGAAGACATGATTCTTCACTCCTCTCAACGGCTTGTGTGTACATCAGATCCAGTTTGAATTCATCCTGCTGCCACATGCACAAGAGGAGCTACAGACACTCTTGCAGGGTGCTGGTGGTTTTTGTAACCTGGCATTAATCCCTTCCTTGACTGCAGCACCACCCTTGCGTCTATCATGGCTTCTCATGGCCTTTACTGTGGTCACGTACAGCCGCTCGACCCTGTTATCAACCAGTATGACCATGTCTTTGTTCTCTTCCTGTCACCACCAAACGGTGAGGCCCCTGTTGGTAGTTTGTAGCCTGGAACCTGATTTAATGAGCTTTGTCCTCATCCTGACTCTTCATGATCTCAGTGACCTTCCTGCTCACCAGAAACTCCTTTCTGGGGCAGCCTGTCCAAACAAAGTGAGAAGGATGAGATTTCTTGGCCATGATACATACTTCATTTCTGCAGGTTGGTGTTCAGCTCATTTTGCAGTTACTTACAGAGCTAGGGTGTGGGGTTTTTTGTTTAAAACAGTGGGGACAGATCACGTGAATCACAGGATAATATGGGGTTGGAAGGGACCTCTGGAGATCATCTAGTTCAACCCCCTGCAGGGTCAGCCAGAGCAGGTCCCACAGGAATGTGTCCAGGTGGGTTTTGAATGTCTCCAGAGAAGGAGACTCCACCACCTCTCTAGGCAGCCTCTTCCAGGGCTCTGCCACCCTCGCAGTAAATAAGTTCCTCCTCATGTTTAGATGGAACTTCCCGTGTTCCAGTTTGTGCCCATTACCTCTTGTCCTGTCCCTGGGCACCACTGAGAAAAGACCAGCCCCATCCTCCTGACACCCATCCTTTTAAGTATTTATAAACATTGATCAGATCAAAGGTGTCTTTGCCTCGTGTCTTAATAGGAGATGCTACATTTGCCATTGTCACACAGCATTTGGAGTCATCAGAATGACTACCCTCAATCAAGCGCTTGTCTGTGCTCTTTCAATGTTCAGAGAAGGACATCCAGTTTCCTAAAAGTAAGTATGTCTACCCAAGCATTGCTTTTATACCGGTTGCCATCACCTCTATTTCCATGGTATCTTGACTTTCCAAGCCCTACTGGGCAGCACACTACATCTAACTGAATACCTCATTTCTGCAGCCATTCCAGAGATGCTGGCAGCAGCTAAGCACTTGGCTGTTTTCATGCCTAGAGATACAGGTTGGTCCCTATCAGGCCCACCTCAGAAGCAACAATGTGCTTTGCAGAAAAATCTGTAGCTGCCTATATCAACCTTTACACAGTAACACTTTTAAAAGTAGATTTTGTGCCTCAAAGGCCTTTTTTTGATTTAATTAACTCAGTATCTTGGTTTCTTAGCAAGATCCAGTAGGTTCCCAGATGTTTTAAATGCTAAAATTAGCTCAGCAACCTAAATTTTCAGTCATTTTCAGTAAGAGCACATTTTATTCTCTCTTGTAAGGTTTGTGCCTTCTGAACTGCTGGTGGAGGTTTCCATGCTCTTGATACACAGTCAGACCTCGATGAATTTCAAGCATTTTGCTTTTCTTTTGGCTCAGAGTAACTTGAAAAGCTTAAAAAAAAAATCCACCTGTTGGGTTTGACTCTGCTGTGCTGGCTGAAAGGACCTGCTGTTGGGCGCGGACTCTGCGAGCCTTTCCTTTTCTCTTCCCTTTCTTGCAAAAGAAAAGATGTTTTCTTAAATCTCCGAGCGGCAACACAGTTCTAGGTTATTAACTGGAGTGGGATGGTGTGGTACGCTACCTTAAAACAAAAAAAATGATGCCACTGTGCTGCATGATGTCACCTTGACCCAATCATAATCCGCTTTCTGTGAGCATAATGTTAACTCCCCAGAGAAGCATCCGCTGAGTGACAGCAGCATCCCATGCAGCCGTTGCTAAGCGACAAGTTTCGGCTTTCAGCAGGATCTAATTTTAAAGTATTTAACCCTAGATCTGTCAAGGCTCATTATTTCCGATGTGGTTGTTAATCCCTACTTGTTGGTGTCCAACTTTGCAAATACCCTGGTTCTGGTAGCATTGCTGGTTTATTTATTATCTATAGGGACTCATAACAAGGAGAAGCATAAGCCCTCCCCCCGGGTAGATCTTCATACCAAATTTCATTTTAGTGCTCATCTAGACATAGAAAAATGGGATGCAATCAGAGGTGGAAGATAGTGCATTGTCATTCTGTAAACCTTCCTTTCTTTGCTGGCTCAGGGCTTGCATCTAGTTTTAAACTGAAAGAGGGAAGATTTAGGTTAGATCTCAGGAAGAAATTCTTTCCTGTGAGGGTGGTGAGACACTGGAACAGGTTGCCCAGAGAAGCTGTGGCTGC
>JAOQGH010000023.1:10197430-10267922 GCA_025769975.1 Gallinago jamesoni | reverse complement strand
GAGGGGTTCAAGGCCAGGCTGGATGGGGCTTTGAGCAACCTGGTCTAGTGGGAGGTGTCCCTGCCCATGGCAGGGGGCTTGGAACTTGAAGGTCCCTTCCAACCCAAACCATTCTGTGATTCCATGATTCCTCTCTAAGAAATGCTGGTTTTCAAATAAATGGATGCTTTTGAATGAATGGCTGGCAATAACAATTAAGCTTCAATTTTTACTAATATTATGTGTCCTCTTACTTCTCAATGAATTTCATCGAGGTTAAGATGCTTCTCTTCTTACCTAAAACCATTCCAAATAAACTGCTGTCATTTTGAAATTTAGGGTTTTTTTTTTAATACTGGAAAAGTTAAACTCTTTTAAATCATTACCTAGAATATTTTCAGATCATGATAAAGATCTGCAGAGGGTTGTTTTTTTGTAAATAGTTTTCTACATTTTATTTCTTTCTAATATCACAGAATCACAGAATCACATATATATATGTGACATATTATGTAGAGGCCTGCAAGTCTACTCCCAGAGTTTACAAAGAAACCCTGAAAATATTTCTAACCAACTGTGTCATTCCTTGATTAATTACTACACATATCCCTGTAAGTGCACTCAAGTTCACTGCTAGCTTCTTAAAGGTAGGTCATATTTCACTCAGCTGAAATAAAGCTGCTTTTTCTGGTATCATAACCACACCAACAAAGAAAAAACATTGGAACGGCACAAAACCCCCATAAAATGTCATAAAATTAAAAAAATATAAAATTTTGGTCATTCATGTTTTTAAAAATATTAATATAGTCCATCTCAGCCTCATAATTTCCCCTAAGATGCTTCCTCCTCCCATTGGAAGGATTCAAGCCAGACATTGCTTTGATCCTCGTGTTGTTTCTCCTTCCCAGTTCATACCAATCTGCAAAGACAAACCTGCCTCTGCCAAAGCACTTTTCCCAGTGATCAGTTTGATCGGAACACTCCCCTGCTGCCTCTCCATCCTCCTGCGTCATCCCCTCCTTCCTCTGTTCATGTTTCTCATCTCCAGGCTTGCCATGTACATCACTGTCTCCTTCCACGTGGCACGTTGTGCCTTCTCCCAGTGCTCTGTTGGTGAGGAACCTTGCTCCTCCATCCCTCTTCTTTTTCCACAACTCTTCACAGACCAAAGACCTAGCTTTAACTCAGTCCAAAGTCCAAATTATTCCTGGAGGTGCCACAATCCTTTTAAAAATAAAAATGCTTATGAACAGAAATAGTTTTCATTAAAATGTTTCCTAAACTACTGGTAAATCTGCCAGATCTCTTTTCTCTGCTCGTGTGCCCATCTCTGGAGATTTGAGAACAAACCTGTGCCATCTTTGTTGCAGGTAACAGCTCCTGGGTCATTGATGTTACTCCCATGGGCCAAGAGGAACTTCTTTCAAAGGCTTGCAGGTCTGTGTCCACAACTGGTGCACGTGAAGAGCATCCACTTCTCACTGCACAATCTTCATAACACTCCCTTCTCAACTCAGTCTTTTATCTTTCTCTATGAAAACAGACAATTTGCCTCTTGGGATTTAATATACATTGCTTTTATTTTTTCTTTCTCCAGCAAACGTGCAGGACTGTAGAATCAGAGTGCAGGCAGCCTTAGCTAGGCCAATGTCTCTCAGCTGCAGCCCAGCTACAAATGTGAAGAGAAGAAAAGCAGAAAATGAGGCTGTAGATGATGTGTAGGCCTTCAATAAAACGTGGCAGAGCTAGGGAAGACATTTAATTCCACATTCAGAAAAAATAATGGAAGAAAGATAAACTTTTTTTTCAGCTGTTACTAAGTTTTGCAGTTTTATGGCACAAGTAGCAGTGAGAATTTGCTGTGAAGATACAGAAGTTGCTGCTCTTGCAGCAAAGACTGGTATGTGTTGTACCCGAGGGGAACGTGACCTGCAAAGTCAACTCTGAGTTAACTCAGGCAGCTGCCTGCTCAGTCTTTCCATCTTCTCGTTCTCAGCAATTTCTTTTTTACACAAATGCACCACTCCCCCGGCCACGCACACACCCTATAGATGACTCAAGCTATTTATCCTATGGGCTGGGAAGGAACACAAGAGACAGAGACTTGCTTTCATCTCTTTTTAAATGCTAGGGAAGAACTGAAATTATGATAATGAAGGCTACAAATAATTAAACTGTTCTGTGAAGTGCATATCTGTGCATGCATATATATTTTTTGGGGGGGGTGGGGGGGTGGCGTGTACTGGGCTTTCTTTTATCAGAACAATCAGGTTTTGAAAGAGGTGAGAGGTTATATATAACAACCGGTTTGTTACAGAGTCACCATGAGAAATAACGAGCGCATACCGTGAGCACGTATCCTGCTGTTCATACTTGTCGTTGCTAAGAAAACAGAAAGAAAACACCAGTTTAGGGTGTTTGCAGTTCCCGAGGATGTGGTTTATGCATTGCCTGTGATAGCCTGATGACTGGAGATGGCTCCCTTCCAAACATTTTCAATTTTTTTCCGGATCTTAGAAACCCTTTTGTTGTGAATACTTGTAAGCATGCAAGTGATGACAATGAAGTTTATTTTCCCATAGCACAGAAAACATCCTGGATGATTCAAAATATATTGTTTATTTCTCTACCTGCACCTATTCACAGGGTATGTGAGTACAAGTTCTGACTAATCGGGCAGAGGGGAAGGCATTGTTTGAGCAGGGAAGGATAAACAAGCTTGAAAAATAGAACATATTAAAACAATCACTGTAATTCTTAAATGTATTATTTGTCTGGAGACAGCATCTAAAATTCAATACTCGTTATAGTAGCTGCTGAGCAGAGACATAAGAAAAGGACAGCCTCTGTACCACTGTATATCCTTTGCTCTCCATTCTCCCACATGAAAGCCAACAAGACAAGCAAAACCACTGTAACCCTTGTAAGGGATTTCTTTGCTCGACGCAGCATGCTTTAGCTTGCATTAAGTCCTGCTGCTGTAATGTGTGTTTATATTCACATGTGTGGAGTATTTGGGGGGCGAGGGGGTCCTGTGGCAACCAACACTGCCCCCCCATCCTCTGCTTGGCATTCCACTCACTTGACCTCTCTCGCTCTGAACTTCTGGTGACAGGATCAGCCCGTGGCAATCGCAGGTGGAGCCGACAAGGAAGCATTATGACATCACGCTGCAGCAACACATGTTGGGTGCCTCTCCAGTGCAGCGGCTGGACAACCTCGCTCCCTAGGGAGAGATGCGTAGTAAGAAGACCCTTGCGAGGAAACAGACCCATAAAGGCCGCCTTTTTTTTTTTTTTTTTTTTCACAGCTGAAAGTAGGGGAAGGAGCACTGCAGCTCCAATGATAAATCCAAAGGGTGAATCTGAGAATTTCCTATGAGAAAGTTAAAAAAAAACCCCACCAAAACAACAAAGAAACAAACAAAACCAAGCCACATAACTTTTGTTACCTGTATGTTTGGGGAACCTTGACTCAAGCTGTTCACCGAGTACCACCATGGAATAATTACAATATTAGATGTTCCTAATATCATAGGGAATCCAGGATCCATGAGAAACTGGGTAAGAGACAGGACCACTTTAAAATACAAAAGGCTGGCCTGATGCTTAAAATACACTGAGGTAGAGTGTTTTTGCATGTTTTGATGAGCCTAAAAATCCTGCACCAGTCAGCTTCTCAGCCTTAAGCCTTTAAGCAGTGAAAGCAACCCATCTTTGATTCAGTTTGTCCACTTGTGTTTTAAGAAACTGGCATTACCTCCTATGATAAATGCCCTATGTAATGTACATTTAGGATCTTGCCATTCTGGATAGCTGCAGGCAAACTAATTCTGTGTTCCTTGAATGCTAGCTGCCCAGTAAAAATCACTGTTGTTGTCAGTGGGAAAGCACTTAATTCTGCTACAACTAGGCACTGTAATTCCCTCAGCTCCCTTTCCCAGCTTTCAGCCCAACACCTCTCTCCCAGCAATCACAGCACCAGATACAAGGAGAAAATTTTATCACACAAGCATCTTTGAACACAGCACAAACCAGGAGTACTGTATTTTGCAAAGTATGTTCAAAGCATTTCAATCTAACGTTTCAAGAAAGACATATCCTAGAAAATGCAAACCTAAAAATACAGGCTTAGAATAAATTGTAAAGGTTTTTTAATAATTTTGCAGTATAAAATTCACTGCACTGACATGAGGACATATCACAAGGTATATTGCTTTTAACCCTTGTGTGCTAGGTGGCAACTGCAAACTCCATTTACTTCATTAAGAACTTGTGTAGGGAATACAAAATATACTGGAAGTAGTAGTCTATCATGGCTCTAATGTTAAAAAACTAGGGCTTTGTTATTTCTTATTCCAGTATTGCTATTTAAGCTCTCCTGGTCATGCAGAACAGGAGTAAGATCATTTGGATTAATAGTGACAATGTCTGTTTTGCTTTTTTCCCCTTTTAGACTTCCTAAAAAATTACAGTCTCTGTTTTTGGCAATATGGATCAGCAACATGTCTCCCAACATTAAGACTTCCTGTGGAGATACAAACATTTATTAATCTAGCCACCATATTATATTTAGTGCTTGCCAATTCCACTGCTGTGGTAAGAAAAATAATAGCACACATCATCAAAGCCTCAAGACTAAGGAAAAGGATTAGCTTCCATTACAGGCACCTACTATCTACTCCTACTTAAGGGAAACAAAGAGAAAAGGAATTAAGAAAACCATGATTTAGCATCTCTGGCACTACCCACTACTGAGGAAAGGCTATGAAGACACACCATGCTGAAATCAAGTGGGAAAAAAATGATACCATGGAAACTGAACAAAAAAAAATAATTTGCTGTTACATCTCTATCCTAGACCAGGAAGCCCTTAACCTGCAAATCACAAGCTGCTCAGCATATACTGTTGAAGTATCATCACATTTCTGCCTTACTATTCTTTTCCTTACACATCTGTTTCCAGTCATTTTCAGAAACAAAATCCTGCATTAGCTGGATATCTGGCAGGACCAAATACACCTATTATGGTGTCTTCAGATTCTGCTTAAAGAGTGCTGATGGTACATAACATTTAAATGTTTGGCAAATCTGAGGATAATGAAGAAGAAAATGGGAGATAATTAGCACAGTCTAAGCAATTTCTAAAGGAAGATGGCTGAATGATGGAGAAGCTGTAAGAAGGCTCTGAAACAATGGGACCTTGAGGCTGGAGGCACCAGAGGCACCTCCCCTGGGAACCACAGGGTACAGATACTCAAAATGACCCCCAAGACTGTGGAATTCAAGTTTCTGCAGCTTGAGAGCAAACTGACAGCACTACGGTAATTTACCCATATTCCCCTTCATTAGGATATAATGGCACTGAGGACCGAACACAGCAGGAAGAACCAAGCACCAGCAATGACAAATCCCATCCCTGGCGCCCACTTGTTGTGAACCATGAGAATATAACTGCCTTTTGTTTAATTTCCTCACCTATGGATGAGTCTGCAAACAAATGTATTTCCCTCAGTTCCTGTGGGTATCCAGGACACCTCCCACCAGACCAGGTTGCTCAAAGCCCCAGCCAGCCTGGCCTTGGACACCTCCAGGGATGGGGCAGCCACAGCTTCTCTGGGCAACCTGTTCGAGTGTCTCACCACCCTCACAGGAAAGAATTTCTTTCTGGTACCTAATCTAAATCTCCCCTCTCCCAATTTAAAAGCATTGCCCCTTGTCCTGTCACTACACTTCCTGACAAAGAGTTCCTCGCCAGCTCTCGAGGCCCTCATACTTTCATGCTACTCTGTGACGGAGTAACACACGATGCTCTATGCTGCAGGCTCCTTCCCTCGCAGCCACACATCAGGCCCCAGGCCTAAGCCCCTCCTCCCCCGGCAGCACAGCCCCAGCCCAGGCCCGGCCCGAGGAGCAGTCGCTCAACGTACCGCCCTCACACACCGCCCGCCCAGCCTGCCCAGCCCCGGGGCTCCCCCTACCGACAGCCCTGCCTCGGGGCGGGGAGCCGTGGGACCGGTCTCGATACTCCCCCCCCGCCGCCGATCCGAGTCGCCATAGGCCAACATGAGGCAGCCCCCCCCCGCTTCCCGGGCGGAGGCTTTTTGGGCGGGGTGGGGCCCCGTAGCCGCGCAGTGTCCGGCGGCTGTTGCTATGGCAACGGGGGGGTGGTGGTGAGCGCCTCATTGGCATCACGTGGTGCGTCACGTGGTCCGGCCTCACGTCCCCCGCCGCCATCTTGGAAGTTGCGTCAAGATGGTGGCGCCGGCCATTTATAACCTCCGCCCTCCCGCCCGCCCGCCCATCGGCGCATGATGGTGCACCGTGGTGACGTTGTCGCTCTTGCCGCCGCCTGAACCCGGAAGTGCGTCTTGCGCTTGGTGGGCGTGGGCGCGCGGCCGGCGGCGGTGGCGGCGGCGGCGTTAGAGCGCCGAGCTGGGGGCGGGGAGATGGCGGCGGCTGCCGAGCTGCAGGGGAAATACCAGAAGCTGGCCCAGGAGTACTCTAAGGTATCAGGCGCCGGAGCCTGTCACCGCTGCTCGGCAAGCGGCAGCCACCGCCCCCTCTGCCGATGCCGCTCCCTGAGCGCGAGGCTGCCGGCCGTTACCCGCCTAACGGCCGCCCCTCTCTGAGGGGAAGGGGGCCTTCCCCGCTTCTTTCGCTGAGCCTGCCCTGCCCGGGGGCAGCCGGCTGCTCTGCATCGGTGCAGCGGGGCCCTGAGCTCTCCCGCCCGACTTGGGGCTGGTCAGGACTGAAACGCTGCTTTTTGTGGCAGTGTGAGGTGCTTGGGGCCCAAAGGTAGCCTCTTCCTGAGTGTGAGGTAAAGGCGAGCTTGGCAGGCAGAGGAGATGCGAGTTTGCAGGTGCCAGGGGTTGGCTGGGTGAGGAGCAAGGTGGCCTTGGCTGCAAAGCATCCATTAGGACAAATAATAGGTTTAGCCATGCCAGAGAAGCACAACTAGCAGTGCTTCCCCTTCTCCACTTCCCAGTCAGGCCTGAGGTTTATCTTCTTGGGTGTGACCACTCATTGTCTTGGTTTTGTATTTTGCCCCTAGACTCCGAGTTTGCTTGGACTGGTTGGTGTGGGAGATTCAGTGGTGTTGCAGGGTCTTGGAAGTGAGGCTGCTTGATAGTTACCTTGTATCTGTTCCCATTTTTCTGCATCTGCCCTAGGTGATTTTGTGTCCTGTTTGTGGTGCTGCTTAATGGAGTATTTGCAAAGACTTCTGCCCATAGCAGAGAATGCCTTTCCTTCCAAGGTACTTAAGATGATTCCATAAATGGTGGAGTCTTTCTTAATACAAAGCTCCTCATTCATGTTTCCTCACTAAAAGGAAGAGGACACCATTGGTCTTCAGTGGTGTAGTTCTTCAATGGTCTTGAGAAAGAAGACCAGCACTTTGGTTTTGTGTAACCCAGTGTCAGAGTGTTTGGGATAAGGCACTTGACTGTATTTGACATATTTCTCTAGATCAGAGAATGATGCATCTTTAAATGCTATTCTCCTTGGAAGTGCTACTAAAAAAAGCCATACAAAATCTAAATTGTTCATGTACATATATATATAAATACTACCACAAGATCATTTTAAGAAAACTGAATTCACTTTTGGGTTTTGTGGGTCACAGAGTTCATGTTTCTTGTTGCTTTCTACAGTGGCTCTGCTGTATCTTGGAGATTAAAAATGGCTCAGGATAAGGTAATTAAGGGATTTTGCTTGATTCCTGAATAGAACTTCGCAATGCAGATCTCTTGACTATAGCTTCTGTAGTTCCGTCTACTGGATCCTCTTTCTTCTAGTAGCATGGTGTCCAGAAACTTTCTTTGAACTTCATCTTGCAGCTTTCAGCCTGTGATGTTTCACTGGTTCTTTGTGGGAACTATTTTTCAGTCTTATCCCACTTCTTGCGTGACAACTCCAGGGCATTGTGGGATCCCCTTTGCAGATAACTCTCCTCTTTGTGAAAATCATCAGTTGTTCAATTGGCTGTTTGTGTGCAGGTGGAAACAGAGTAGCCCTGGGAAGCTATTTGCCTGTTCACTTAATCACGTTTTTGAAGCCAGGGAGAGGGGCAGACCAGAGCTTGATAGACTCAAGAAGTACCAAAGGATTGCCTTCCCTCTCAGTTCACAGTGCAGTGCAGAAGAAGGAGGTGTGTTTTCAGAGTCTCTCCTTCCCCTTGAGTTGCAGCTTCTGGCTTTTTCACACAACCCTGATGGAAGTACGAATCAAAAGGCTCTTTCAACTTTTTACAGCCTCTGGTAGATCACACTTCAGCTTGGGTTATCTCGATTCAGCACTCGATTGAGCTAGTTTGTTACGTGTTCATCGCTGCACCTGATGTGTTCCTGCATTAGCAACAGTGGCAGAAAAAAAGGCCTAGAAAACTATTGCACTGCTTTTTCTTTCTAGGGAAGCTGTGCTTGGAAGTCTTTCTGTGGTCCTCTTGCAAGTTTCTTCTCTTGCCTTTGTGGTGTCTGAGCAGCACAGTGGGAATACAGGGCAAAAGCCTGTGTTTAGCAATGTCAACTGACTTCTGACCTTTGAAATATATTCAGTGATCAGTCTGAAAAGATTAGCTATTGCTGGTTTACATAGAATCTTGCCTTTTGTGCATCTGTCGGGTATTCCTGAGTACTATACAAACCCTCTTAATTTTATACCTGCAACAGCTGGACTCAAACATGTCAAGTGAATACAAACTGCTATTGAAGAAACCAGGATTCAAGCAATTATCAAGGAATGGAAAGATGGAACTGTTGGTATTCTGTGAAGTGACTGGGAGGTAGATTACTTGAGTATCACTCTTCACTGCAGTGATTTTTAGCTTAGATTTGTGAACTATAGAAGTAAGTCTTAGAGGGATTTTTATGCATTTTCCTGAAGTGTTTGTCAAACTGTTCTCTCTGGATCATCCACTGCTATGAGTAAAAAGTATTTTTGCATTAGAGTATAGTTAAGCTCTTCTTGAGTTGATACAGATCTTCACTGTGTGAGCTCTGATTATATTCCAGAACCAGTCATGAACAGTTTTAGGGAGAAGAGGTGAAAGATGGGAATAGCACCAAATACAAGCAAGAACTTGGTTGAAGGAAGGAGTTGCACTTCTTCCATACTTCTTCACTGTTCTTCAAATTTTAACTATATTTAAGTAAATAATCTTCCAATTGACTAAGAACTATGTAAGAACTATTTGACCAAACTGCTCAGATGGTAAAGTAACTATTTTCTTGGCAGTCCAGGCTATGAATTCTTTCAAGCTGATATCACTATTATCTACCTGAACAGAATGCTTTAAAAAGCATGCACATTTGGGGCTCTCATAAGAGGCTATGATGGCTTATGCACTTTATAAGGAATGGCTTGTATTTTTCCTTTGTCTTGCATAGTTGTTGGCTTGTCTTCTTTTTCAGCTTCGAGCTCAGAACCAAGTACTGAAAAAAGGGGTTGTAGATGAACAAGCAAACTCTGCGTCTCTGAAGGTAATCTCTAAAAACTGCCCATGTCAGATGTCTTAAGCTATGACAAAATAGGTAAATGGGAATATTTTTTTACTTAAAGTACTGTGATTAAAAGAAGGAACTTGATTTAGTAAAAGAATTTCTGTTCTGCAGCTAGCTTTCATTGTTCTCTGTAGGTGCTGACTTTTACAGTGGGAGATTTGCTTCTTGATTAATTTATAAAATGAAGTACCTACTTGAGTGAATTATGGGTACCTCAAGGAAGTGAAATCTGTGTTTTAGTTTAAAAGCAATGCTTATCACCTCTTCAGTGTTCAAATAGTGAAGAAAGCAATTTTTTCATATGTTCTTTTTTTAATGTGATACTTCTATTAAAAGCATGCGTGAAAGTTTTTTAAATTTAAACTTTCTGGTCATTCAGGAGCAAGTGAAGATGAAGGATCAGTCACTGAGGAAACTGCAACAAGAAATGGACAGCTTGACCTTTCGAAATCAGCAACTTGCCAAGCGGGTGGAGTTACTTCAAGATGAACTTGCATTAAGTGAAACCAGGGGCAAGAAGAACAAGGTGTGCGCAAAAAACGTGCTTGGCAGATGTCTGCTCCTCACTGATCAGTGTCTTATCCCAGTTTCTAGCAGTAGTTGCTTTGTGTCAAGGGTTGAACTGAATGTTTTTGTCAGAACTTGTTGTTAGTGAATTAACACTTGATGTTAGTTAATATACTCACTAAATGGGTATTGGTACATATAATACATGCTAAGTATTTCTGTACTTTTCTTTCCAGTGCATCAGCTAACTGTTACTGAATTGCTGTCTCCCTTTCCAGATATTAAGTGTTCAAACAGCTGGGAAAAATCTTGGAGCCCTGTGATTAATCTACTGCTATGAAGAAAACTGATCACCCCTCATTTCCTATCCCCGCCTCCTTGCTTTTTAATTTTATTGTTAGTGTTTAAATCTTTGGCCTATGGTTGTAGCTTTTGTATATTCTATATTATTTCAAAATGACAGAATAATTTCAGTACTGCAATCTTTCTTTGTGAAAATGCTTGCGGATTAAACCTGGTTATAACATGTTCTGTCTAAGATCAGTCATGTTTTCTGTAGGGAGCATCAGAATTCCAGGAGTGGTGTGCCTGGACTTCAAATAATTCTCAAGCATCCTTTGCTACCTTCCTCTTAGGAGGGAAACCCCTCTTAATTACTGTCATCTCTTCTTTTTGGTTAGCTCCCAAAAAGCTGTAGCTATCAAGACTGACACTAAAGAAACTGTTCAACCAATTAATAATATAATCATCTTCCCTACTTTTTCCCTAAACTCTCATGCATTTTTTTGCTTTACACATTTTGAAGGACCTTGCCCTGGCTTGAGTAGCTTTGCAAACCATTGCCACCAATTTCCCATTCAGCTGTCAGAATGCACGCTTGTGTATTTTTTAAGTGTTTGTACAACGTTTTAAATATGTTCCCTTTATTTTAACCTATAGTGCCTCACTGACTGCATACATTATATTGAACATACCCCTACTAAATTCCATGTCACCCTTACTTCAGAGACTTGCCATTGGGAGATCATGTAAATCGCATCTAAAACTATTTAGATTAAGATTCAGATGATCTGTGTCAGGCTGCAATCCTTCAGGCTCATGCTGTGTGCAATATGTGTACCTTTTGATATATTAGTCAATGTAAGATAGACACTCAAGTGCCTATATTGGGAATTGGTGATGGGAAGTGTTTTCATATACTTGGGGATGGGCTTTGGGATACCCCCAGAGACTTGGAGATAACAAGTGCATTTTCTTTCTAAAAGAAAAGTGCGGAATCCTCATCTCAGTTGAGTCAAGAGCAGAAAAGTGTCTTCAATGAAGATCTTCAGAAGAAGATAGAAGAGAATGAACGGCTACATATACTTGTGAGCGAAACTTTTTAGCCTTTCTTTTTAGTTTAGAAAACTGGTCACACGAGCAATGCTAGAGAAAATAAAATGCCATCTGAAAACTACTGGGTTTAAAAGCTTAGCTATATGCAAACCAGTAGATTAGATCAGATACCTTGTTTATAAAGATGTTCACTGGGCAAATGAAAAAGTATTTTGACTTCAGATTCTTTAGACAGTATGTGGAATAACTCATATAAAATGTTTTCTCATTTAGTTTTTTTAACTTTTGGTGACGCTTAGCTGCTCTACCAAAAAAAGCCTTATAGTTGGTATGGGGTAGAAACTTTTTTTTTAGTTCAGGAATTACTTTACAAAAATCTTGAGGAAAAACCTTGTGGCTCAAGTGTAATTTTTTAGGTGCCTGCTATTAATTGCCAATATATTTAAGGAATGCTTGGTACTACAAAACTTTAATACACAAAAAGTACTTTGTTCCTGAATCTTTTCTCTGTGAATATTGTAACAAAACTAGTTCTTATTAACTTCGACCAGGTAATTAAGTTGGTGTAACTCACAGGATAAGATTCCATAGTAAAATGAAGCTCCTATGAACTCTGTTTTTCTCCTTTTAGTTCTTTGAAGCAGGTGAGCAGCACAAACGTTTAGAAGCAGAGCTGAGAACTAGACTTGAAGTTTTGGAAACCGATGCTGCCCAGCATCAAGCTGTGGTGGATGGCTTAACAAGGAAATACACAGATACCATAGAAAAACTGCAAAATGATAAAGCCAAATTGGAAGTAAGGAGTTTCTCTTAATTGCAAGATTGAAAATTTTTGAAATGTCTTGCTGTGTCAGTATTTACATTGTGAGATTATCTTCTTGCATAAAGATCAAGTCTCAGACACTAGAAAGAGAAGCTAAGGACTGTAGGCTTCGAACCGAAGAATGGTAAGTATTTTTATTTAATATAATGAAAAAATGATTTAAAGAAATAACTGCTACAAAAGATTAATTGGGTTATTTTTAGAGAATAATATGTTTAAACATATTTTTTTTAAAAAAACTGTGACTTTAATAAAACTCAAAATACTGGGCAACAGCACATTAATGTCAAGACTGTGCAGGTCAGACCACTTTTCTTTCTGCTTGCTATGTAACTAGACAAAAAAAATTCCACAGATCCAACTTTCAGTAAGAGCACTTTTGTTGACAAGCTATTTTAAGTAGCTGTGAAGTTGATGAAAGCTTGAAGAATTTATTTTGTAATGGAATGCTGTAAAAAGTAAAGAAACCACTGAATTTGCCTGAAACAAAGATACCTGATTTTTTTTATTATTTTTTTTACAAACTCCTAAACATAAAGCTTTGGGTAAGGTATGCTGAGACTACCAACTGAAAAGAGTTTCAAAAATTCCCCTCCACCCCAAAATCTTTTTGAACAACCACTTTTGCTTCAGATACAGCACGTTTAGCTAGAATATTGGAGTTTTTGTTGAAGGATTGTATTGTTAGTTTTGCAATGCCTTCATTGTCTTGAAGACAAGTTGTAGAAAGTGGAGAGAAGTGGAGGATTGTGGGACAAATAAAATTAGGGGGCACTTCTCTGAAATTTACTATTAAAGTGTGTTTTTTTAAAGATATATGTGCACTATAGATCTTTAATAGATAAAATGCATAGTGAATGATCAGATGAAGGTTCCTTTTTTCAAACGGTAACCTTCAAGCTTGTATTTTAACTGTTTTGATAGATGCAAAGATATTTGAATTTCAGTAACTCTCCTGTAATGCAGGTTCGGGTTTCACTAAGAATGACTTGCAAAAGACAAATGAAAGCTGCATTTTGCTGCTGTTTGGTTTGTGTTATTCGAAAGTCAGTCTTAGTCTGCTGCTATTCAGATCATGTCTGTCATGTGCTATGAGGACTGGGTAACTAATGTCATTGTAAGAAATTGTCCCTACCATTTGAGAAAGGAGGGTTTTTAAAATAAAGCCTCGCACTTTTTAAAACTAATTTTAAACACTGCAATCAGTATCTAATGAACACAAGACAGAAGATGTCTTTGAGAGAGCTGCTCTTCTGTTTTCCGTACCATTTCAGGGACAGGGATCCATTTGCCTCTGACACCCAAGCTTTATTCAGTAAGCCAGGGGATATGAGGCTTGACAGCCCACATGCCTTAAAAATTAGAGGGCAGATTGTAGAACAAGATGTGTCAAACTACTTGTTTGCCGTTCCTTTATAGTACAAAAAGGAAACATCCATACTTCTGCAGTTTGTCTTTGAGCTTATTTTCTATCATGCCTGGTGCTACTGTGGTTCATGCTGCACAGTTTCTATGCAATTTTGGAGCTGCTCTTAAAGAAAAGTATTTGTTAATGTGCATGAGCTACTTGTTGGCCACTTTCTTCATGTCTTGCTTGTCTATTTTTGATTCTTTCTCCTTGCTAGTTCTGATAAATTTCCATGTATCAAATGGTTCTGTAAAAAAGGAAAAAACTGTCACTTTGATACCTTCCCCCCACCCTCCACTATATGTGCAGGAGTTCTAGATGTCAAACAGGAAGCAAAACAATGAAGAATTTGGGGGCCTAAGTTGGGTAAGGTGTGGAATTTAGTCTGAATCAATATACAATAATCTCTGTTGACATATATATATAATGCTGTAATGTGTTACAGTTCATCTCAAGAATCTATACTATGATATTTGCATCTAAATACACAATCAAATGCAAGTGAAGCAGATATAGAGGAAAAAACACTTGAGAACGCACCAGAAACATAATTGCTGAGTGCTGTGGAAATGGGCCATATCATGTTAGTGTTTTAAATATGGGGCTTTGAAAAGCTTGTGAGGTATTTCTAATAGTGATGTATCTTAGTTAACAGAACTATCAACAACTCACTACTTGCATATTGGAATACCATATTGGATATGGAGTAATACATTTAAAGGTCCTTTTGCTTTCCCATTCAAATTCTGGTAGAAAGTAATACCTTCATATAACTTATACAATAATTGCATAACTGGAAAATAACAAAGATTAACTCTGAAGTAAATTGATCTTCTCAAGAGTGGAATTTAGGATTTACAACAATGTATTGTATCCTTCACTGCATTTGTCGGGGATTAAAATGCAATGTCATATATTAAGTATAACATAAAGGAGGAAAAATGATTCCTACTGTCTTGTTTCTGTCTAACTTCTGGAAAGAGACAAGTACCTGTACACTCAAGGGATGCTTATGGTAAGCTATGGTGTTGGTAATACAGATTATATTTTAAAGGTTTACAGTGTGTGTGTGGTTTTTCGTTTGTCTTTTTGTTATTTAGCCAGCAACAGTTAAAGAATCTTCAATCAGCTTTGGGCAGTAGACTGGAAGAATCTCTATGCATAATCAATGAAAAAGTACCTTTTAATGACACAAGTATGTATTATCTGGGTTTCTTGTTTAATTTTGGGTATCCATCTTGAGGAAGTACTCCTTAACATGTATTAGTTGTAAGAAATGTTGGATGTCTGAGGTATTTGTTGGAGGTAATTGTAGTAAGTAGTCATAATGCTTGTTATAGTATTGTTTAATGATCTTAAGATAATCTATCTATATATATAATATATATCAGTATATATATACTTCTTATGAAAACTCTTGAAGGCTTTTGAGTAATCCGCCATTTGTCTTGCTCAGTGTTGACAAAATATTGTAAAAGATGAAAGAATACTGTCAACTTGCTGGTTTCTCCACAGTGGTTCTTGGAGTTACTCATCTTGAAGAGTATTATTTTTGGCAGGGTCTGTTCAAGGGTTACAGTAAGTTATAATGGGGATAAAGTAGTGGCTGCAGAGAAGTTGACTTAATGAAGCATTACATGAATAATAGTCCACGCTTAGTATTAGTGGGTAGCCCTTCAGCATGTCTTGTGTCTGATCAAAGTATGCCCAGACTAGTTCCTATCTGTGGTTTCTCTCAGAGTTGGTCGTCTTTTCAGGGGGATTAAAAAAAACTTTGAATTTGGGGACTTCTACTTGAAGCAACCTTCTATTTTAATGCTACCTTTCCAACTACTACTAGATGAATTGAAGTGCAGAGGATACCCTGAATGGAGAAGAGCTCAGCCTTTTTATATTGTTTTGGTACAAGGATCAGTTAGTATGTGCTAAATCAGTGCTGTGCACTGGGTGCTTATTTGCAAATAGCTTTAACTCAAGGTTGTGCTTGGGCAGGCAGCAGTCTGTACTCATCTGGCAGTGAGACTACAAGGACCTGGAGTAGTGAAAAAGCTGAAAGTGGAGAAGGAACAGAGAAAGGAAAACAGGTTGTTGAATTTCTGGTAGGCTTTTTTGGTAGCTTTTACATTTTTTTTTTATTCAGTTTAAAACTCGATGACAACATTTTAAATAGCCTTCATTTCTCTAAAAGCTTATCTGGCAGAGTGCTGTGGGGATGAGCCTTCTAAATTCTCCACTGGGTTGATAATCCAGTGAAGCTTGGCTTAGAAACATCAGATCATCTTCTCTTTAGAAAATGTTGACTCTCATACAGCATGTTACAGAATCATAGAATGTGTTGGGTTGGAAGGGACCTTTTAAAGGTCATCTACTCCAATGCCCCTGCAGTAAGCAGAGACATCTTTAAGTAGATCAGAGTGCTTAGGTGTTGGTGCACTGATCTGATACCCTTTTCATTTATTTTCTCTCACAAAGATCACTTTGCCTGGCATCTGCTGCCTATTTCTGCTTCTCTGGCTCCTTTAGCAGATTTTTTTTTTTTTTTACAGGTGGTAAATGGTTTGGGTTGGAAGATAGAGTTCCAACCCCTCCCCTGTCATGGGCAGGATCATCTCCCACTAGACAAGGGTGCTCAAAGCCCCATCCAGCCTGGCCTTGACCCATAGCTAATGATAGCCTTCATCTGCCTATCATTGTAGTAAGAACTTTTATACAAATAAGTTGTTTATCTGCTCACTCAGCTGCCATGGGATAATGTTCTTGCTCGTGTAGAAAACACTGCAAATAGCGGACAGATCTTTAGTGACAGAAGAATAAGAGAAACTCAGGAAATGTCTGCTGTGGATTAAAACTGTCTTGCTATAGGCTATGCAGTTGGTTTTAAGTATAACTAGCAGCTGGCTTCAGTTTCAATAGCAATTCATTTACTTGTTGACTGCTGAGCATTATTTCAAGAGTAGAAAGATAACAAAGTTTTCTGAGTGATTTCCTTATGAGTAGGATTTGGTAATTTTGGACAGTGGTTTTTGTAGTGAGTAGAACTACCTCTTCCTGTGTGTTATTTGCCAAATGTGAATGATACAAAAGGAATAAGAAGCTGTAAACTTCCTTTGTGTACAAATTTTAAACTAAAATGGTTATTACTGCATTTTAATTGAGGATGAGTATGATCCCTTTTAAATCTTACAGATTTTGCAAGCTGCTCTCTAGGTACAAATATCCCTCTACCTCTTAAAAAGTCATGTCTGCCTGTAAGTGAATAATCATTCTAGTTGCTCTGTAACTGGGACAGAATGCTGAAATATGTGGAAAGTACATCTTATTCTACATTATCAACAAATCCAGTACATACAGGAGGTTTTTTTAAAAAAACAAGCCAGTCCCTGGAATGTAATTGAAATTTGAAGATCATCTTGAATTCTTTAAGGCTTTTTTTAAAAAAAATAAAAATTCACTCTTGTTAGTGTTGAATACTGTTCTTCTGGGCAAGAGAATTCTGCTCTTACCTATCAAATTCAGGGTGTTCTGATTGTAAATCAAACTTAACCATCTGAGGCAAGTATGAAAGTGCTTTCCCTCCACCTCACCACAGTTCTGAAGTGAGGATGTTTAGGCCTCCTTCATTAAAGCCAATTGTCTGTATCTTTTTAGTTAACATTACTTACATCAACTGCAATATTACTGCAATGAAATCTTATATTTTGAAAGAATTAATTACTATTTACCAATCGGTGTCTCTTAAAATAACAACATGTGCTTTAAGTGCATATAACTCAACTTTTTGTCCTGTAGGGTCTAATCGATACAATGCTCTGAATGTACCACTACACAACAGAAGATACCAGGTGAGCACTTCTTGTGGCTTCATATGTAAAGATGCAACTTTCTCCACAGATAGTGAATAAACCCAGTCATTTTTAGTGACCGGAGATGGCAGAAGATAGCCTGTCTTACGATATTCCAAGGAAATTTCTGTCAACAGAGCCTCTGTGCTTTTCAAAGGTAGTCTGTACTGGTCTTGTGACAAGGAGTCAAGTTGTCTGCTCACCTTGCTTCACTAGAGCTAATCCATTGACTTCTGACTGATGATCACTGTAGGTATTAACTCCGATGTACCTTTCTAAAAAGAATGTCAAAAAGGTTTAATATTTATTTCCTATTACAGTTGTAAGAAATATTTTTTTTACTATGCCAACCTGCAGTAAGCTAGAACTTTTCAAAGTTGATTGAAATTACATTAGTTTAGAGTTCTTAAGCTGTTTGGGGAAAAAAAAAAGGTAGTTTTGGTATCTGAAATTCCTTTCTTCTCAAACTGAGCTTCTTCAGTTGCATCACTTGAGCCCCGAAGAATGTTTGCATTTACATGAGTGTGTATGCTAGAGCATCATATTAGTTAATATTACTTGTCTTAAATTTATTTTTTTTATGGGCTACTTCTTGCCAAAACACCTTACTTGCAGCCAAATCACCCTTGTTTATTTAAATATTATTTTAAAAAAGAAAAAGTTTTATGTTCACTACTCTAATTTCATCAATTTCCTTGAGAATGTGGTTTATTCAGTGTTCAAAAATAAGCATTAGTTTTTCTGTGAATAGCTTCATGTAATAAGGCTTTTTACAGTAGTAAAGCAGGTACCCTGACGCTAGCCATATTTTCTGGTTTTAGTGCCACTGAGGATGGGCTTCAAAGCACTTAGTGTTTTTTCTCTTTGCTTGTGTGGTTGGTATGTCTTGAACCTTCAAGTTTAGTGTATTCAGATGCCACTGTCGAAAGATTTCAAATAGCTGATTTCTCCTTCCTTCAGAAATTCCTATAAAGAGCCCTTGTTCCTAATATGTCTGCTGTGAGAACAGGTGACCTGTTGTCCTGTTTTGTGACTTAAATCAGCCTGTTGCTCAGTACTAAGAAAACTTTGAATAACTGCATGGAGAGTTTCTCCCTTTTCTCTTTTCTGCCGGCGCTATGGCTCATGGCTCAAGGTCTGCAGACCTGAAAATGTTCCAGGACAGCTTTTTATTACTGGCTTTGCCAGCGGAGGCAAAATACTAGTGTAAGAGCACAGGCTGCAGTGTAAAGGACAGCAAAACAGTAATACTGTCTGTTCTTCATCCTTGCATAGCTAATTAACATACACAAATTGAATATGATGACTGCATTAATTACTTGCCACCATCCATGATCCATAATCAAGATTTATTTGATTTAATACTTTATTGAAGCATCAGGAACATACCTCTGCAGGATAAGTCATTCTTGGCTGAAATGTTACTTTAACCTTATTCTCTCCTCCATAAATCGCAACAGTGTGGTTTTCTCTGTTGCCTTTGCTTTTTCTGAATGGTCCATTTTGGATTAATTTCTTGGATAGGTCCCTACTCACTGAAGCCACAGAACAGCCTTATTTATAAGCAGCAGCTCAGTTCTGTCCAGATGGGAAACTAAAACTTGAGTGTTACTAGTTAGAGAAGCAGACATCTTTTTATGTTGGGAGGAGAAACCTCATTTATTTTTTTTTACTAATTAAAGATCGGTTTTCTTACAACCAGCTGTTACAAACTTCTATCATCACACTGAAAGAACAGAGCTGTTGTCAGGAATTAGTCTATTGGTGTTTAGAAATCTTAATTTCAAATGTTTCTGTAATTGTACTAACCTCTAAGTGTTCTGTGGCCTGTAATTTGAGGAATGAAGCCAGAAGCAAAGCATCCCCTGTTGTATGAAATAAAAACGTATTTTGTCACCATAGAAAAATGTGGCCACCTGTGCTGCATTGCAGTTTATTCATAAACTGTAAAAACTGAGTTAAGGTGATGCTGCTATGTATTATAGGCTGAACTAGTAACGAGAGAAATCATTGATAGCAATGTTTTGTATCCAGCCGTAGGGTTTTTTTAATATTTAAATAGGTACATGTCAAACACAACCATATTATAATTGTCTTTACAGCTGAAATTGCGAGACCTTGCTGGCCAGGCACTGGCTTTCATTCAAGAACTTGTGACAGCTCTTTTGAACTTCCATACATACACCGAGCAGAAGGTGCAGATCTTTCCCATTGATTCTGCAACAGACACTATATCCCCGCTAAATCAGAAGGTAAGGCTTACAGATTTCAGCTGCGAATGTGTTCAGTTATCTAGATTTTGAGTGAATAATCTTAGTCATGCAAACTTCTGCCACCTTTACTGCAGTGCTGTGAGTGTGTTCCTGAGACGCAGCCTCTCCTGCATGAGAAGTCTCTTCTACTGGGTGAAAGTGGGCGAAGGTGTAGCTGCAGAGAATCCTCTTGCCCTGTGCCTCTGCTGCAAAAGCAATACAATAGTCAAATTAAGGCTTTGCTTTATAAGTGCTAAATTAAAATGCATTTAAAATACACAAATACTGCACTGCTGAATAGGTGCTTGTCTTAGTTAATCTGCTGGGCCATGGGAGACTTTGAGACAGAAGGTCTTGCATTTCAAGCATTTAACTGTAATGTGAAATAAACTGGATAGGCTTATGAACAAGAGAATTGGGACACTCTTCCCTTGTCAAAAACCAACTTTATAATCTGATTTTAGGCTACTTGTGTAAAGACCTTTCCTGTAAGTGGTCTGAAGCTTCAAGTCTGTAAAGCACATTAACCTGACCTATTTCTTTCTGTGCAACTCCGTGGGAAGGCTCTTCTGAGAGTATTATTCAGAGCTGTTAGGCTGCATCTTTTGGCTTTCCATGCCCTGAAGCATGGAAAAGGACTTGTGTGGGGATGCATGTCTTTATGCTTTGGAATAAAATTGCTTTAACATCTGAGTTGTTGACTTCATAGTACAAGTGGTCCTATATGAATTTAAGTTGCTGGGTGACACTATATTCGTAGACTATAATTAGTAGTTTATAGGGCTCAGACTTAAGCTACTGAGGTGGACATGATTTATGTTCATCAAAGGGCTGCAATGCATGTAGTGGCAATGTTAACTATCACACAACTTTTCTGTTCTTGGGAAGACCTCCTTAATCTCTTTCCAGGCAACAAATATGCTTGCTACTAGAGACATTACACAGCTTACCTTCTTGGCTGTTTCAACTATTTGAATCAAGAGTGTGCTTTTACAGAGGTTCAGATAGATCTTAGTTTGAGAACAACATTTTCTTGCTTCTGCCACCAAAGGTGCTCAAAATTGCATATCCTTCTTGTGAAAACTACACAGCTTTGTCATATCCTGAATTCTTTAGGGCAGAAACTGTCTCTCCTTTTTTCTTGTCGGCCCAGTGTGGTGACAGACAATACTGCAGTATTACGGGAATAAAATCGGGTTTCTCAGTCATCACTTTTCATGCATTTTTATCTTAATGTCCAAGTTAACACTTCTTTGTTGCTTTTCAGCAGAGAAGTGCTTTCACACAGCTGAAATCTGCAAATTAATCAGAACCGTAATTTGATTCTCCTTTTCTGATAATTGACTCTGATTCACTAGTTCAGGCTTTGTTTGTTTACATAATTGTCTCCTGTAGTCTGCCCCATGGTGTATTCATGACCTAATTGCCTCAGTGCATGCTACCTTGCAGGGTTTTTGCAGTGACTTTGTGACTTTCCAGTGGTGAAGCATCTTTTATTGCTCCCTGAAGCTCCTGTTGCTCCTGGGTTTTTTTTTGATCGATTTATCAATTTGCTTGGCAAGTGTTCTCAGTGTGGTGTTGGCTCCTCCACTGAGCAGTTCAAAAACCTCCCCTTAATGTGGTAGAGAGAACAAGACAAATGTTAGGTAGCGGTTTAGCACACTTGCACTTATCTATCTTTCCCCAACTCCAGGTCTTGTCTGGCGCTTTCAAGCTATTTTCCCCACCAAACACTCAAAGTAGATGTGGACAATTCCCACGCAGGTTCAAGTATTCCTTTTTACTTTAAGTATTGGATTGCTGGGTTCTGCTGGGTCTTCAGCATTGTGCCAGATCAACTCCAGTCCTCTCTCTTGCAACACAAGTCAGGAGCATTCTGCATGTGTTATTTCTTCCTGCTTAGATCTAGGAATTTTTCCCTAATTCCATCCAGATTTGTGCATGCATGAATGAGAGCTTGGCGTCTCTCTTTTCTTTTTAAATGCTGTGTTACTGCACTATAATGATACAAGAAATAATTAAAAAATCTCATACCCTATTTGGCTGTGATCTTTAGCCTCTACTGTGGTATGAGTAATCAAAGGTGAAGGTAGCTTTCTGTGGGATAAAATAAAAACTTTTTGAATACCTGCATCAATCTGTGGAAAAAGCTTATTATGGTATCAAAATTAAAAGCTGATGGTATTGTTATGATTTGATTGTGTGTAAGAGTAAACGGCTTTATTCTCAGGTACACTTTTTTGAATGTGAAATTAGAATAGAAATTATTTAAGCAATTTTTAGCAAAGTCAGGCAGTTCTGTGAGGACAAAGTTTCATAATTGCTCAAACCTGTCATAGTTCTTGAAAATAAGAATTCTCCCTTTGATTAGTTACTGCTCCATCCTTTGCATTGGCGTAAGCGTGCTTTGACCCATGTTGAAATCTGGACTGGCTACAGAAAAAGGTGAAAATGGTGCTGTCGGTTTTAACTGCGTTTACTTCTTCAATACTTGGCACAGCATGGCTTGTGCTGATGCACAGGCTGAGAGGCAAACAGCAGCTGGGAGGAAGGTAGGGTAGTTTATTCTGGTGGCTTAATGGTGCATGGGTCTAGCCTGAATTTGGAGTTGAGAAGGAATGCAAGAATGTTTAAACTTGAAAGGCAGGGGTTTGATGTGCTGTGCATGGCAGTTAAAATGAGATGGGGTGCTGTGGCAAAGCCTGAGACAGGGTTTTGCCCAGGCTTCTATTGTAACCTTCACTATTTCTCACTTTCCCTCAAGATGTGTCCTGCAGAAGAGGTTGCTGCGTATCGCTTGACTATTATATCTTATTATTAACGTCCTGGGGATCATTTAAGATGATGGATGCTTTGCTAAAGTGGACCGCTAAGTTGTTAACTTGAAACAGTTTGCAAGAGCCTTTAGCAAGCACCATTTCAAAATCTCTCTGTGCTCAGTTTTCACAGTATCTTCATGAAAATGCTTCGTACATTCGCCCTCTGGAGGAAGGAATGCTTCACTTGTTTGAGAGTATTACAGAAGATACTGTGACAGTCCTGGTAAGATTTCTTATTTTCATTATTGTAAAAGACTTTTACAGAACAAAAATACTTAAATGTTCTTTTTCCTTCCAGGAAACAGCTGTGAAATTGAAGGCCTTCTCAGAAAATTTAGCTTCCTACTTATGCTTTTTAAGAAAGATTCTTCCTTATCAGCTAAAAAGGTACTTTTGATTTGATAGATCAATTAAAGAGGCACTAAGTGTCTGGCTTGCAGCATTGTCAGCATCTACAATTCAAATATTAAGTCAATCCTTAAAGCATTCGGCTTAAAAAGCTGGATTCTTTTTTTTTTGCCTGCTGGCTTCTGAGTCTTTAGGTTATGCATGTTTTTTTCAGCCAGGCATTAGAGCTAAAAACATAAATTTTTAGGGCCTTTCTTTTCCTTCACAGATGAGACTTTAATGAAAACTGCACAGATTTTTAGTGTTTTTTAATGTTATTCAATAGGATTGATGCTATTTAGGTATATTAAAACTGCTAACTTCTTGAGCCTGTCTGAAGATTACTTATTTAGTAAATACAGCAATGTAGCAGAACTTGGTCAGATCCATATCCCTTCTGCAGTGAAAATCTTTGTTCATGTGTGGGTTGATGAGAGGTGATATATTAATGCAGGGGACCCCTTAAATAGAGGCCTTAATTTAAGGAGGAAGAAAAAGCTTGGTTTATGCCTTCTTTATACCTGTTCTGCTCCTTAGGAAATAAGAGGTAAATTATATATCATAGAGGAAAAAGTCTTTAAACTTATGCAATCAATTAGTTGTTGTGAGTGTAAACTGTTCCTGGCTTGTGTCGGAAGCTCTTAAGAGCGGGGATAGTATGTGCACACAGTAATTTTCATGTATTATTAAGTTACTTTGATATATTAATCTTTCTAAAATAATTTCCTAGTCCATTGTTGCTTTGGACTGTGGATGTAGAGAACACTAGTTATCTACTCCAAAACTTATGAACACATTTTTTTAAGATAATGTCTCACTTTTTTTTAAAAAAAATATAATTCATATATTCCTAGTTTGGAAGAAGAGTGTGAGTCTTCTCTTTGCACAGCTGCTTTAAGAGCTAGAAATATGGAGCTACACAGAGACATGAAAAGGTTGACTGCAGTCTTTGAGAAGCTACACACCTACGTCAGTCTTCTTGCGTTACCAAGTAAGTGCCAGTTTTGGCTCCATTGGTTACAGTGTGACTGGAAGGTATAGTTTCCCTTTTGGACCAGTTCAAAAAGAAACAAGCCAAAATCCTGAAATAAACCAGTCCCAAACCCCTCCACACCAAAAAACCACGCACACACAAAAATCCCACTCTTACAGTAGGGGAAAGCAAGGTTAATGGTACTCCTTAGGTACAGTCTAAACTATGGGGCAAGTGAGTTTTGCCCTATGAAATTGTTAATAAACTGTATTTTATTACTAATTATCCCTTTCAGTTCTTCCTGTTCTATTAAAGTACAACTCATGGTTATGACTAAGTAAAATCAAGTAAAACCTTTGTGTTTATGTGTGTGTGGAAACTATATCCAAATGCATACTGTAAATAATAAGAGGAAACAGTTATTGTATAGGGTCAGATTATTTCAGTCTTCACTTTTAGAAGGACCCAGATGGTCCTTCCTACAACTGTGAACATGTAAATTATTCTGCATGCATAATTGCTTTTTGAGAGCTGAAGAGTTGATATTTGTAAAATCTGAATGAAACTTAGGAAACCTGGAAGTCTTTTATCTGCCTACTCTGGCAAATTTGGTGTGCCGAAGGAGAGGGAAATTTTAAGTAAATGAATCTTTTTCTGATTCTTTAGTTCTAAACATCATACCCCACATGAATGTTTCTAGTGGGTGGAAATCAGATGATGAAGAATCATCTTTTTTTCCATTACGGTTGAATTTTTTTTTCCTTTCTGCATGGTACTTCTAGGTACAAAGCCAGAAGGACTTCTTAGGACAAATTACAACTTTGTGTTTACAAACATTGCTACAAGTCTTCATGGATTTCATGATATTTTAAAAGGTGAGAGTACAGGAATAGTAGTATGTTTGAACTCTGCTTTTTTCTGTTTAACATGGCACGCATGCACTCTCTCTATAACAATGTCAAATGTGCAATATGTGATAAATCTGCTTTGTTTTGCCTTTAGAAACTAAGATGAGAGACTAAACCTGCTGACTACTTGTTTTAGACATACACGCATCTTTTTCATGCCTCCATTCTCTTAGCTTTGTTCTTCCGAGTTGCTGGGATATTTAATTCTGGCACTCTAGATCTTCCTGAGCAGTGTTACTGTGGTTATAGAACTACATTGCTCTAGTAGAACTAGCATGCATAATGGAATGCCATTAAATATACATGTTTTCCTCCACTTCTGTACTGTTGGCCTAGTACCTGCCTTCAAAGTGGAATTTTTCCTTACAGGTTTTAGGTTGATTATCTATTTTTAACACAAGTATGTAACCAAAGCTTACAAAGAAGTCTGTTTTCCTTTTGAAACTGAACTTCCTCCTTGAAAATGGCTTACCTTCCTTTTCTCAGAAGGACATGGATTTGTTACATTCTCAAATACTTTTCCGTTCTAAGTCATGTGAGCCTAAGACTCAGATATTGAATACAACCAAAAATTCTACCTTTAGTGTCCTGATGCAAACACGCAAATTGAAAGTATAGTTGTGGAATGAATTGCTATGGATCGGATATATTGCTATGACTTTTGGGATATAGAGTACACTTAAATATACACCTTTATTCTGCCTTGTGTAACAGGCATAATGTCTATTCCTTATGATCACAAAGTTGTTGAAGGCAGTATATCAGACAACTCCATATCCAGAATAAACTTTTATAAATCTTGTTTAAAGAGGAAAAAAGTGTTTGAAGCTGGAGGTCATAGGCTGAATTTGAAAATGGATGCTTACATAGACAAAAAACTGTAGTTTGACATAAATTTGTCTTTTCTTTTTCTAGACCTTTCCAAGCACTACAGTCAGAAAGCTACTTTAGAACAAGATGTTCCAACTGCCACACAGAAACTCATAACTACAAATGACTGTATTTTATCCTCTGTTGTGGCTTTAACAAATGCAGTGGGCAAGGTAATGAATATTCTGGCTTCAATATAATGCCCTAACTCATGCAGGTATTTTTTTTCTTCAAAAAACCCCTTGATTGAATGATTTGAAAACACAGATGTGCCTCTGATATTAACAATCTATATTATCAGGTTTGTTCTAAGGTATTTTCAGGCAACACGATAAAAACAACTGAATGGATGATAAAAGTAAAAACTGTGAAGAGGATGGTTTGCATTACTAAGGTCTAACTTCTATGTGGAAGAGCCTGTACCTTGTTTGAATTTCTTGTTGTAAAGTCCAGTTTCACTAAACGATTGTCTTTCTCTTGAAAGAGTAATTGCTTCTCTGAATCTTTCTGGTCAGCTTAATTTGAAAAGTGGCTTTTCTTGATTTGTCTAGATTGCCTCGTTCTTTAGCAACAACTTGGATCACTTCACTACTTCATTGAGCTATGGCCCTAAAGCAGGGACAGAGTTCATCAGCCCTCTTTCAGCTGAGTGTATGCTGCAATACAAGAAAAAGGCGGTTGCTTACATGAAGTCTTTGAAGAAGGTTTGTTCAGCTAATGTGCTTGCACAGAGAAAGCATGAAGTTGATAGTTGGTTATGCCAAAGAGTATACAAACTACAGTTTTTTAGTACTTGGAATAGATTTTCCTCTGAATGAGAATCTTTGGCTGAGGAAATGGAACCCTTAGAGCAATAATGCTATTTAAAAATTTACAGGGTGTAGTTGCCCTCACAACTAAGGGTATGTGCCAATTCCGCTGTTACCCATTTCCACTAATTATTTCTGTGCCAAGACTCCAAGGAGAAGAGGGTAGCTGCTTATATAAATTTCCTCCTGTATTCACCAGGAATACGGAGCGAATGGCATCATGATCTCATACTTGAATTTGCTGTTATACAGTAGAGAGCAATGGGAAGGAAAAAGCAGCTGAAAAGGAGGAGAAAATGTGCTCACCCCAAGGGTGAAACACTGCCAGATCTCTCTGTCTCTGTTAAAATTAATGGTGGTATACTTAAGAGTTATTAAATCACTTAGTGCAATGTTTATAGAGTGGACCTTAAGATGCATTCGATCATGAGGCAACACCTGGAGTTTTCTGAGCACTTTTTAATCACATTGCATTTTAGGGCAGTATTTTTTTGTGAGCTTAAATAATTTTTTCTACTGGCTGGTAAACACTTGGAAGATATTTTTCTTCCCTTTACTAAAGTAAGGAGTGCAGTAAGAAAGCAACTGTAGAGTAGGTATCCTGTTCTACTCTGAATCATGTGTTGAGGTTTCTTTTATCCTTTTGTAGCCTTGTGCGGATTCAGTGCCTTATGAAGAGGCTTTGGCTAATCGCAGAGTTCTTCTGAGTTCCACAGAAAGTAGAGAAGGACTTGCACAACAGGTATTCTGGTATAACTTCTACTGACATATGTGATAGCATATCTTATAAATGTAAAGTAGCATAAAATAGTCTCCACATAATGGCATAGTTGGCCATATATATATGTGCGTGCATATATATATGCACATATTGCAGCTTAAAATTAGACTGCAGATACTGTATTTGTAGGATTTGAAAGTAAAACTTACCATTTTCAGACAGGGTTGTCCAAGACTTGTTCTCATTTACCTGCAGAATGTATGTGTAGTTGTAAGAGACAGAATGATGCCTCAGATGTCACCATTTCATAAGTGCAAGAAGTCAGGCAATCTTTCATAATTCAAATGCAAAATAAAGACAAGCATAAGGCATACTAAAGTACTAATTTCTAATGTTATGTACAGTCTTGAATGCTTTTTATGGACTATGAAGGATTTATTAGCACTGTTTAAGAACAATTATTTTTCTTTTCAGTTGAATTCTACTAATAGATTAGTTTATCATTCTTGCAGTATGTGTATATATATATATTTAAATTTTTTTTCTGGAAGGTGAGGCAGAGGGAGGTTAAATGGTATTTAAAATGCCTATACAGTTTGCCCATCTCCTCAATGAGTGAGAGTAAGTGATTAGTACTGAAAATTCTTTGGCTTGTTTAATTGGCTCATTTAATTTTGCTGTGGGAGGTGCTGGCTCTGCCAGGCCCACTCAGCAGCACTGCGCCACTGACTGACAGCCCCCAGAAGAAGCAGAGGGCTTTTCCCAGTGTCAAAAAGCCCCCAAAAGAGCTTTCCATTGGTCTTTTTTGCTGCAGATGCCCCTCCCTAGCGCAGTCTTACCTGCCCTGAAGTTGGTCTCTGCCACAATTAGCTTTATTAGCTGTATGTTCAGGCTGTGCGTGAGTTGCCATCATTGAACTTTAACAGAAGAAAGACTTCAGTGATTTTTCTTGTAGTGGCCTATATTCACAGTGTGCTAGTAGGGATGAGATGAATTTCAATAGAAATGTGTGGAGTGATACACTGTGTGCTATTCCATAGTTTTCTTATCTGGACAAGTGGGTTCATAGAATAGTTTGGGTTGGAAGGGACCTTAAAGATCACCCAGTTCCAATCCCCCTGCCATGTGCAGCGACACCTCCCACCAGACCAGGTTGTTCCAATCCCCATCCAGCCTGGTCTTGAACACGTCCAGGGATGGGGCAGCCACAGCTTCCCTGGGCAACCTGTTCCAGTGCCTCACCACCCTCACAGCAAAGAATTTCTTTCTGGTGTCTAATCGAGATCTCCCCTCTTCCAATTTAAAACCATTGCCCGTTGTTCTGCCACTACACTTCCTGGCAAAGAGTTCCCTCTCTGCCCAACCTGTATTTGTGCCTGGGATTGCCACATCCCAGGTGCAGGACCCTGCACTTTGCTTGGTTAAACCTCATGCAATTTGCACGAGCCCCTCTCTCCAGCCTGTCCAGGTCCCTCTGGATAGCCTTCCCTCCAGTGTGTCGACTGCACTAATGTCATGTCTTTGAGGTGGGGCAACCGGGAGGGGAGAGCTTGTTTGTGTTTCTAAGGACACAGAACAAGATAATGCTAGTGCCAGGCATGTATCTTTCATGTTTTCATCTAATTTTTCCCTGCTTTGATTTTCACCTAATATGGTGTTGCCAGCTCTATGAGCTGTAACTTTGTGATGCACTTTTCATTCCATTTAAATAACATGGTTGTTTTTGACACATGACCACAGTTAAGCGTACAACTGGAATCAGTAGTGTTTATCTGCTGCTTTATTCATTAGCACACTTAACGTAATGGTTAAAAATAATACTGTCTTCAATCAATCTGTGTGTGACGCTTTTCCCCCCCTTGCTTTCAGTAACCTGGACTGTAAACTTTCCCTCCTAAAGGTCCAGCAGAGTTTGGAGAAAATTGCGAAACTTGAACAAGAAAAAGAGCACTGGATGTTGGAAGCCCAGCTGGCTAAGATAAAGCTAGAGAAAGAAAACCAAAAACTGAAGAACTCTCTTAGTGGACATCTAACTGAAACTGTACAAGAGCATTCCGTTTTGCCAAATGTAGCTGCACAAAAGAAGGAAACCACAGAAAAGAGTCTGAGGGAACCTATTAAAAGTACTAGTCTGGTAAGTGACCTTTTTCCTTCAAGAGAGAAAAATCCCCTTTCTTCAGTAGTGGTACTGTTTGATCTGTGGAATACTAATAATTAAAGCTTTTTTGACTGTGAAATGCATTCACACTTGGGCTTCTTGTATTTGCAGAGCTGCTTGCTAGTACATTCTGCAGAGTTTGGAACTTCTTGGCGTTTGAGACTTTAGTATCTTTAGCATCATGGAGACGTTTTTGTAGTTATGTACTGGTATAATTTGGGGGGAATATAATAATAGATGCTCAACTGCTAAATTTTTCTGACTTTGCAGTCAGGTAGCCTTGCAAGTAGTATCTATCTTGGGTTGGCTCTGAGTTTCCAGTAGTTTTTTTTCCTCTGTAGGTATGTTAAAGCAAATGGAAGGAGGTAATTAGTATTTTTAAATGTGTTGAAAAGCTCACTACAAGTTTGTGCAGTATAACTTAATTTTAACTTGAAGCCATTCAAGTGTTCAGTGCTGTCTGGAACACTAATTTTTACATAACTTTCATTGGCACATACAACTTGGGCTCAACAATTGCATTTGGATCAGGCATGTGTTCTGTACATGCTCTTTTTTATTGGGTAAATGTCTTCCCTGTTTATTGCTAGTATTTAACGGGTTGTCCTTTTCTCTGAATTACCACTTCTCCATTAATACCATGTAATTCTGATATCATCTATAAGAAAAACAATCTACTTAGCTCAACCCTCCATACAATTCTTCCTCTTTTTTCTCATTGCTTTTCTGGTCCAGGATTATTTCGAAATCCACAGTTTTGAAGTAAAGTGGCATCTTAAGTATTTGGTCCTGTATTTGATCTGTTAAGAGTTTGAGAAGAATGGCTTTTTCTAGCCACGATGCTTAATGTAACTCACAGGTCAACCTATTGTATAAATATTTCCTGTAAACCTAAATCTCTAATCCTGTTGAGGTCAGAAAAAAAACCTCTTGACTCCATGAAACTAGTTATTTGCATGCATCTTTCTGCTAGAGTCTGGTCAGTGCTTAACACTGAACTGTCAAACTGGAAAGAAAGGAATTCAGAAGATATTCAAGAAGTCCAGGATGAGTTTTCCTTGCTCTTCAACATGAAAAGTAATATTTCAATGTATTAAGATATCTGTGAATTCGCTTCACATAATCAAGCACTTGCATCATCATACAAGCTGGCTGCATCTTGTTGCTTCTACTGCTTTTTCCCTGTGTGTATTGTAAGGCAAAGGATGTATTTGGAGAGTTGGTGTCAGCTTTAATTTGGTTCAAGGCACTAACGTATATTACTACCCGTGTTTGTTACAGGTGGAAGTACTTAAATTTGGGGTTAGTTTTAACTGTTGCAAGATATATTTTTTTTTTTTACTTAACATCCTTCTGTGACTGAAGCCAAAATGACTTGCAGCTATTGTATCTATTTTTACAGTTCTCACTTAAGCATGTTTTCTTCCTTGTTCTAGATTGGAATGTTGACTATAACCACTGATAATGAAAAGGTAATCTGTTTTCAACATTATCAAAGTGAATCTGGTAAATACTTCAATTCTGATTCTGTTAAACTTATTCCAAAGGTCTAATTACAAAGAATACTGCCATAAGTTGCCCATGTAGTCTGTATACTATGTTTTTCAAGCTTCCGAAATCCATGTATTTCTTAACAGTTCACGAAACAGAAGAAGTTATCTTTTACTCATGTAAGCAGTTTGGAGCAGCATGAGCTGTGGTCCAGGTCTGTCCTCTGTAATCTGACGAAAACACTGGTCTGTTTGTACTTCAGAAACCCTCACTGCATTCCAAGCCTCAATTCTTCACCCTGGGGGGGGTGGTTCATGCTGCAAAAAAAGTCACTGACTGTAGTGCCTGGTGTTCAGTTCTTAACTGTAGGGTATCCCAAACCAGAGCTCACACCAAAGAAACTTTGAACCAGCTGTCACACTAAATGTTAACTGTGTTTTGTTTAGAACTGCTATAATGTACTGCTTGCCCCAGAAGGAACATAGCAGAGCAAGGTTCATTGCTTTCCCTTTTCTGTTGCTGCAGGGAACTGATGTTTTTAGTTTACTCGCCCTTTTCTTCTGAAAATATGATTAAAAAGGGGGGGGGGGGGGACAGATAATAACCGATTCAAAATTTTAAAAGCTACTGCATAGTGCTAAACTTGACAGTAGTGACAAGTGATGGAAAGCTGCATCTAGTGGGTTACTCAGTAACTTATTGTAAACTGGTAAATTGCAGGTGGGTTGATTGTTTTATTTTTTAAGTGCAAATGGCTAAAGAAATCTCTGGAACATGCATCATTAGAAATAGCTTTGACTGTTGTGAGCTTCTTAAATTTGGTTATGTGAAGGAGTTCTTTGCTGGGAAAAGCCAGTAAGTTTTTATGTAGGTGAAAGCAGTCCACTTCTGCAGCGGATTTTCATCTTCATCAGAGACTTGATATGTTAAATCACGCTAACTTATATCTTCAGTCAGCTCTTGGTCCTTTAAGGAGTCTGACACTAAAAGTCACCATCATTGACAAACTGCAGAGTGATCTTTTGTAATTTGTTTATTGTAATTGGGGAATTTAATGCTATTGGGTAGAGCAGCCAGGCCTCAGGAGGGAAGGAGATAAGTCAGTATATAGGAGAATATAACATAAACATGTCTGCTTAAATTTTTGCTTTGCCAGGTTCCAGATGTTGAGTCTCGTGAAGACCTGATAAAAAACCACTATATGGCAAGGATAGCAGAACTTACATCTCATCTGCAGCTTGCTGACAGCAAATCAGTGCACTTCCATGCTGAGGTGAGCACGCAGGCTGTGTCTGTACTGAAAACAATAAATCCCTTTGTGAACTTCCCACAGGCTAATGTTTTGACAATGAGTTTAATTATATGGAATGCAATGTTTCATGAAAATCTGTTCCTGGGGTATATTTTTTGGCTATGGTCTAGTGTACATAAAAATGGATACTGTAGAAAGGTACTTTTCTAACAAATCCTTTAGTAGCCTTGTCTCAGGTGTATTAAGTAGTACAATGTATATTATATATAGGTTTGTTCATATAAGCTGAAACATCTGGTAGTTACCAAGCTAGTTTTTGACTTTGTCTTGAAGTGATGCTGATGTCATACAAAAATAAATTTGAGTCCATCACGGAGTGATGGAAAGAGCTCTTGTCTGAGAAATTGGTTCTTAGATGTGTTATACCTAACTTCAAAAATTAACAGAATGATTCATTGTGTCTGACTTCCTGTTTTCACCTCAAATCATGAGGTAATTTTTCTTGAAAGTAGTGACCATTTTGATTTGTGATGTGGAGTATACCAAAGCTCCAGGTTGACAGTGCAAATCCTCTTAAATATTTTTTTACTAGTAAAATGACATAGTATGGAGGAACCATCTTTGATATTTGGGCAATGTATGAAGTGAGTTGACTGTGTTGCTTTTTCCTTATGAAAGATTTCTTAGTAATTATGTGAAAATTATGATACTTATAGGATTGGCAGTATGGTAATTCTGTAAAAATATAGAGAAATTTAATGTTAACTATGTCACTACAGTTTAATGTGTACATGCTCTGACTTAAGTTTCTTGAAATCAAAGGATTACATAAAGATGGAAACATCCAAAATAATCAGTTAAAGATGGTGCAAGGCAATATTCTGGAACTAACTTTCTTCCCTTCTAACCTCCCTATGCTGTTCTGATTGACAGTGTCGAGCACTTGCCAAAAGACTATCTCTAGCAGAGAAGTCCAGGGAATCACTCACGGAAGAGCTGAAACTTGCTAGTCAAAACATCAGTAGGTTACAGGCAAGTAAAATGTCATATAATGTAATAGATGCATTTTGTTGTCCTGTGTAAATGGAGGTTGGAGGAGAAAAATTACAACCATTGAGCATGTACTAGGAAAGTGCTGAAAGTGCAATTTCCTAGATAATGCATCACATTCTTAACCCTTTCTACTGTCTGGGACTAGAAATGTCAGGGTGATTTTTTTTTTGGAAGTGGATAGCTTAATATTCAGCAAAAATAACTTCATATTTAGTTCCTATCTTTATTGCTCACCTGAGATAATGATTACCTAAAATGCTCCATACAGACAGTGAATACAATGATATACACTTAAAAGAATTGTTCACAAACACAAGGTGCTTGTTTGATTTGTTCCTTTAATAAATTCCACAACCAATATCCAAATCCACATGAGATGTTCACCTCCAATTGCATATCAAACTCCCTAAGGAAAGATAGCAGGGGCATCATTTTTGTTTTTTCTTTATAGTCCACATAATATTGCATCATAGAATTGTTTAGATTGGAAGGGCCCTCTGGAGGTAATCTGATCCTCTCCTCTGGTCAGAGCAGAGAGAGTTCAGGTCAAGCTGTTGAATTGGGGGTTTCCTTTACAGCCTTCTTGACCTTCTGCCACTATTGCTTAGCTTCTTAAACATTGGACTGTTTTTAGCTTTGTCCATGATCATTCAGCTTTCCTCAGCCCCTTTAACTTCCAGGGCAGCTTTACCTGGGATCTTGCCAAGCAGACCTTGAAAAAAAGCCAATATCTATTCTTCTGAAATCTCGGGTTGCTGTAATTCTACTATTCATCTTGCTTCGCTCAGAATCTTAAATTCTATTTACTCAAGGTTGCTGTAGCCAAGGCTACTGTTGGCTTTCACATCCCTGACCAGCTTTTCTGTATTCATGAGTAACAGTTCCAGCAGAGAGCCTCTCTTCGGCCTATTGACCACTGGTATCAAGAGAAGTTCTTTACCACACTCAAGGGAACTTTTTGAATTGCTTGTGTCCCACCTTGTTGCGCTTCCGGGAGATGTCAGGGTGGTTAAAATCCCTTATGAGGATTAGGGTCTGGAATTGTGAGATTTCTGTCTACTTGTAGCAAATGCTCCCCATATCACCCTTGCTGTTCTGCTCTGATCCCTACCTGTGACATCTTAATTGGCTTCAAACCACTCCTTCACATCAAATGTGACTTCTTCCCTTCATGAAGTGTCTGTATCCCTTGGCTGCATTCCACACTGTCCTACCATGTCTGTCAAATGCCAGAGGGATCATAGATGGTGGATTCCTTCAGCTTTGTGTGCCATAAAAAGTGTGTGTGGGGAAAGAGGAAACAAAGCAAAAAAAAAAAAAGGGGGAACAGACCATGCAAGACACTTCAGGTAAAAGAAAAATAGCTATTGAGTTTCTTGCAGCAACTGATGTAGGTTTTTTTTGTTTTCAATGGTTTAGCTTAATTGCATACATTCAGTGAAAATGTATAGTTTACTAAGTGGAGATCGAAGTTGGCTGCTTTGTCAGTTGTCACTAATATTGAGCAAAGGCTTCTGGATGGTGGTTTTTTTTTTTCCCCACTTAGGATGAATTGATAACAACAAAGAGAAGTTATGAGGATCAGTTAAGTATGATGAGTGACCATCTCTGCAGCATGAATGAAACATTAACTAAACAAAGGGAAGAAATTGATACACTAAAGATGACCAGTAAGGTAAGTTGTCAGGTATTGACATTAGGCACTGGCTGTGATTTGGGGGTCTGTGGGTTGCATTTGGCATTCCTGCAGTATCACCCTTTAACAAACCCATTCATGAGCCATAGTTGTTCTTCTTGGCCAGTTGGAAAGAAAAATCCAAACCTGGTTCTGAACAATTCAGTGAAGAAAAAATGCTTGCAAAACATACATAGGAAAGGAGAAACACTTCATGTCACAGCCTTAAAGTAGGCTTTCAAAGTGTACCCTCTGTACCTTTTTTCGTTGTTTATATCTGCTGAAAATTAACTAATTGCAAATCTATCTAGTGATACCGGGTGTTTCTGAACAGCTTATTGGTACGAGTGTCCTTCCGGCACTCGTCTCTTGGTTGCAGTGTACTCTGTTCTTGGCAGCTATTCTTTTTCTCTGTTTTATTTCTGTATTCTAGCTTTTCAGTCACTCGTATGTAGGAATGAAAACTTTGCCACTTAAGTTTGTCTGTGAACTTAAAATGCACGTTTAAATTTTTTTTCCAAGTAGGGAGTCTATCCATTTACGAGAAACAAGTTTTTGACTTAATGATGAAAAACAGAGAAGGCTGCTGTTGAAGCTGTCAGTACTTAAACCATGCTATATCTTATTCTGATGGTTTGAGGGAGAAACGGATCTTGTGAAGGCTATTACCTTTCACTAGTCTGGTTGGGAAACTAATTATTCTCCTTAATTGTGGAATGTGTGGAATCAGATTTCACTGAAGGGTTATAAATAAAAATCCCAGTTTTGATTAAAGGTCACGTGACAGCAACTTTTATTTTTTTTTAGTATAGATTCTTCCCATCATGTACAGAACTGTTTTTCTTCAGATGTCTGAGTGCTTTGACTTGCCATTGCAGTCTTTAGAACTACTTTTTGGTATGTAAGCTCTTGTGTTTTTAAAGGGAAGCACTTGGCTGCATACTGACCATAACACTTCATGTTTTTATAAATGTTTTCTGGAATTTTTCACTTGTCATATCTCTAAGACTTGAAGTGTTACTCTGCCTGTAAGGAGGTAATTCAGAATATCACAATGGTAGACACAGATTTTGAAATGTTACTGAACATAGTGATTCAGTTGAAATCGGAATGATGCATTTAAAGCCATTATCACTTGGAGAGAATTGTTGGTTAGATGAAAAAAATGTTACCTTAAGGAAATAGGAAGAAGGGGAATTGCCAGCAAGTAACGATTGTACAAAAGTTTAATATAAACTACACATTTGCTTTGTGGAATTGTTGCAAGTCAAATGTGAGTTAAGCTGTAGAACAAATTCTTGTGTAAACTAGAAATATTCTTTATAGACCAAACCATAGTTAAATTTGGTTTTGAACAAAAGGATAAGGTGGGAATTCAATTTGATGCAATTAACGTATAAGGTTTATACTTGAAATATCACTTAAGGGTGAATTATGATTTGACTTGCCTTCATTGCTCTCTACGATATTAGTGGTGTTAATAATTGAGTGTCTTGGGATGTAACTCAAATGTCTTTTTTCCAAAAGTTTCAACTGAGGTAAGGTACTCTGTGCTTAATAGAAATACCTGGTGCTTTCCACTGTTACGCCTGTAAAGATAAAGGAATTTTTCAGAGCAAGCAGTTACAAGCTTCCATTATTAGGAACCTATGAAGTGTTTATTTTCTGTTTGACTGTTCTTTGTTTGCTGTAGGCATAAATTATCAGACATCAAGTTTTATATGTTGCCTGTATATATATTTTTTTCTTATCTGAGCTATATATTCTGTTACCTTGTTTCTTGTTGCAGGGAAATTCTAAAAAGAACAAAAATCGATAGCTTGCAGCTCATCAACTGTCTTCAGAAGCTGCTGCTGCGGTGCAGGATGCAGTTGGTCGATGTTCATTGTCCAATTCCTGTTTGTTACAGGAAGCAGAGGTGGTATTGGGTCTATTAAAAACTGATTTGGTGCTGTAAATGGCTTTAAAACATTTAGAATTTGTGACAGATAAAACAGAACTTGATGTTGGCTCTAAACCAGGAAGTATACACTGTGGATAATTTATATGGTAATTACCTTCAGTTTTTACTGTGTACTTTTTAAAACTAGGTCTTAATTTCATGTAATAACTTCATATTTTGTATATTTTCAAACATGATTATGCATTAACAAGTTTGGATCAGTGCAGTAGTTGTCTGTTTTTGAGTTACGTTAAATTGTCAACATGTACATTCCTTTATGTGTTAATAACAGTTTAAAAATTAATTTTGAGACTTCTGGCCATGCAAGATATGCAGTTACTGTGAATGTCTTATTCCTGTTCTCAGCCCTTTGAAATAATTGGAATTGTAGCTTTAAATGATTTCTATAAATTCACACAAGTAAATGGGATCACTTATCTTTTAGGTTGCAGTTGTGGAAACTTTTGCTGCTTGTATTTGGCACTTTGGATTTTGAAGTAAAGAGCACAAATAGCTGAATTGGGATACTTCTATGAAATTGCTTTAAGCCCTTACTCAAGCATTTTGTTTACACATATATGTATATATACTGGTTGAAATAGCTGTTTAAAGCTAGGGGAAATTGTGATCGTAATTTGCCCCAAAAGAGTAAAGCAATATTGTGCGTAGATTAGATCAGCTTACTGTGCTCCCTTCCAGTAAAGAAGAATATGAAATACATAGACAACTTAAACACTGAATTTGCAAAAGGTCTTCATGGAGTTAAATTATGATGGATTTACTAGGGGAATGCACGTGGCTTTTCCTGTGTTTTGGGAAGTTTGTGAACTTTAGGCCTCTCCTAAGGTATTTTTTTTAAGTGAAATCTAACAATACAAGAGTTCACAGCATTGATTTTTTTTTTGGTGTTTTTTTTAATCAGATGCTGTGCTGCTCCACATTTCACGCTGATCTTCTGTTCCACAATTTATATTATGGCACTTATTTGTCATACAAGGGTTTACTTTGATAACAGCTGTGATATGTATTGTTAATATGTAATAATAAAATCAGCTACACGAAACCAGCTTGACTTTTTTTCTTGATTCTGGTTATGCCCAGGTTGCACAGTGTACACAGAGTCCAGGCTGGCACTTCTCACCTTCTTGTCTGCTGAAAGGCAAACAAGCGTCGTATTTATACTGATTGCAGCTGGGGAACTATCCTGGTACAGTTTTCCTTTCAAAGACAAAATGGATGTGGTCATGAAACTGGGAAGGAGACAGGGAGAGCCTTCGTGGTTTCTTATTAGCATTGTGTTAAATTGAAAACTACATGGTGGTTGGGAAGGGTTTACTTTCTCTCTAACTGTTCTATTGCAGCAGATACAGCTGTAACTGTTTCGATTAGGTTTGGAAGCTAATTGCTTTCTGCCAGTTTTTTTTAAGGTGTCTTTTCTGATGTTCATCTTGCAGTGAAGGTACTAACTTACCTTATTTTAATTCTCTGGATCAAATTGTTGAACTTCTTACTGATGCTGCTTCTCATGGGTGGTTGCATTCAGAAAAAGGTTTTGCCTTTACAACTTTTTTTGGAAAGGCCTATGTAAAAATGTTTTGAAGATTGAGCATTTAAAAATTTGCATTAAAAAAAGTCAAATCACAGAATCACATGGGGTTGGAAGGGACCTCTGGAGATCTAGTCCAATCGCCCTGCCAGAGCAAGGTCACCTAGAGCAGGTTGCACAGGACCGTGTCCAGGTGGGTTTGGAATGTCTCCAGAGATGGAGATTCCACCACCTCCCTGGGCAACCTCTTCCAGGACTCTGCCACTCTTAAAGCATCTATTATCTAAAATTTTATTTTACAAGAGTATACCCCCATCATCAAAACTGGAATTTATAGAATGTATAGGTGTTTAGATGCAATTCCAATGTATGTTAGTTTATCAGCATTTTTTCCTTGCAGTATCTATTTGGAAATGTATTTGGGCATCCCTTTCGCTAATCAGCAGTAAATATGCTCAGGAAGAGATAATTTTGATCACTTGAGCTGCCTTCAAGGAAATCTTTTTCAAGGAGATGTTGCCAAGTAAGTTTTAGATTATTGCAAACTATCAATATACAAAAATAGAATCTTGGGGAAAAAATATGGTATTTTGGATACTGTTGTAATAATGCTGTGAAGGGGATAGTATGTTACATTTAACTTAGTGGCGTTAAAACTGGAACAAGTGGAAAGGCCTAACGAGCTTGTGCTTATCCCCTAGCCAAGTGTTTCTGAATCAATTTCTGAGTATCTCAAACTATCTTAAATATCTAAATTGTTACTGAATAATACTATGCTAATAAAAAGCTGAAAATTGTCTTCAATGTTGCAGTGAAGAATTCATCTTTGAGACAAAATTTTCCAGAAGTGTCAATTTGAATGACTTTATCTGACTAGACCATTTCATAAAATGATGGAATGCACAAAATTTGGGAAAATAAATTGTGCTAATACCGGAGTTAAATTTCAAAAATTGACAGTGTGAATACTCAACTTTTAGTTGATTGATTAAGAAACTAATGACAATCTTGTGAATTAGGAAAGTCTTTAGAACAATATAGTATAAAATCACGGTTAAAGAAAAATCCTAATGCTAATTAATTTTTTTAATAAACAGCTCATCATAACCCAAGTTTTCAAAGCATTTTTAGAGAGCTTGATGCATTTCTACATAACGCTGGGCACCTCATGAATAATCTCTCCTACTTGTGAATAAGTGACCAATTCAGGTAACAGCACTATTTCTTATTAATGGTTTTAATAACTGGATCTTCAAAAATTCTTTCTGAACTTTGGTTTAAACCTATACTAATGCTTTCAAAGATTTCAAAGTGTTTAGTTATCCTAGATTTGTGAACATACATCCCCAGTAGCTACTCTGTGTGTTGAAAATAAATACTTACTATAACTGAGAGTGAATTTAACTTCAAGATTGCCCTCTTAAGAGCTACTGCATGAGTTTTGAAAGTACCAAGAAGCGCTAAATATACTGGCTATTTTAAAAGGTCTTAAGCTCTTACAGATCAGAGGTTTCCCTGCCTGGAAGATTAATTTCTAAACCAAGATTCCTAGGCTGACATAATCATAAACTGCACAAGGGTGTTACCTCATTGCAGTTTACACAATGTGATTATTTTAACACAATGTGATTATTTTAAACTGTTACATATATAAATATACATCTATGATGTAAATACTGAGCACCTTAAGTGCTGATTTAAAAGTGGTGGTGTTTGCTGTGTCTTTTGCTAATTCCTTCAGATTAAGTCTTAACCAGCTGAACATCTTCACACTAGATGTGAGCTGGTAGTGCTCTGATGTCTGATAGTGCTCTGATAATGCCTCAGTATTGGGCTGAAACACTTCGGCTTCCCAACTTTGAAGTGCACTGGCTATTAATATGGGGTATTTTCCCTTTTTACCAAGCCAGCTTCATTTCTCGTTTGTCCTTGTAACTTGCTCTTTCTGCTCTCCCTTCCCTCGCTGACAGATGAGTTAAAATTTTGGCGGGGAAAGGTCTGTGGCCCAGCGTGATTTCATGGTGCTGACTTTAGGCACAGCAGGAGCCTGTCACTGTTCAACAGTGCTCACTGCAGCTCCAAAGAACAGATCTGCTCAGGCATCAGTTGCAAACAGGAAAGGAAATACACTTTTTTTTATATCCACATATCACCTATTGTGAGATGGGGAAGTTATTTACTGGCTTGGTTGAGCAATGTGAAAGGGATTTTTTTTTTTAATATATATAAATCGAACAACATGCTCAACTTTGGAGAAACATCTGGCCTTGTAAAGTGGGCAAACCTGTTGTTCTTCAATGCTGTATGTATGTACAGTAATTTGAGAGCACTATCTTAGCAACAGTGGGGTCATAATAAAAATAAAGCTTAGTGCAGTAAAAAATTGTAATTGCTACCAGAGGTCTGATTACTTCTTCCCACAAAGGCTGGATGCCACTCTATTAAGAATGCTTGTTCTGTCTTATTCTGCTTTTTCTGCTTCTATTACTACTTGCAGCGTTACTCAGCAATGAATTAAAACCATGTTTGTTTAGGAGAGGCCATGTTTGCCCTAATTCCTGGCTATTTCTTTTCATCACAGAGTTAAAAACTTGCTTTAACTATACTGGTTCCTGCAGAACTGCTGGGCTTAGTTACAGATGGGGGACATAGTGGAGCTTTTGGGGACCTTAATGAACAAGGCCTAATTGGGGCTATGGAATCCACCATGTGGAAACTTCCCTGGGGGCAGTTCTCATTGTCTGCCTCTGCTCTGTGTGTGTAGGCAGCTTTAGACATGTCAATGCTAATTCACAATCAATTGGCTTTTTACAGAAATATTTGCATCGCTGCAATACCAAGGTTACATACTTAAGCCACAAAATAAGAAGCTTATGTTGGCCTTAATTTGCAGGGTGAGCCACTGTGCTAACAGCCCTGTAAGAATTTTAGTTTTGAACGTTTAATATGTGAAATTATAAAGATAATGGCAGAAATCATACTTTAGTTTTACTGCTTTAACTCATAATTCACCTTGTATGTCCAAAACTTTGTGAACTGCTGAGGTCTTACCCAAAGCAGTAGCCTTTTAAATCCGGGCCTGGTGTCAAAATTGTGTTTATGGTCTCCCATAAATAACACAGCTTGGTCCTGAGATAAATTAAACCCACAAAATTAAAGAGTCCAGGTAATTTCTGGTCACTTTAAGCATTATGGGTTCTTTCATATGTTGATCTGGAAGTTCATCTGTAGTGGAATGTAGCTTCTTGCAAACTTTCTCTGTATAAAGCTCATTGTTTCTGAAATGAGTATGGGAGGACCTTAAATCTACACACACACCCCTTTCTACTAAAAAAAGGAGTCTTCATCCTTCTCTGCCCTCCCACTAAAGTTTCAAGTTTCCTTCCTCTAGTGCTTAGAAAGCTTCGGTTTGGGCTTAAATAGCAAATGCAGAATACTTTATTCAGGAAAAAGATTTTAATGATATTAGGTTGAAGAAGTCAGAACTGAGAACTTCAGTATGGTTTCATTAGCTGCAGCCTTTGGTGTAAGGAACAGCTGTAATACTGGAATTGGTGCTGCAGCCCTTAATTGCCTTCTACTTAATTGACTTTCAAATTGGATATAGCATGTGTGATGTTGGACACAGCAAATATTCTCATGGGGGGCAGGGGGGATCAATTTTTCAAAAGTCTCTTTTGACCTCTTGAAAATGGGGTTTATTTTCAGTCAAGTAGACTGAAAGACAAGTAGACAAGGACAAGTTTCTCTTCGATTATCAATTTAGCCCAGGAGGTCAAGAATGTTTGAAGCCAACAAGCACTCAACCTCTCACTAAAAGAACATGAGTGTGCTGAATTTCTATAACCAATTTATATGTAGTGAATATACAGTACTTTAAACAGTGACTATACAAAATTGTTGAGATTTTTTTAATAGCAAGAATACTAAGTGAAAAATGAATTTATTATATGACAGGGAGAGAAGAATTTGACTCTGAGTTCTGCATTGTGGTTTGAGTTCTTATTTTAGATGGACTTCTGCAGAAATTTTTTGCTAAAATAAAAGGCAAAGTAGTAGAGCACAGAGTTTAAGTTTAGAAATTAGTGCTTTTCTGCCTCCAATTATTTGGTTCTAGTAAGATATGAATTGACAAGTTTCACTTCAGACATAAACAATAAACATTTTATGAAAAGGCAATATATTGGAAATCATGTTAAGATCAACATAAATATAGTCAGCAACATAATGGAGCCTGCCTCCACTCCATTTTCAGAACAGCCTGCCTCCTTTGGCAGGACTTTCTGACGGTGTAAGAACTTGTAGAACAATCTACTCAGGTTCCCCCACCCTGGAAATTAAGCCTGGGCTCACCACTGATGTGTGGTAGTGTCTTCTGCTCTCACCAGAGGCTGCCAACCTGCTTCCTTCAAGCATATTCCCTAAGAGGTCCCCATTGCTGTAAAATAGTGGTAGTTCACCTCTGAATCTCCCACTCTTTCAGTGGCTTGCCCTTCCTCATCCCTTTTTGACTGCAGCTCATCTTCTCTTACTATTGAGTAACAGATCTTCCTGAATGATCCTCTACCCATAAACCCCAAAGGGTTGATTAATCTCATTAAAGCATAAGTACTTTTTTTTTTCTTTGAGGTGTCGCTTTCCTGGGGCATGAACACTTGGACACCAAGAAGTCCTTGGGCTTTTTTTTGACAGTGTTTGCCTCTTTGGAGACAGGAAGGTTGACACGGCAGAGAAGGAAATGGCTGTTCTTACACAACTTAGAAAATCATCCTGGCTTAAGAACTTTTAAGAAACCAGCAAGTTTATATATCTAAGGTAAATGGCTGTGGACCCCTAGCCAGATATTCCAGCCAGCACAGTGCTACCAGAGAGACATCTAGGAAGGGGGCACAACTGGAGACAGTGATCCTGGAGTCCTTGTCTGCATTAGAGGTGTGAGGCTCCTCCAGAGGGAGTCAGCTTAGGAAGGAACAACTTGAAGCTTTTGAATTGACAACTCCAGGAAGAGTTAGCCTTTTGAGCTCAAAGATGTTGTCTATCCTTGTGGTCCTCTTGGCTGGTTGAAGGATGAGTTCCATGACTTCAGGACAGGCCTATTGATACACTGTAGACAGCTACGACTAACTGCATGTGCAACGTTGCCTTGCCTGTATTTATGAGTAAGAAACTTTCACAGAATTGGAGAATGATAGGGGGTTGGAAGGGATCTCTGGAGATCATCTAGTCCAATGTCCTGCGAGAGCAGGTTGTACAGGAATTTATCCTCTCTGGAAACTCCATGCCCCCTCTGGGCGGCCTTTCAGGGCTCTGCCACCTTCACAGTAAATAAGTTCCTCCTCGTGTTTAGATGGAACATCTTATGCTCAACTTTGTGCCTGTTACCTCTTGTCCTGTCACTGTGCACCACTGAAGATGTCCCCATCTTCCTGACACCCATCCTTAAGTTATTTATAGGCATTGATAAGATCCTCCTGTAGACTTCTTCAGGATAAAAAACCCAAGCCCCTCAGCCTTTCCTCCTAACAAAGATGTTTTAGCCCCCTAGTCATCTTTGTAGCCCTCTGCTGCACCCTCTCCAGCAGTTCCCTGTCTTTGAACTGGGGAGCCCAGAACTGGACACAGGACTCCAGAGGTGGCCTCACCAAGGCAGAGAAGAGGGGTAGGATAACCCTCCCTCAGCCTGTTGGCCACACTCTTCTTGATGCACCCCAGGATCACATTGACCTTCTTGTCCACCAAGGCATGTTGCTGGCTGATTGTCATCCTGTTGTCCACCAGTCCTCCCGGCTCTTTCTCCACACAGCTGCTCTCCAGCAGGTCAGCCCCCAACCTCTACCGGGGCGTGGGGTCCTCTGCCGCCATTTCTTTCTTCTTCCCCGCTTTCTGCGCGGAAATTAAATAAAATCAAATTAAATTTCCCGCGGGGGAGGGGGCGGGCAGGGCTAAGCTCCTCCTCGCCACCGCTCCCCCCGCATCTTCCCCGCCCGGCCGGTGGCTGCTGCCGCCTCTCCCATCGACGGGCGGTCCCCCATGGCGGCGACGAGGCGGTGACCGGCGGGTAAGGAGAGGGCTCGGGGTGGAGGTTGGTGGGTTCTGGTCCCCCCTTCCCCGGGGGGTGGGGAAGGTGCTGCCCGGGGGACAGGAGCGGTGGAGCAGATCCCGGGGCCGCGGAGCTGGAGGGCGGCGGGGAGGGGCTCTGACCAAAGTGGAATTTTCCCGGTAGTTGGGGTGCAGACAGAAGTCCTGGCGTGAAACGGGCCGGTGGAGGGGGCTGCTTTGTTTTGATTTAAGAACAGGATTAACCAACAAACTAACTAAAAAGATACTATTTTCTTTCTCTTCCCCCCCCCCCTTCTTTTTTTTTTCCTCTTTTTGCTCCTTTTTTTTTCTTCTTTTTTTTTTCTCTTTTCCCTTCCTCTTTTTTCTCATTTTCTTTCTTCTTTTTTTTCTTTTTCTCTTTTTTCTTCTTTTTCTCTTTTTTCTTTTGATTTTCTTTTGATTTCCTTCTCTCTCTCTTTTTTTTTCTTTTTTTTTTTTTAACTTTAAAGTTCAAGTGGTGAAAAGGGGGTGGTTTTGCGTGGGGTATCTAGAGCTTTGGAACCGCTGGCGGAAACCAGTGGTGCTTGGGTGACAGGCATCCCGCAGGATCGAGTTCTCATGACTTTTGCCTTGTTGGGGAGGAGACTGGGGCGAGTGAGAAGGGTTTTGTTTTTGTTTTTTTTGCGGTGATTGTTTTGGGTTTTTTTTGGTGTTTAATCCTTGAAGAGAGATGAATTCCTGGGGCCTTTCTCATATTTTCTGGTGGTTCAGCTGGTGATGTTAAACTGTGTGTGTAGGTTCACAGTGTTTGCAATCACTGCTGCAGAAATCTCTGCCAAACACAGTGGGGCACAGGGGCTGTGGGAAAACAGCCGGAGCGGATGTTTTTTCAAGCATATTGTAGGTGAGAAAGAATATCGAAAGTTTTCACTTCCTGGTGTTAAATAAGTACTCACTTAAGAAGTGATTTTTAGTGGGGTTTTTGTTTTGTTTTGTTTTAAAGGTGAAGGTGTTCTGATGCTTCTGGCAAATAAGAGCACTTCTGAAATGAGCTAGGGAAAACGCTGACTAAGGGATTTTACGGGAGTCTAGTGAAAGTTAAGTTACAAAAGTCTACGCTTACCTTCCCCAATAGGGATGTTCTTTCTCTGAGGTGGAGCACCCTAAACCACCACTCCCCCCCCCCCTCCTCCCCCAGCTGATTTTTCCAAACAGGACTTATGTTGGGAGAGGCTAATGACTGTCTGGGGAGGAGGGAACACAAGTTCGGCAGCCTGAGGCTCTTAAATATGAACTATTCACTTTGCTGCTAACTTACTTTTCCCAGTCTGGAGGCTGAGACTCTCCTATGCCTATAAGAGAAGAAGAAAAAGAGGTAGCTGAAGACAAAACATTGAATTTCCTGGTCTAGAGCACTGAGGCCACACCTGCAGCAAGAAAATTATGAGAAAAGATTCTTGACTATATGTAAGAGCAGAAGACTTTGTACAACAGGGAGTGTGGCTGGAAATTATATTTAACTGATGTCAGAGTTGTAAATCCCTGGGAACTTCTGCCCAAAGGCAGGTATGAGGTCCTTGTTTTGTGCTCAGATTTGATTCTTCTCCTTCTCCCTATCTTCTTTTGCAAATATAATGGATGTTATTTTCCGTGACCTTAAAAATTATTGGGATTTATAAGCTTGTTGATACGTCTGCTCAAATCCAGATCTCAAAATAGCAAATTAATGTGAACTTTTAAGTTAATCTGTGTGTGAATGTTAACTCCAATGTGAAATGCGCTCGGTTACACGAACAGAGATGTGCTGTCATGGACAGTTTTACTTCATGTTTTGATAAACAAGATTTCTCTAGTCCACCACTGCTTTTCTTACGTTTTTGTTTGATGTAAATACAAGCAGAAGTCTTTTGCTTCAGAAAGCCAGGCTGCCCACACGTCTCTCTTAGAAAGCTTTTGGAGAGGAACCCAAACGAGGCTTTTTTGGGTGACTGCGTTATGAATTATGCTTTCTGGCATGACTGCCTTCAGTTGCTATTAAAAATACCTCTATACAAATAGGCAAAGAAGGATTCACTTGTGAATTCTTAATAAGTCTGTAGAGCAGGGAGAAGGGGAATGTGCCGCAGTTGAGGAGAGGGCTGGTCTGTCAGAAAACATTACTAATAGCTGTTGGGCAGTACTTGACGTCTTGAGAAGTCCTCTGAGAATCTTATGTGGTGGGTGAGTCTCCAGGAGTTGTTTGTTGGGCAGGAGGTGGTTTTAAATGCAGATATAAAAACCCTGTATCTGACTTTGAACCAAAACTAAAATTAAAAAAAAAGTGTATTATATTGTTCAGTGAATACACTAAATATAGTATTTCTGTTAGCTTCCCTACGTCTTCTTATTCTCTGCTGAGATTAGTGGCAAGAGTTTTTGAAGTGTACTTTTGCATCATGTATTCTTTGTGGCATTTCATCCACCGCTTCCCTTGGACACTGCAAACAGTAACAGAGGACCAGGCTTAAATCTCTCTGACCGTGACCAGTTTAATATTTTGATATGTGATCTGTATGCCAAAGCATTCAGGCTTTTTTTTTTTTTCTTTTTTTTTTTTTTTCTTCCAGAGAGTTGCTTAATCATAAGAATGCCCCCAGGCTGTTGATTTTACAGAAGGGGGACAGCTACACGTAATAGCATTTCTGCTGCTCAGTGGCATATTATAAATCTCTGCCTCTGCTAAAGGGGGAGGGGAGAAGGAGGGGTTTGAGATGTTAAATTCCTTGCCAGAACCCTCTGCGGTGCTGCCGTGACCAGAGTGCTTTTGTGGAATGTTTGTGCCTTCCTAATAGTAACGTGTTTCCTAAACACAGTCAAAAATTGCTTCAGTAGATGCAGTAATATTCCATTAACTTAGTGACCTGCAGAAGGACTCTAAATAAAAATAGATTTGTTTTCCTGTCTCTTCCAGGCCAGAGGACTATGCTGAGGGTTTGTTGGCTTTTTTTTTTTTTAATGAAAAGAAAAAAAAGCCCAAACCTTCTGTAAAGTAAAAGGTCAGCTAATGTCAATAAACAGTTTATGTGAGGTTCTTCTGCAACCGTCCCTTGGCTCTTGGGAGGGTAAGTCATGCAGTCACTATGGTGATGATGAGGAGGAGTGTGGTTTGTGGAGGATGAAGCAGAACTGGCTGAGGAAGTTGAATGGGAGTTAGGCATCACAGGCTTGCAACTAACGTGTTCTAACATTAAAAAAAAAACAAAAAAACAACAAACTTTTTCCAGTCCACAGCTACATGTAACTGTTTTGTTTCAAGAAGATGCAATCATGTCTTGCATCACACTTTGCACACAAGTGATGTGTCTTAGAAGGCACTGTGGTAGCCAGGAAGGAAGAGAATAAAAACATCAAGGAGTTAATATTGATTTGATCAAGCTTTTTCTTATTTCTTTTAGGAGAAGGGAGCTTTCTTCTGTTAAAGGTGTTCAGTACAAGATAGAGGACCATTTTGTGGTTCTTGGGGTTTAACCCTGTTCTCATTCCATTTAGTAAAAATGCTTCTGCTGTCTTTGATAGCAGATTGTGTCCTCTTGAGGTTTTTTCTGACCATCCCCTGCTTGTCAGAAAATGGCGCATGAGCATGGGTACACCCCATCCCATCTTCTCAGTCTCCAGCCTGGAGTCCAAAGATGCACAGAAGCATGTGCTACCAGACGCTTGTTACTTAGACCTGGCATGGTCTGTCACCTCCTGAGATAGGAAATCCACCCCGTGAACCAAAAGATGCTGGACATCTGAGATGGGACTCTTTTCTGAGTCTCTTCTGGAGGAACTGACTAAGCAGTTAGAACTGATAGACCTGAGAAGGATGTTTAGACTTGTGTTGAGTGTTTGCTATTCTTGTGGTTAGGCATGGTGATACACAAGAGATTTAAGTGCTTTTTTTGCCACTTTTCTTACATTTTTAAAAAAAACCCAACAACAGTGTACCTGTTTCTGCTTCTCTTACGTACCAGAATTACCCAGAGATGGTGGTGTGATGCAAGATGAGGGGTAACGATTTTCAACTGAAAGAGGGGGAGATTTAGATTAGATATCAGAACTTTCCTGTGAGGGTGGTGAGACACTGGAACAGGTTGCCCAGAAAAGCTGTGGCTGCCCCATCCCTGGAGATGTTCAAGGCCAGGCTGGATGGGGCTTTAAGCAACCTGATCTGGTGGGAGGTGTCCCTGCCCATGGCAGGGGGGTTGGAACTAGGTGATCTTTAAGGTCCCTCCAACCCAAACCATTCTATGATTCTATGAAACAAAGTAGTTACAGGTAGCTGTGAACTGGGAAAACTTTTTTTATTTATTTTGAATTATAATGATCCTTGTGATCCTTGAATGTTCTGTAGCTGGAGACTGGCTTTTGATTGACTTGTCTGTGCTGTTGCAGTCATTGCTTAGTATGTTTTGTAATGTGTTTGCCAGCTGGCTAAGTCATGACAAGCAGTACAGGAACTGCTGCAAGGAACTTTACAGTTCCCTTCAGGTGTGGGAGGTGGCCGTCCATGGAAAAGGGCTACTGTTGGTTTTTGCAGCTCAGAGCTTGGCGTTGTGCACTGATGGAGAAACTCTTGAGTGAGTTCCAGGAGTGGCGTCAGGTCTCCATTCTGGTATCTTTCCCAATGACACTTAAATTAGATTTCTAATCTAATCCCAGGTGACTGCATTGCAGCGATTTATGAAAACCTCTCAGTTCCTGTAGAAAGCATTTTTGACGTGTCCCTGTGAAATCCTACCAGCACTTCTGGTAAAACATTGTCACTAGGCTTTTCCCACCTTGATTTTTATTCCCAAGACCAGTCACGCATGCTCTTCTATTATCCTTTTGAGGTAGCTTTGAAATGACTTCACATCTGAGTGTGAGGGAAGGTCTCCTAGAATGGAACTAGACATGAAAAGGAGTTTATTTACAGTGCGTAGCAGCTGAGCTCTGGGTGATCATTACATGGCAAGGATGGGTTTTATTCTGAATAGCCATGCTAAAATTTCATATAAGCTGGAATGTCCTCACCCTCTAACGTCATTCTGTTGTGAGCAAGAAGAGGGGCTACTTGTTTGAGGAAGGTCTACCTCAACCACAGCCCAGCAGGCTGGAATAGTTCTTAGAGATGTGAATCTGGCAGCACTGCTGCTTTCTTTTCTTTTATTGAATCAGAGAATCATAGAGTGGTTTGGTTTGGAAGGGACCTTAAAGATCATGCAGTTCCAATCCCCCAATCCCACCAGACCAGGTTGCTCAAAGCCCCATCCAGCTTGGTCTGGAACACCTCCAGGGATGGGGCAGCCACAACTTCCCTGGGCAACCTGTTCCAGTACCTCACCACCCTCACAGGAGAGAGTTTCTTCCTAAAATCTAATCTAAATCTCCCCTCTTTCCCTCCAGTCTGAATCTCATACCTGCTACAGCCTCTAAAGCATGAGAAGTGACTCTGAGGGGCAGAGGAGCTGGCATTTCTTCAGGCCTCCTTTGTTAGACGCCTCTGTGTAGCATCCCTCCCAAACGCTGGATGCTCTCTCTCCTGGTGCTGTAGCCATCAGAACTTGCCCTTGTGGTGGTGAGTCCCAAACTGTGTGATACCATCCTCTCTAGAGGCTGTTTCAGCCTCTGCCGTATCCTTTGCCCCAGTGAGGAATTTAAGTGTTGGCTCTGCATCTCTGTTGATGCCCTTAAAAACGTTCATTTTTTCAAGCTTGTGTGCGCAAGTATTGACCACTGTGTTTGTGAGCTTCCCTTTGACTCAATGCAGAGACAAGTAACGGCGAGGGGCGTTCGCCTGGGTTACGCCTGCCTCTTCTCTGGGGCCGTGCGTGCTGTCAAAAGCCCAAAGCTTGAATTCCTCCAGCTCTCGGGGCCAAGAGCAAGGAATTCCAAATTAAACAGATTATCTGCAAGCTCTGAACTTCTCCCAGCTGTGCCTATGCCCCAGCGAGCGAGCAATGTAAATACGAGTTCACATTACACTTTGAAGTCGTTGTATATTTTTTGACTGCTACACCAGTTCCTTATTTTTCTAAAAGCAATGAAATGAGTAATACAGTGGGAGACTTAATCCATGTATATATCCCAAATAGAAGTGAAAGCCAAGAAATTCCTATTTCCCGTCAGTTGTGCCTTTTGCTTATGTTTATTTCAGAAGTATAGCTTGGAGAACTTTATAATTTTTTTGGTGTGTCTCAGAGAGATAAAGCAGAGTTAAATAAAAGTGCAGCCATATGTAGTCTCAAAATAAAATTTGAGGCAAATGAACATAAATCAAGCAGTATTTTATGTAGAAGGTATGCTTCAATTTTTTTTGCATAGTTAAGTAATAAAGCGGTGATACAAGGAATATGGCAGTAAAATACAGTGATAAATCTGCCATATTTTACTTGGATATCACAAAGCCTTACAAATGCTTAGGGTATTTTATATACCATATGTGCTTTATTGCTTAAACTGCAGAGAATTTGTACTTTCCTGCGAGACTATTACTCGTTATGGCGAAATGCTTGAATGATTGTCTACATATTTGTATGAGAAACTATAACAGCTCATGTGGTATCGTTATGGGACAACTTCACTACAGGATGCAGAGTTTTGCATTAAGGTTCTACATGGCCTGTGTGCAAGGGACAGCAGCGTTCCTGGAAATATAATTGAGGTGTAGTAGTGTATGGGGTCCAGAGTCGTTCCAGAAGGGTTGAAATATAAGGACCAGATGTTGCCCACAAAGAGAGCCGCTCAGCTTACTTTGAAGGGATTATTTAATTGGTTTTTTTCACACTGTGTGTAGGTAAATTGGCTTTTGTTGAGCTTGAAACAATTTCTGAGGTTGATACTTGCCCAATAAGACCCCACTGTGCAAGTGGCATGTATAAGATACGTGCTCAGGTGTTAGAAACAGAATTTATGTAGAGGAGGTAGAGCTTAACAGTTTTGAAGCCACAATGGCCTCTAGAGCTAGAGAGGCAATAAAGGATGTATTTATAAAATTATGCTTTTCTGTGTGGTTTGGAATGTGAGTACTGACTATTAAACGTTGCATTTTTTCGCTTTATGCTTTGCAGAAGGGAGGTGTTTCCTTCCTGTTACCCATTAGCTGACCCTGTGCTCCTTCAATATTTGAAAAAAGGATTTTTGTGTTTAAATCCACAGGGATGTGCTTGAGGGTTTTAGCTGATGCCAAATGTTAGGGAAGACCCAGGGAGGGAGATGCTCGGGGAGGGGTTCACTCACTGCACTGGTTCACCTGCTGCTTCTTCCCTACCGTGGAGGAGCTAATGTGAGGCCACCCCACCAGGGCAGTGGGGAGACATTGCTGGGTGGTGAGAAGTCATCATCCTCAGGCAGCTGAGGACCACTTTTCTGGTTTAAAAGTACCAAAGTCGATACCTTGAATTGCACCTTGGAATGAGTAGGAAGTTGTTATTAGTGTATGACCATAGGAAGAGGTAACAGCATCCCCCAGGCAAGGCATGAAAGCTGAGCAGTGTTTTCGCTGCAGATTTGATTTAGAATCATAGAACGGTTCAGGTTGGAAGGGACCTTAAAGATCACCCAGTTCCAACCCCCCTGCCATGGGCAGGGACACCTCCCACCAGACCAGGTTGCTCAAAGCCCAATCCAGCCTTGCCTTGGACACCTCCAGGGATGGGACAGCCATATCTTTTCTGGGCAACCTGTTCCAGTGTCTCACCACCCTCACAGGAAAGAATTTCTTCCTGAGATCTAATCTAAATCTCCCCTCTTTGAGTTTAAAACCACTCCCCCTAGTCCTATGCCTCCACTCCCTGATCAAGAGTCTCTCCCCATCTCTCCTGTAGGTACTGGAAAGGGCTATAAGGTCTCCCTGGAACTTCTCTCCTCCAGACTGATCAGCCTGTCCTCACAGCAGAGGTGGTCCAGCCCTCTGATCATTTGGGCTTTTTGAAGCAACAAAGGGCCCAGTAATAGCTACAGCCTATAAATTCTCTCAATAATAGGATAGGATTTCTCCTCCTTACATCCTTGAGGTATTAAAATGAAGAAATTGAGCTGCAACTACTGTTCATTAAGTGCTGAGGGACTGAGTTAATCTGATAAATGGGAAGATTGTTTTCAGGCAGAAGAGGATGAATTGCGACGACTCGGAGCTTTCAGGTTCACTAGAACTCATGCAATTAGGATCAACTGTTCTTTCAGCCAGCTTTATTGTTTGCAGTTTCAATATTCTAAAAATGGTATTTCCTGTGGCATATCTGAAAGAGATACTACACGTGCTTGTAATTTAAATGTTATGGGCCACATAACATATGTGGTAATGGAGACCAATGGCATCTTGTATCGTTTTCCTCTTACCCAAAACATTTGGGTTACGTTTACTTGGGTCCCATGGGAGTTTTTTGAAGTCAAAACACATCTATCCTAAAGCTTGAATTTACTGCCATTTCGAGGAAAGAACATCCTAATTCTTAAGAAGGAATTTGGAGCACTTTTTAGAACAAAACAGAACTTGAGAGAAAAGATTAATTTATTGTGGTGTGCAGATGTAAGAGCATCAGAGAACAAACTACATAGAGTAGCGTAAGACTATAAATATTTTTTTCTCTTTTAAATCCTAAATGAATGGTGCTGCCCGTAACACGTGAGAGTGTGCATTTCCTTTCATCGGTATGACATTACACAAACAACTTTTAGGGATCCATTTGGATTTCTTACCTCCATTCTTAATAGTTTTCGGGATCAGTGAGCAAAACTGCTATCTATTTCAACACTGACTTCTTGCATGTGTATTTTTGTTAACATCAGTCTCATTTCTGTGGGAAAAAAACCCCACATTTCTGGAAAAGTAATGAAAGATGAAAGCTACAGCCTCTGACAGGTACGTGAAGGATATTGTAACTGCAGATGAGAACTCCATCTGCAAAAGTGGTTTCCTTCGTAGACATTTATTGACTGAAGTTAAATATTTGGCAGGTGAATTTCAAACGTCTTTGTTTTGTAAAAGAAGAAAAAAAACCCTGCCAAATAATCTGAAACATCACATTTTAAAACATGAACAGCAACAGACATTGGGGAGAAAAAAATCAACATCTGGAAATAATAAAGGATACTGAAAAACTTCATTTCTACTGAGAAAGGGAAACGGGCTGCAGAACGTGTTTATGGTAAAGAACATTTGTATTTACTTACAAGCCCATTTTTATGTTTCCTTTTCCACTGGCACATCTCTTGTGTTTTGTGATTTGCCCCCTGTCATTTCCCATGAGCTTCAGGCCGTGTCCCTGCTCTTGTTAAGATGAAGCAAAAACTTCCCCGTCTAGAAATAATCAATATATACTGCTGAAGGAGCAGTGCCGGCAACTGGAGGGAAAGGAGGAGAAGGGTGTGGAACGGGAGGGAAAAAATGATGACCAAATCAGAGACCAAATAACTGCAATTTTGCTTTCCATTGCTACACTTTATTTTGATGAAGTGATTGTGTGGGTGAGGAATACACACTGGTAGCTGTGTGTGTCTGAGCTATGATAGTCATTTGTAACTTGTTTGCTCCTTTTCTCTCTCTCTCTAACTGTAGAGGAGGGTGCTTATAAAATAACTCACATAGTGCAAATATTTTTACTGAACAAAAAGGTCAGGAGTTCAAAAAATAATGAAGGACCAGAGTCCTTGTCCATTGCAAGCTCTTGTTTGCTCAGCAGTGGAGCAAGCGGGCTGTGCCACGGTTTGTGGTACTTTCTTAAAAGCTATAAACTAGCCAGGAAATAATGGGGAAATGGTAAAAACAATGACTCGTAGTGTAAGATTTTACCTGGCTGAACTTTGGCATCTCTAGAAATGAACTGTTCTCCAAGCACTACAGATAAAGAATGTTTTTTGTGGCTAAGTGATTATATGCTGTAGTGCCATGCAATTAATAAACGGCCTAACTATGGCTGTCTATGTGTGACGGGGAATAGCTTTAAGTCATCGTTATCTAAGTATAATTACGGAGTAACGTATGTTCAGGTGGTTTTGTCTATATGAACTCTGCCTTCCTTGTGCTTTCAGGCAAGCGTGAATATGTTCTGACATAAGAAGAATAACTTTTTATCAGATGGACAATGTTTATGTGTGCCCTGTGGTGCTTCATTGTGCTCGATTCCTCCTCAGTCCTTAGCGGTTCATTGCTCGTTCCTTTGTCAGTCAGGAGCAGTGGGGAGGAAAAACTTTGGGGGTGACATACATAAGGATGCAGTGAGCATTTACATTTAAGTGCATGATTTAAAACCATGAAGGCAAGATGATTAATTATTCACTGGTTGCAGTCTTGCACTGAGGACATCTAGCCGAGCCCTTCACCAAAGATACTTCATTTGATGAAAGGTAGTTTATTAATTGATTTAAAGACCTGTACTTTTTCCAGGCTGACAGCCAATTCAGTGCTCGGCAGATGCGTATGTTGTTACTTAGCCTTGACTTGTGTTTCACCGGTGTTTTATCTCCAGTGGATGCTTGTAGCCTACCCTTCAACAGGGATGCATTGCTAGGCCTTAGGGCTAACTTCCTTTTTTATAAGTCTAATGATTTTTCCACCCCCCCTCTAATGTGTCCAGTTTCTAAAAGTGTCAGTCAGGGTTGAAGGAACTGAGGTGAAGCAATTCCTGCCCAGATCTGGAAAGCATCTGGGACTGATGTGCGTATCCTGCTCCTGGCAGGAGGCACCTCAGATGGCAGCCTGGAGCTGGTAATGAGTCACAGGGCCCCAACATCCTCCCCACTGCCTCTCATCTGGGGATGCTCACACAACTGCCCTGTTGCCTATGCCCATCGCAGGACGAGAATGTCTGCCTTGGAGAGACCTCAGAAACTGGCTGCTCATTGCATATGTTCCCCTGGTGGGCTCGTTTTGCCATGGTGGCTGTAGTGGGTGTGCCTTTGCCATCAGCACTGAGTTGCTAGAGCTTTTCAACAACAAAACACTAATCGCTTCTCACCCTCCTAATTTTGTTTTTATCTGTCTTGGATTATAGATGTAAAACACAGAGTACCCTGGCTTTGTGAACTGCATGTATGTTTTGAGCTTTGAGTGGCTCATTTTTTCTAAGGGTTGGGTTTGTTTTGTCTTTCAAGAGAGTTTTATTTCTGCTCACGTCTGTTGTTTCTCCGTAGGTGGTTTGCGGGTGATACACGTGGAAGTGCCTCAAGTTTCTCCGGCAAGATGTGTTCCACAAATCCAGCAAATTGGGTCACCTTTGATGATGAGCCACTCTTCCAGTCGCCTCAGAAATTAGTTGATAATCAAAGTAGTTGTAAAGCAAATGGCCTTAAACTCAATCTGTCCAGTGTGCATGAGTCTTCAAGTAGGTCATCTTCTACAGGCAGCACTCCACTCTCATCTCCCGTTGTTGACTTCTACCTAAGTCCTGGACCCCCCAGTAACTCTCCACTCACTACACCTACCAGAGACTACCCGGGAAGTCCATGCATCCCAAAGCCTGGGATTCATATCCTTTATCCCATCCCTGAATGGCCATCAAACGTTAACCTTCTTCCCTCACCCGGGATCTGCTCATCCGTTTGCTCCTCACAGAAACCGAGCAGCCTTCCCTTGAACACCTCGCCTAATGACCATCCAGTTAAGACTTTGCTCTCCAAGTCGACAGACGAAGGAAGCCCTAATCCTCCAGGAAGCTGCGAGGAGTCAGGAGCAGAGCACTTCCCGTACTTCCAGAATGACTGTGCTTTTTTCAGTCCCTTTTGGAAGGAAGGATGCTCGCTCAGCACGTCACCAGCTCCTGGTAGCACACACAGGAGGGACAAAGTGCTTGACAGGAGCTTCTTTGACAAAGAAATTTGCCATGATCAGAAAAGCCTTAACCAGGGCTCCTTCAGCTATGTCTGCGAGAGGCTTGAGCACCTTCAAGCTGATAGCTGCGACACCATGGGAAGCCCACCCATCTCCAGCGCTCATGCATGGCACGCGCTCTCCCCCGCTGTCCCACGCAGCCTCTTCAGGAGCCAGAAAGCAGATGGGTGGCCCTTCATGCTGAGGATTCCCGAGAAGAAGAACATGATGTCCTCTCGGCAATGGGGCCCCATTTACCTTAGGGTCCTAGCTGGAGGGGTATTGCAGATGTATTACGAAAAGGGCCTGGAGAAACCTTTCAAGGAATTCCAGCTGCAGCCACACTGCAAGCTGTCCGAACCCAAATTAGAGAGTTATAATGTCTCAGGAAAAATTCATACCGTGAAGATTGAGTGTGTGTCTTACACAGAGAAAAGGAGGTATCATCCCAAAGTGGAAGTGATCCATGAGCCGGAGGTTGAGCAGATGTTGAAGCTGGGCACCACGGATTATAACGACTTCACTGATTTCCTCGTAACGGTTGAAGAAGAACTTGTGAAACTTCCTACCATTTCTAGACAGAAGAGGAATTATGAAGAGCAAGAAATGACTCTGGAAATAGTGGATAACTTTTGGGGGAAAGTCACTAAGGCAGAGGGAAAACTCGTAGAAAGTGCCGTCATCACGCACATTTACTGCTTGTGCTTTGTGAACGGAAGCGCTGACTGCTTTCTAACCCTGAATGACCTGGAGCTCCAGAAGAGGGACAAGCGTTACTTTGAGAAAGAGGAGGAAAAGAAATGGATTGACATTCTGGATTGCCATTTCCATAACTGCGTCAGAGCGCAGGAATTTGAGCAATCACGCGTTATTAATTTTACTCCCCCAGATGGCTGTAGGCTGGAACTGATGCGTTTCAGGACACAGTATAATGGGCAAGACCTTCCCTTCTCTGTGAAGGCTGCAGTGGTAGTTCAGGGGGCATATGTTGAACTTCAGGCTTTTATAAACATGTCTTCAACTGCTCCAGTCCCAACCCGTTTACCCTCTGTGAAATACTGTGAAAACGTTATGATACGCTTTCCCGTTCCCACGCAGTGGGTCAAAGCACTTTGGACCATGAACCTCCAAAGACAGAAGTCCCTAAAAGCAAAAATGAATAGGAGAGCATGCCTTGGCTCTTTACACGAGGTCGAATCTGATCCCGTAATACAAGTCTCGGTTGGAACAGCAAAATATGAGAGTGCCTACAGGGCTGTTGTGTGGAAGATAGACAGGCTTCCAGATAAAAACTCAAGTAAATAATTTGTGCTATAAAATTATGGGCTTGGGTGCATGTCTTCACTGTTTTTATGCCTGTGTACCTCTGTCACCTTCCATAGTTTTTGTTTTTATCTGTGCAGTGGTGTTCATAGAAGCTGGAGTAATCTGTTTGGAAAAAAGAAAATACAGTCTTTTAAATTATTTTTTAAAGACCTTTTTCCTACCTTATTGGATGGAGGCAGATTGTTATTGTCGTGTGGTATCATGGAGGTGGATCTCGCCATTCTGAGTAAACCTCAAATCTATAGTAAGAGGGAAGGGGTTTACGCTTTGCAGGTACCAGCTGAGCAGTGGTGGGATGGGAAGCAAACACCAGTAAGTGAACTGATTTGCCCACCCAGTATCCCACATCTAATAGAAAAAGGCAGTATTTTAACTGTTGTGCTTTGGCTGTTCTGGCATCGCTTAAGAAACAGTAGGTATGATACGTAACTAGAAGGTTTAGTGGACGAACTTGCCGTAGGAAGTTGAGTAGTTGAGGGTGCTTTTATTAAGGCTGTTGCCTGTAACCTCCTTGATGGTTTTGTGTGTGGAGGTTGCATGTCCATGGCAAGAACTGCGCTGACAAAAAAAGCCTCCCAGTTTATTCCTCCTCCTCTCTGGTGGTGGGACCTCACTAAAACCTTGCAGCAATAAAACCAGCTTAATTTGTAGTCATGCACGTGGGAGTTGTTAATTTCCCACTAAGTAAAATAATCTACCTTAATTTAATGGCAAAAATATGATTTTTTGGGGAGGAGGGGAAGAAAATATAAATATGTGGTTTTAAAACTCCAGTTTTTAGTCATGTTACCAGATTAATAGCCCAAGGTAGTCCTTTTCTAAAGGCATAAAAATTCTTGAGGAATACATTATTATTCTTCAAGTTCTGTACAGGGAAGGCACGTGATCCTTTCCTTGGATAAGCATGATATGTACATGAGGCTTTGGGAATCTGTGTAAGACAAAGGCATCTGTTAAAGCATTTTGCCTAAAATTCCTGTACAATCAGTACTTTTAAGAAGGGGGTAAGCATTAAGCAGTGGATTGGCCTTGTCTTGTAGTGTCCTATCTGTCTGGACTAACTACCTCTTTAAAACGTCCAGAAAACATGCAAGTTTCTTAAATCCTTGTTTCAGGTTTGCTAGGACAAAGCCCATGTTTTGACAGCTAGATGTGTGTGCAGGTGAGAGTTCTCATTCAAAGGTATTAAAAACAAGAGTAAAGGCAAAAAAACCTCCTGAGGATATTTTTTTTCTTATTTCCATCTAACTGTAAATTATATTTAATCTGAATCTATTGTTTAGGTAATTATGACTTCTTTTTCTTATAGTTTGATATTTGAATACTTCTGATTTTTTTTTCAGTGACAGAAGTAATGGATCAACAGAAAAACTGAAAATTGAAAGGAAGTGAAAAGGGAATATTATCCTGAGTCTCTATATGAACGAGATTGGGTTTGGTATTCAATGAGCATTTGAAAGCATCCTGTATTGACATGCTAATGTGGCAGTTCTGAGAGTATAAATTATTGCATGGCAGATGAGAGCTAGTATTTTTACTAACAATGCTGCATGGAAATACTGTGGGTTTTGCTGAGGCCACGAGGTCTCTCAAACCTCGAGCACTTTCTATGGATGCGAACACCACGGGAGGAACAGCATGAACGTTGCTGCGGTGAGATTCAGAAATGACGTCGTGTTAATGCCATCTCTTTTGCTTTGGGAGAAGTTGTGGTTGGCTTGGACGTGTGGCTAATGCCATATGGCTTCTCCTGAGTTGGCTGAGCCCTCCCTTTACCACGCTGCTTGGTCCTTGGGTATCGCAGGCTCTGCTTAGGGAGGATGCTGGTGGCTGCCAGGCGACGGGCAGCGGGGGAGCAGAGGAGACGCAGCGTCAGCAGATGGACTAACACAAGGCAGGGAGCCAAGCCAGAATTAATGCTGGAGGGGGGAGAGAATTGACAGTGAGGGGGAAGATAAGGGCAGGCAGTAAATGAGGGGTTGGAGAAGTTGGAAAACAGACAAGAGAGGGCAGAGGAGTTGATGGAGAGACGTAGGAGAACCAGTGGGCAGAAGAAGATTCTTCAGGTCTTCCGAACCTGTAGATTTGGGTGTCTGGTGCTCCAGGCTTTGAGGCTTTGCACTGTGATGCTGTGACCCAGGTGTTTTCCCAAGGCTTACGGGACTGACTGTTTAGGTAGCTTTTAATATTCGTTGCTATTTAACATAGATTTGCTTCTGCAAAATCAAGTCAGCAATTTAGTCAGCCAATTTTAAATAAGATTATAAGTCTTCCAAGTCTTTAATTCCCTGCAGTTCATTCACCTTAAGATTTGATGTGCACAATTAGCTTCAGATTTATATTACTTGAAAGTTTTTTTGTGGCATTCTACAGCTTTACGTTATTATTACAGTATTATTACAGTAGCTTAAAGTTTTGACATTTGAATAATTTCTCTGGCTGAGATCTGCAAAATCATTTGTATCCTTGAAATGTTCATGCCTTTGAGAAAACATTCTGGTAGTAATACTGCCTGGTCAAATTTTAAACATCTCTATCAAGTTTTCTGTGTGCAGTTAAGAGTTTAAAAATAGAGTTGTCCCAAGGCATGCCAAAAATCTGGAGGCAGTCAGGCTAATAGAAATATGTAAACTTTCATAAGATGTTTACTGCAGGGAGAAAAATACGCCGAGGCTTTTGCTTTCAAAAAGCCTTTGTCCAAGGCTTCTTCAAAAAAGAAGAAAGGGAAAGGTTGCCTACTGTTATACTGTGACTGTTTATAGACATTGAAATGTGTTATTATCCACTGGGTTCTACTAAAGTGCTTTGCTGGAAGAGTGCTGGCCAAGCAAAGTCTATGTGAACTGGGAGATACCCCAGATTTTTAGAAGCTGCCTTTGTTTATTCCAAGGTATAAACTGAGAATTTGGAGCTTGAGTGTTAATTAAAAAAAAAAAAAAAAAAGAGGTGAAAAAGCTGTAGACTTTGAAGGGTTGGTCCAATGAAACTTGTGCAAATTGAGTCTGTGTTTGTGAAATGGGAGCATCGTATGAGGAAATGTAGAACATTTTATGATTTCATCATGGTACTGGGGCCAGTGTTTGCACCAGAGAAACTGCACCTGTATTGCCCAGGGAGCTGGGGAGATGCTAGGCTTCCAAACGCTGCGTTTTAATCTCTTGCCATGTAAGTTTGTGCCCTGTCGTGCTTGCTCTGAGGACACCTCCCTCCGCAGGCTGTTGTGTGAAGCCACAGTTCTTCAGCTGATTATTGCTCCTTTTCTTCTGCCTCATGGAGCCACACTGAGGGAGCAGTGATTAAGCCAGATAGAGAAATGGAGTCCAGTGAGGTCATGGCTGCTGGCAGCCTTTTACAGCTGAGCATGGACTCAAGTGTGGGAGGTGATGAGGCTCCCAGCAGCCTTCAGCTGCTGCTTTTTTGTTTTCTAAGCTGCCTAGGTGGAAAATCCAAGCCATGACTTTCTTAGGTGGGCTCCATCCATGCCCAGCACCATTGCAAACTACTGCTTGGTGGTGGTACCTTCCCACTGCCCTATTTCCTGAGCATTTCTCCCAGAAGTTTGGATAAATGCACCCATTTAGACATAGCTGCAGGAATTGGTAACTTCTAACAATCCTAATGTAAATGTATTCTTAGTAATTGTTGATATTTTCATTTTCAAAACAAGGCTTTGAGAACCGGACCTATTTTGGCAAAAATAGAATCACTACTTAACTAAAATAACCAGCACATTTCTTTGGCTTAAATTGCTTGCCTTCATGAGCCTTTCCCAGATCAAAGTTGCTTGAATGCTACTCCTACAGGTGAATAAGGGATAAATAGTGTGAGTAAATCCAGCAAAGTTAGATTGTTTGTGAAGTGCTACGTGCATGCTAAATGCCAGTTAGAATCTAGCTTCACAGTTTTACTGATCTGTTTGTTTGGTTTGGCTTTTTTGTTGTTATTCTTCAGAGAAACAGAGCAAGAATTTGGCACGTTTTTAGGAAATAAGAGCCAAATTTTGAGATGTAAAACAAGAAAGACTTATGTCTCTGAATTCACAGAAGTCTTAACAATTTGCCTGGACACCTAAACCCCAGGGCTTCTGTCCCCTGAGTTAGCCAGTAAAAGCTCAGTTATCTCCCCAAGTTATCTGGTTGCCTTATGTGAGTGATTCGATTCCATCAGGCCAGATGGGCATGTCTTCATGATGCCTGATGGGCCACGTTTTGGATGGCTGGGCGCTCGCATTGGAATATATCATCTTAGCTTCCACTGGGCAACTGTACAGACTTACACGTGCCTGCTTCATCCAAGTTGTCTTCTCACACCATTACCTCTTGTCTTTTCTGGCCAACATCTTGCTTATTCCGTTTCATTACAGGTTGGTTTTTTTGGTTTTTTTTTTTTTGCAAAAGGATCTTGTACCTGCAGCCTCTCTTTCTTCTTCTAACTCCAGTGTAATACAAAGCCTGGGAAACAATAGTTTCACGGAGCAGAGATGACAAGGACTGGCCAGTTTTAGGTGAAAACTAAGGCAATCCTCATCGCCTTCCAACGTGTTGGTTGATCGCTTTGTTGTCTGACAGTCGATGGGAAGAAGTTGCTCCACACTGCTACCACAGCCCAGCAGTGGGCAGAGGAACTTCTCCAAAGTGAAGTGGTGAGTAACTCCTTCTGACATTGATGTTGGTACAGGAGAAAGATGGTCTGCGAGGAACCCTGTGTTTTGGGCATGAACAGGTCCAGTGGAGGCTGCTCCAGAGGACCCAGAGCAGTAGCCTTATTACCCAGATCCCAAAACTATCATCTCTGCTTTTGCAGGTTGCCACCTAGGGAAAAGAAAGGACCCCAGAACTCATCGGAACGCAGCATTGAGACCACCTCATGGGTGTGGGTTAGTGGGATATAAGCCCAGAGACTTTTTTAAAGTGCCGTATGGTACTGAACCACAACTGTGCCATGTCTTACACAGCAGCCTTTAGCAGCAGGCCAAGAGGAATGGCCCATTTATGCCTGGGCTGAAGTGGACATCTGTCATCCAACATTTACCACCAGATACCTGTCCAGGAAAATTACAAGCAGTGGTTATTTCTGGATTCCCTTTCTCAGAAGACAAAACAATTTTTCAGATAATTCCCATTGCTACTTATTTCACCATAGACCTCCCTCACACAATAGGAAGATCACCTTTGATCTCCAGAAGTCCTTAGATCTACACCCTTTTCCTACTACCACAAATTGACTCCAAAGAAGATGCTGCTGCTCTTGGACAAACCCATTCTCCTCTGATCCTCGGTCAACCATAGATCCAGAGGCAGAGTGTGCCACTTTACTGGCCAGGGCACGATGTGCCATCTTAGTGTTTCAACTGCTGCTATGAAGGACCCTTCCCTTGTTGCTGACATTGTGCAGTCTGTGCGTCACAACCCAGCAAACAGCACAAAGTCCAGGTTGAGTCAGTGTGTTGCTGAGCTGCATCCCAGCACCACCACTGGAGAGTGGAGCAGGTCCTGGGAGCCAAGAGGAGCACAGCTTGGGTGGGTTGTGGCACCACAGATGGGATGATGTCTCACAGTTTGGCTGTGGCATGGCGTGCTGCTTCTGGTCTCCTTCACCACTGGTGTTGCTGTCACCATGTCCTGTTATTGGGATGATGGCGGATTCAAGGATGGAGAGGCTCACCCTAAAAGGGGAATCGTTCCACCATGTCCAGGCAGCCTGGAAGAGGGACCGTGGACCAAGAGAGCGTTAGTGCAGGAGAAATGGGCTTGGACACAGCAAGAGATGACCAGCAGTGGATGATGGACAAAGCCCACATCACAGTGGTATACAGATCTGCCTGTCACTCTGCACCTCAGTGACAAAGCGCCATCTCCTCCTCACACTAGTCCAACTTCCTTCTCAAGTAGCCAGCAGGTGGTTGTAATACTTGTTTCCGACTTTGTTCCTTCCTATATTTCAGTAATAAAGATGCTAATGTTATAGTTTTACCTGTCTCTGTGTTCTGTGCACTGTATTATTGTCCTGAGGCTTCAGCCACAGACTGTGTGCCCCTGGCATTGCACTCCCTTGAGCAAGACCTTTACAGGCTTGCAAATTGGGTACTTTTGTGCTTGAGTGACTTGAAGGACTCTGTCCTATGAAGGACTCTGTCCGAGGTGGCACTGATTAAACACAAATGGCAGACACAACCTACACAGTAGGCTATTACATAAAAAGGAGGTGACAGTGATGCTGCTTTTGGTCATGGGCCATGGTTTGGGGTGCTGGTTGTCATTTTTTAAGTGTGTGTGGGTTGTAAAGCGTTGTGCCTTGACTGTTTGGAGAACAAGTCTTACAAAGAACGGCTGAGGGAGCTGGGGTTGTTCAGCCTGGAGAAAAAGAGCCTGAGGAGAGACCTTCATGCTCTCTACAACTCCCTGAAAGGAGGGTGTAGCGAGGCGGGGGTCTGTTTCTTCTCCCAAGTATCAGGCGATAAGACATGAGGAAATGGCCTCAAGTTGCACCAGGGGAGGATTATACTGGATATTAGGAAAAATATTTACACAGAAAGGGTTATCAAGCATTGGAAGAGGCTGCCCAGGGAAGTGGTGGAGTCACCATCCCTGGAGGTATTTAAAAGATGGGTAGATGTGGTGCTTAGAGAGATGGTTTAGTGACGGTTTTTGTCTGTGTTAGACTGATGGTTGGACTCGATCTGAAAGGTCCCTTCTGGCCCAGACAATTCTATGATTCTATGGTGTGGCAGGTGGATTGCAAAGTCTGCAAGGAGGGGTGAGGTTTTTCCATCTGATCTTTTCTGCCTGTCCTGCTGAGTTTGGTTTCCCATCCCTTTGTGGTGATTGCCATTGCTCGGCACCTACTTCTCCCCACTCACCTAAGAGGTGCTGTTGTACTGGGCATATTTAGGGGAGCTTCATTCTCCAAACTCAGGGCCTGTGTATTAGTTGCAGTGATCGCTAACAGTCCCTTTTATGGATCTGCTGCTGCATTTATGAGTTCAAGTTGATGAGGTTTATGAGTTCTTCTGCAATTTCTGTAACCCAGCGTGTATTGGAGCCATTCTTTGGTAGAAAGAAGCAGTTAGTTTTACATGGGGAGCGGTTGCTGGCTCTCCACTGTGATACATGATTCTTTAAAGACCCCTGGGAGACTTCGTGGCCAGTGGCTGATACTCTACCATGGTGCAGGACTCCGGTTGGTGTGTAATAGCGTTATTTTTTGAAATCCAGTTCAGGTTTTCTTTGGCCATGAGGAGCAGTTATGTAAAGAAGCAGCGTTTAGGGTAAGGATGGAGTGGGATGTACTGCTGGGAGCAAGCCTGCAAGGTATGCTTGTGAATCCATCACCTGCAGGCTCCAGATCGTGAAGGACCTCTTGTCCCAGGGACACTTGTCCAAAGTGGTGGCTGTAAATGCTGCTGTGTTCTGTGTGCATGCCTCTGGGGTCAACCGAACAGAGAGAGGAACACCTGCAGTCAGCAAATGGCTTTTTAAGCTACTGATTGTTGCTGTTGTTATTAAACCTGGCAAAAAGAAGTGGGGGGAGAAAAAGAACTGGAGACCTCCCCATCTGATGTTTAGGGGCTGATAATCCCAAGGACAATTCCTATCCCTTTCTCTTCTTCCCTCACCTTTTCTCACAGGCAGTCAAGTTTTAACTGTGCTGTTGAGTGTAACAGCAAGGAAGGAGGAGGGAATTATTAATGACACTAGTTATTTAACGTTTTGTTTTCCTTTTGGCTAATTATATGGTTTGGTGAGTATGATTAAGACAAGCGTGAATTTCATGTTCTTTAAGCCTTGAAACCATTTTTAGGGACCGATTGATTTTACACCAGGCTTGGAATGAAATCTGGAGGATGGTGTATTGAATTAGACTTTGTTCTGGTGAAGCTGGAGACACGTGTGGCAGAACTCTGCCCATCAAACTGCTCAAACGTAAATTATTTCCTAAAATCCTAACTGGCTGTGAAGCAGATTGCAGGGAGGTTGCACCCAGCCCAAGGCTCCCAGAAGCAACAGGGATGTAGCCTTTTTTAATTTATCTTTGCCTTACAAAATGCCCATGAGATGTGGATGTGGGGTGTTATAGCGATTTTTCCTGCAGGATGGATACAGCTCAGTGTATGTTAACTCCATCTTCAGTATTTCCTTCTGATAGAAATTGATTCCTGCCACTGGAGAAAGCCAGTGTGTAAAGAACGGGACATTTTTGCCTGAACTTTGAGATGCTGTTCAGCATAATGGCTGAAAACCAAATACGCACTGCCAGCCTTGCCTTTGACAAAATACAGCCAATCCTTTCTCTGTATTTTTTTCTGCCTGCAGCCAAATGGTAGTTAGTTGTCTGTGATGATGCTTAAAATCCTGGAGAGGAGGAGACATACAGCATTACCACTTTTTGCCCTGAAGAATTTGGAGAGGCAGCTGCAGTATAAAGGATTCTTTTCATTCTATTATATTATATTATACTGCTGTCATGCGCACAGTGAGCCTGCTGACCTCGGTTCCTTTGGAAAGCTGGCTTTTCACCCTGGTGTTCCTATGTGCCAGGAGGAGGAGAAATCAGCACAGGAAGGACATGAACCTGTTGGAACGGGTCCAGAAGAGGGCTGCAAAAATGGTCAGAGGGCTGGAGTGCCTCTGCTATGAAGAGTTGGGCTGGAGAAGACTCGACTCCAGGGAGACCATAGAGCCCCTGCCAGTACCTAAAGGGGGCTACAGGAGAGATGGGGAGGGACTCTTGATCAGGGAGTGGAGTGATAGGATTGATGCCGAGAAAGACAAAATCAGGACTCAATAGTCGGGATGACTATTAAGCAGTTATCCTTTATTGCAGCGCTGGACGCACAGGGGATCGCTCCTCCAAATGTGCGTGCCAGACAGGGTCAGTTTAACAGCATATATGCACACCACACATACATATTCATTAGTTTCCAGTAATTCATTACCATATTCTACCTCCCTCTTGGAGCCCACCATTTCTCAGAGATAAGATAACATTGTTCTGGCCTCACAGTCGCTTACGTACATGCATGCCTTCCATGCCTTCCTGTCTTCCTGTCTTGGTACTTATCGCAGCTCTGCAGGGGGTAGGCCCCTGTTTGTGGTAAGCGAAGTTATATTTGCTGACTCGTACTTAGGTAAGCAAACCTTCAAGCCATACTTAGCTTTATTCTTTAATTCACTTTGGGTTCCTTTTCTCTTTTCTATTCCTTGAGACACTGAACAAAGCTGTATTCCTGCAAGCCGTGAACTTCAAAACACCTCTATATCCCCCTTTCTCTCCTTGTTTTATCCCTTCAAGGATTATATTAATATTCCAAACTTTCTAGTACTCCTTTGATACTGAATTTAGGCTACTCAAAGGGCCAGATAATGGGATTTAGGTCTGAGCCAGTGTCTGCCAGAAATCGGTGAAGAATTTTTCACTGGAGAAAGAGGGAAGTAAGAAAGAAGGCAGGCCGTTTCCTTAGTACTTTGTTAAATTTGTTAGTTTATCTCTGGGATACGCCAGAAATTGTTACATATGTCAGTTTGCTTCTTAACAGTGCTTCTATTTTGTTACCAGCTACATAAAACTGTATCATATTTAAAAGAATTTGCATCTATAATATGAATTTCACATTTGATGCAGGAAATACATGCTCCTCTACTTACAGCTTCCTCTTGCAAACTAAAAGGTTTAACATGCTGTTACATGAACTGTTGCATTAGCCACTTTATTATCAAAACCAGAAAACTTAAAGTATATGTACCTAGCAAATAGCAAACACTTGCAATTCAGTGTTTGGTTATATCTAGTGATATCATGTGTTCTATAGTACATGTGCACAGAGACCCTCAGGAAGACTTCTGTGTGAAAAGAAGGGCTGGTAACTTCACACTTGTCAGCAGGCAAGACTGTGGCTATTCTGTAATCTGTCTTTTCCTACTATGCCACTTCTTTGCATCTGTTTTTAACTAATTTTCGTCTTTTTTTTTTTCCTCCAAAAGACATTTATTTATGACCCTTTTTACATTTCTGTGACCAAAACATGGTCTGATCGGTAACTACTAGTAGCTCCTTTAGATGAAGAGTGAAAAAATCATAACAACCTGTATGTGTTAGGAGAAATTTTTCATGTGCTTCTCTGTTAAAGTCCCTATGGCACAGGCCATTAATACCAGAATTCTTTTTGTCAGACTTGATAGTGTGATATCTGAATTTTGCTAAATCAAATTTGATTCTTTCAGAAATCTTTGTGTATTACTTCCCTAGAATTCAGCTGGTATGAACCCTTAGACTCAATGCTGATGTTCTCTGTTCAGTTCTGAGAACCAAAACTTCACAAATATGTAAACATTCAGAATGAAGTGAAGCCATTCATGCATTTGGTATCCATAGCGCTAGTATGTTTGGGAGAACCTTGAAAGTCTAAGAATAGTTACCTATCAAGGGGAAGAGGTGAGCTGATGCTCAGTATATACCTGTCATGTAAACACTTCTGTAACTAGAGTTTCTTTTTAAAAGTGTTTATTAATAAGTTCTACCCACTTCTCTGAACTTTAACTCTTAACATAACTGAAATGGAAGCTTCACAAATGTTAAAACTGAGCATCTCTGGAGGAGATATTCCTTTGTTCTTGAACAAATACATGAGTAAAACAAAATATTATAATGATTGCCCAGCATGATTTGATTTGGTCTCAGGCCTGTGGTTTCTTTTGATGAGTATACAGTGATTTTTACAGTGCGTTATAAGAAAAGGCATCATGCTCCTTCTCAGAATTATTTGCGTTTAGAAACTGTTTGGACTAGGTTAACAGTGCTATGAGATCCTTCAGGTATATGTTTTGTTTTTTCCACCCTTATATGTGAATTTCTTGATGACACTTCTGAAACTCCTCCCCGAGTTGAGATACTGTGTAACTGGTTAATGATACAACCTGATTCAAATTGCCCCGTCTACAGTCTGTGTGTCTATACAAAACACCTGCATGCACACCTTCCATATTAAAAGGATAATTTTTGCAGGTGATTTGGTGTATCTTACGTGCAACTTGTATATGCTTGTTTTAATGAACGATGAAGTGTTGAATTTTTATATTGTTTAAAACAAATTCAGGAAAAAAATGCCATTAGAGGATGTTAGGACTGATTATGTGGTGTTTCAGATCTGGGTACTTATAGGTTATGTTCTAATGTTTATTCCTAATTATGGTGAGCTCTCTAATATGAGGATACACCGGTATTTTGTGCTTGAGATACCTGCTGTTGTAAATGCTTGCCTTGTGTCAATCTGGCAGTATGGAGTCCTTTACAGATTGGGATGCACCTCACTGCTTTGTTTGGGTTGTTTTTGTTGTTGTTGTTTTGTTTTGTTTTAAATTAATACTATTCTTACTCTTCTATGAAATGTGATTATTTTGAAAAAAACAAAAAACCAAAAAAACAACAAACTTTGTCCCTGTACTTAGGAAAAAAAGTAACTTGATGAGAGTGCAAAACTGTTACTTCATGGTTATATCATTCATACAAAACTAAAATGATTCCTTATTGGTATAAACTACCTGTTTTTTTTTTCTCATCTCAAAATCAAAAAAACTGGATGTTTTGCAGCCTCTTGTCCCTGAAACAATCTTATTTTTGCTGACATCTGTTGGCCTCAAATTAGCTTTTTGACAGGATAGTATCTGGTAATTTTTTGCAAGTTTGTGTTTAACTACCTTGTTTTGGATTTTTCCAGATAAAACTCCTTTGTTTGCTGTGACCTTTTCTGTTTCATCCAGTTCGCTTGCTTTCCAATTTCCACTCTTCTCATGAAAGTGTCTGTTCTCCACTGCTATTGTTTCATTCCAGTGTCACTGATTACAGAAGTTCTTCTGTCTGCCAATATATACCATATCTATTATATCCCTCTGAGAGTGACTTTGACCTCCTGGTTTTTTTTTTCTGTTGCTGATGACTTTGTCCTTGTAATGATGTTGCTTGGTTTACTGTTGTTAGCTGTTACTCAGGCTTCAAACTCTATTTCTAATCTAGCTTCTTTCCTTTGAACTCAGGAACTGAGTATGTTTTGGGGAGTTTGTATCTGCTTACAGGATAGACTATAAAAAATAATATGCTTAACCTGTGATCAGTGCAGCAAAGGTTTTTGTGGTTTGGTTTTTGTTAGGCTTTTCTAAAATGTCATTTTTATTAACTTCAATGTTGCTATAGTATGCTAACAACTTATATTTGTGTAAAAAGTTGACACATGATTGCCTTATGTGTCTAATTATGAATCTTTGTACATGGACAGAAAGGCCAGGTGTTCTTTTCTCATCAAAATATATTAGTTGATAGACAGTGATTGATAGTAAGTAGCACAGCAATATTCTACACTGGACACGTGGGAAGGCTGTGGATGCATGGCCTCTTCCCAAGGAAGCAAGAATGCTGGCATTGCTGCTGTCATTAGTCTTTTATGCCAAAATAAATCTTCACCTCTACCACTGTGTCACTTGAGCTTTGGCTTCCCAGTTCTATCGGACTTTACCACTGATCCTGATAGTTCACTTCGTATCACAGAAAATATGTGTGATCACACTCTGTTTTCTGCTGCTAAAGAGGTTCAAAGTAAATTGTCTGAGTGGAGCTGTTTAACAGAAGGAAGTATTGTTCAGTCTGATGAATAGAAATATCACTGCTGGGAAGACAGTGGCACTGCAAATTTTAAATGACCCAAAATCATAATGAGTACAAATAGGGATTTATTAGAAACAAAGAGTCATAGCTGTTTGGTGGGCAACTCAAACATCAGAATTAAATAACTTTGCCACAGTGTTATTGCTGGACTTAAGATGAGAATGTTGAAAATAATTTTGGGTATAAAAATCCCTTAATACAATAATTTTAGCATTTTTACAGAATCACAGAATCACCTAGGTTGGAAGGGACCTTTTAAGATCATCTAGTCCAACCAATAAAAAAAAAAAACAACAAACAAACAAAAAAAAACAAACAAAAAAAGCCCACACACCACACAAAACACCACCCAACACTAATCCATATCCTTGAGCACCATGTCAACTTGTCTCTTGAATACCTCCAG
>JAOQGH010000023.1:10082001-10097304 GCA_025769975.1 Gallinago jamesoni | reverse complement strand
ATCTTCCACTACTAGGGTGCCCGCCTCATTCATCAGTGGACCTACATTCTCCCTACTCTTCCTCTTGCTGTTTACATGCGTAACTGGGTGCTTAGAGACTATGTTACACACAGCAAGAACTGAGATTACATGGGTACATTTAACTGTAGGGCTGTCTGGCTTTGATGTGCTTGAATAGAAACGTTAACATAAATTTTAGCTATATTGAAAACGTTTTGTGTGATTGATGCCATTTTAGAAAGGCAGTAGATAAACAAATGTTGCTGGTTTCAAGCATAAGCAATATTTATTGTAATGGCTTTGTATCTGTCAAGTCTTTTCAAGGCAGGTTCTTCTGGCTGAACAGCAGCCATCATGCCACTCCTGCACATTTTCATTAAACGTGAAAGTACAATTATATCACTAAGGATAGCACTGTACAACTTGCTGAGTTTTAAAAGGCTGATCAAGGCCTTTAAAGGTAGAAGTACATAATGGGTATGGGAACACGAAATTTTCTTTGCTTTAGACTGTGATGCTGTTTTCCAATGCCTCCCAGTTCCCCCCTCACGATGTGGGACGTTTCCAGGGTCACAACACATCCACTGGAAAACCTTCAGAAAAAGGGGACGGTTCAAAGAGGACACTTGAGACAAGGGGGTACTTGCAGAGAAAAGGCTCTTTTCTTTTTAAAATCTATTAGGCAAATAAGAAAAACTGCTAGAGAGATTATTTTCCTGGGAAGCAGTGCTGGAAAAGGGGTGCAACATTTTAAAGCACATCTGCTACACCCCAGTTGAGTTGTGTCACTTCTAAATGCCTTGGAATAGCCTGCTCTCACCCACCCCATCATTAAATTATAAGTATTAATGGAACCTACAAGAGTGCAGCCATGGGGAAATACGCTGCATCTCACTGTTCGTTTCCCTCATGATGACGCTGTCTGTGCACGCTGTGTGCTTTATTGGCAACAGCTCCTTTTCATTTGAGATGTGTAAAGCCGTATTTACAGTACAACAGTTTTAATTACAAATACCACAGTGATAAAAGGGAAAGAAAGAAGGGGATACTTCAAAATTGCCTGCCTTTCTCTCTGATCGGCAAGACTTTGATCAGTTTCCTCAGAATTGCTCCCCAAAGGAAGGAAACATATATAAATATGTAAGATGAGATCTAATTACTGAAAGTGCATCAAAAGCAGTATATGTTTCCATGATTGAAACCTTCCCTGGAGTTGTGATAAGCATCCGACAGAAAAATAGGCCACTAATTAATAAAGAAAGTAAATTGTAATCATGCATGGCAATATCCATTCTAATGGAGTTACAAAGTGCTGGTATTCATTCTGCATGAAAGAGCACTTAAGGACTAGGGCTGCAAGAAAGACCCTAAAAGGCGAGACTGCTGCACCCAAAGCCCTGAGCCCATGACCTGCTCCGGAGCTAAATATGCTCCTCACACCAGCAGAGCAGAGGTAAATCCTGTCCCGATGCTCAAGGGAGGAGATTTAGGGCTGAGTTTCAAGAAACGTGAAGCACCTGCCGCTCCCAGCAAAGCTGGCATCCTGTGTATCTGCTTTTCTGGTGGAAACCAGCAATTCACTGAAGCCACATCCTTCCCTGGGAGCAGATGCAGGACCTTCAGCAAGGATGACACTTGGAGGGAGACATGGTCTGCATTGCAGACCCTGTTACTGAAAAATGAGCTCTGCTTCAAGAGGCTGCTTTGCTATAGTTCAGACAAAAATTTTGGTCTTCTGGTATATCAGGTGGGCGTTTGACCTGCAAGGGTTTTTTTCTGAGGTTTGTTTCCCTCTGTCTGTCTTTCCCCTCCTGCAGAGATGTGCAATCAACCAGTACGCTAGGGTGAATGAGAAGCATCATGTATTTTTATTCAAAAAAGAAAAAAAAACCACCCACCCAAACATTCTGAGAAACTGTGTAAGGTATGGAGGTGCATTTGCCCTGCTGCAGAGGAGAAAGCAGATTTTATTTAGGTCAGGGAAATTTTTTCCTGTGCAGCTTTGCTTATCAATTGTTTTCCAGGTACAAGGTAGTGCTGTCTCTCTAGATACTCTGGGAATGTGGGCTCACTCTCAAAATGTTCTTTTCTGTAGGTTTTGTTTGTATGACTTTTCCTTGTATTTTGTAGTTGATTAGTTTGATGCAATTACTGTAATTAACTGTAATTATGAATTTTGGTGCAAATTCATGTAATCATATATTTACAATGCGCAATTAGGTAATTACAAGATGTAATTTGCAATATAAAATGTAATGTCATGACACAGTGCTGATTAAATTTCACATAAAAAAAAGATGTTCTGGGCACATGGAATGGATAATCTCAAAAGTTCATTCATTTGGAATATCTTTAGGAACTCCTTTCCAAATGATCCAACCCCTACTCTTTCCCATATGGAACTGGGACTCTGTAAAAAAATCTAATTCTATAAAGCAAAAGTATTTCCTTATCTCACTGTGGCCAGCTGAAAAAGTGCCCTCACCCTCTACCTGCATTTTCCAAATTCTTTTTTAATTACCTACTTTAAAAGAAAAACAAACAAAAAAGAGCTCCAATAAAACATGCCAACACTTAGCAGCAGCAGAAGCAAGAAGAGCAGTAATGGAAAGTAACAAAGAGATTTATGTTTTGAAATTGTAGTGATCTGTGCTCTGTTTTAGTGAATCTATTTTTCTATGCGATATTTAATCTCTGAGCAGAGTGTTTAAAATGCATCAATTAAGTGCCTTTATATGTTGATGCATCTCTGAGGACCAAAGATGAAGTAAGTGGATTTTGCTTGTGAATACTTTGAGGAAGTCTTCTGGGAAATGAAATCTCCATTTCGGCATCAGCAGTAAATATTAGCTGAACACCTTCGCGATTGCCGTGACAGCTTAAGGCTGCAGCAGGGACAGCCATGGGTATGTCTACAGAGTCCTCTGTGGTGTGTTCAGAGACGCTGTTCATCCCTGTGGATGAAGACTAAATAAATGGAGCCCGTTGTGTTTGCTAGACATCTTCTCAAGATGTTGAGGTCATTGGTCAATGGATGTGATGATAGTGTGGAAGGTCACTGTCATGCTAACTTAACAAACCATGTGCATGCCCCAACCTATTAGCATATGAAAACCCAACTCCTAGGATTTTGAAACCTCACAGAAAGCATTTCTCTCTATCTGCAGGACACAAAAGTCCTTTAAAAATACTTAAATCTTACATTAAGGTATCTTTAATCCATTATACTCCAAAGCTGTAGCAGATCTCTCAAGCATCTCAGCAAATAATTACTCTTGTCTGGGCTGTCTCTGAGCCCCATTTCCACTGAGCCTTGGAGCTACAAAGCACAACATGTTGAAACTGCTTGTTCTCTTGGAGCAAACGTGACTCAGTGTTTATTTCAGTCAAGTTATCCCCTAGTTCATGGGAGATATGTGAGAAGATAATCAGGCAGTACAGAATCTAATTTTTAGCCGATTTTGCTGGCTAGAGCAGCTGCAAGGGGAGATTGTGTAATTCGTGTAGTAAAACAACATCTTCCCCAAAACTGTAGATGTTCTGTGGCTAGGGAGTATTTCACGAGCCCCAAAATGGGCCTGAACTATGCAATGCTCTTTAGAGTCTTGAGGGACTTTGGACTCTGGCCAGCTTCTGATGCCAAGCCGTTGATATAAATTAGGTTACATCGGTGAAATTTCATACATGTTAAAAATAATGTGAACACCAAACAGGCATGCAGCCAGAAGCTGAGTTTGAAGAAGGGCCATGTCATGTCCTGTTCCATCTTGGCAGATTTCCACTGTAATCAACACCTTTGCACAGGTAACACTTTCCTGAGCTCCAGATGCGAGTGCTTCAGTTTAGCCTTACTACAAATCCTGCTTGCTTTGCCAAGCAAAACCAGGCTGAACTTTCCAACAATTGCATTAAGAACCATCCTGAAGAAATAGCTTTCCACATTGGTTTCCAAACAGTTTGATCTTCTCTACCTTTGAAACAGGGTTTTGAGCAGAATCTAGGCTTGCTTCCTATTAGGTTTGAAAATGAAGTATGAGCAGAGCTATAAGCAGAGTGTAAAAGCTGCTGAAAACAGAGGGAAACTTATTAGCTGGGGTGCTCTGCTCCATAAAGTTCTTTGGAACAATAAGCTAATTCACTAACCACCTCATTCAAAAAAACTTTCAGTGATGCCCAAGGAATTTGTGCCATCAGTTTCCATTAATGCCTGTGAAGACTAACCATGAAAATATCCTCTGCGCAGATGGGAGAATAAATTGTGTAGTTCTGCTATGAGATGAATGTGGATGTTACCAAATAAAGAACAGGTTTGTGCATAGATCCTGTAAAAACCAGTCTGTGATGTCTGGCTGCGAAGAAAGTCAAAGCACAGCGAGGCAAGTCAAAGGGAGATCATTTAGATCTAAAATGGGTTAGGTGCCTGGGGAGGATTTGAAATAAAAATAAATACACATAATTGAAATAAAGGGGAAAAGCACGACTTTTGACAGCAGAAGTATGTGTTAAGATAGGAACTACCAAAACCAGGAATTACTTTTTCAAAATACATTAGAGTCCTTCAAAATGTCTGTAAAGGAAATAAGATAATCAGGATGTCTTTATCATTAGAAGAAAAGGAATATTAAAAGACCTCAGTTTGGTCTGAATAAAAAAGATAAATTTCAAGTAAACTGGCATGGAGTTTATCCATGGTTGGGTTTGCAGTAATAAAGTCAGTGAGGGAATAAGCTGTGTGATTTACAGGCAGTAAGCTTCTGTAAAATTTACAAACTGCTCTTATAAAATGTCACCTTTTATGATGCATTCCACTCATCCTGCATATATAAAGGGCACTGCAATGGAAAGAGTAGCGAAGGCGAAGCAGTCTTCTGTCCTACCTAGCTAGCTAGCTTTTCTGTTTTTACAGCAGTAGCAGAGATCTATCACCAGATGACCCTGCTGCTAGGTTTTTTTCCTGTTCATTTTTCTGTTTGTGTAGGCACATTGTTGGCCTTGCCAGTATTAATAGAAAATTTAGGGTTGTTCAAACATGAAAACTATTTGTAAGGATGCTCATGTATGAATAGAGCAAGATTCTCCTCACCACCCTCAACGTTTATATAAAAATAGGGCTTATAAAAGATTTGGGTGATTTTCTGTTTTCTCTGCTTTGATTTAATTGCTTGGTCTACAGCTATGCAACCCTTAGACATCTAGAGCCAAAATTAACATTTTTTCTGAAGCGCTGAGTCTTCTGCAGAAGTTAAGCATCTGTTGATCTTGGGAACTCAACAGTCATTTCCAACACGACTAGGTACTCTATAAACTAAATTTATAGATTTATCCCCTGAGTATCCCCTCCACAGGGTGTCAAACGTGTTAGAAGGTGGTGCTGGCTTTGCTGGAAAGGTGACTTGTATTTCTTATTGCACCTTCTGGACAAGTCCAGGTGTCCTGCATAGGGATGTTTTCAGGTTTCAGGTCACCCTGGCCAGGAGGTGTCCAGACTGGGCTCCTCACCCAGGAGATCTATGGTGATGGTTAGTGGACTGGAATATCTCTCTTATGAGGAAAGGCTAAAGGACTTGGGTCTTTTTTTGTCTGGAGAAAAGAAGACTCGGGGGGATCTGCTTAAAAGGGTGGGTATCAAGAGGATGGGGCCAGTCTTTTTTCAGTGGTGCCCAGTGACAGGACAAGAAGAAACGCACAAATTTGAACATCTAAACATGAGGAGGAACTTCTTTCCTTTGAGGGTGGCAGAGCCCTGGAAGAGGCTGCCCACAGAGGTGGTGGAGTCTCCTTCTCTGGAGACATTCAAAACCCACCTGGACACCTTCCTCTGCAACCTGCTTCAGGTGGCCCTGCTTTGGCAGGGGGTTGGACTAGGTGATGTCCAGAGGTTCCTTCTAACCCCATATCATTCGGTGGTTCTGTGACTGACCTCCTTTGGAGTCATAGCCCAGTCCCTGCTTACTGCCAAAGCCACCCATGCAAACCAAGTCCTGCTCAGCCCACACACGTTCCTCTCATTTTCTGTGTTGACTAAAGGCGTAATTCCTGCGCGGTGCTTTACCTCCGGTTGAAAGGCCCCATATTATTTTAGTGGGCTCTTTGCAGTCCAGCATGATTGACACAGTTGCCTCTGACCCAAGTGGAAGGTCCTAATGTTCTTCTTTTAGTGCTAGCAAAAAAGAAATACACTTTGAATTAAGATTTTAACAGGGCTGTGTTCTGGAAGTTCAGCAAAATAAATCAATAATAGTGATGATAAAACTGCAGTTTAATGGTAGCTGTTACAGTAAAACAACAGTCAATGTACAGCCATTTTACCACCCTATGGCCATAGTTTCTACAGTTCATTCTGACAGATTTATTGTAGCCTTCATTTAATAATCTACTCCTCTTTAGCACACTCGGCATCATTATATGTTTAAAATAAGGTCTTTGTAATTTTACTGCGCACAAAATAATGCGTTTTATATCTGCTGCCTAGCTGGCAAAATATTTAAATTCAAACTGTTCATAAACAGAACAACAAATAAATACAGTTTAGGAACCATCTCTTTTGGTGGAAATTGGATGAGCCTCATCGACTCAGCAGAGAAGTGTGTCTGACAGCAAGTACAATGGCAAGTCCTGTGGTTAGGAACCTGCCAGTAAAATCCGAGTCATGTGTTGTGCAATGTGTAGCGACCAGCAAACTGGTTTGTGTTCCTAAAAAACATTGTATTTCAGTAATTCAGCTCTGGGAAGTAGAAGAGCACAGGAGCAGAGGAGATTTTGGAGCATCTTGGAGGGAATAATTTCATGTTCTATGTGTAAAGCAAGATACAGGCTAAGTGTCATGCTAGTACAACTCTGCTGATTCTGATGCTAAGGACCAAAGGGTTGGATCATTTTTCATGACTGGCTTTTGTGGACCTACTTTTACTTGTGGTGGGCTGAGTCATATGTAAGTTAGAGTGAGACCAGGAGCTTGCATGCAAGGCGAATAGTCATGTTGAATCAGAACTTCAGTATTAGGTATTCTTCTCATTGGTATCAGTACTAACTTTCCAGGCAGTGAAGCTAATCCAAGGCTGGGCTGTCCAGGCTGTCATGCACACACAGAGGATGTTTTTCTTTTGTCACACTATACGTCGCGGGCTGTGCTATTGCTAGGTTCTGCAAAAATATAACGGGTAAGAGGTATCAGACTCAGTGAGTGCTGCATCTGGCCTGGACCAACAGGAACTGCATGGGAAAGGATGTTCTGAGTGAGGGAGGTGGCAAAGATTGGAGACAGAGAGGTCCCAGAGAAGGAAAATTGAGTGTACCTCTTGACAGGCGTTTGCAGTTGGCTTTTCTTCCTGCAACATGATTTTTTCCTTATGCCAGTTGGAGTTTGAGCTTTTACAGTGTGGTTGTGGTTTTTGTGTTTCCTGGCCTGTGGATTTGAGTGTGAACACTGAGAGCCAGAAACATGTTAAGTCTTGTTAAAGCAGATACAGCAATTTGTGCGTGAGCCAGGTGAGCTTATAAAGCACAAGATTAATATCACCACTCCACAGATTAAGTGACTTAAATCAGGACAGCAATGAGACTGTGTCAGATCTAAAAATAGAGGACATGCCTACGAGACCCTTTTGCATAAAGCCATCCGTCCTTTATGAATGTGCATGTCTGCTCCTGTTGAATTCAGTCCCACCACTTCTACTGACTTTAATGAATCAGAACAGGACATGAGCAACTGCTCCTTCAGGTCTGTCTCCTGCACTAATACCTAGTTTGCATTTCCTGCTGCAGCATATGTTAAGTGCTTGGTAGTAAAACATTTGAGCAAATCCAACATTTTCTTCCATAGAATTACTTAAATTAAGGATTAAGGATGTATAGATCAATAGAATTATATTATTTCATCAGCCAATACAAAAATTTGGTACTTCAGGACACCAAACATTTTGTACAAATGGACGTTATACCCAGTTAAGAAAGGCAAAGAAAAATCTTAAATTATGTTGAACTGTTTCCTTTATGTGTAGAATTACTCTAACAAAAAACTTTGGACCAGGACTAATCTCTGTCCATACTAGAGGACCTGGCACACACCTTTTTAGAATCAAGTATGTTTTCTTCCTCATTTCTGCTAATTTGAGGATTAAATAATATTCAGTTGTACCAGATAGTTGGACCTGAAACTTATTTCTGTATTATTGGGGACTGCAGTGCTGCAAACCATGTTTGTGGTCTGAATGGGCACAAACATTTGTAGGTGTGATGGAATCATGTGTCTGATATATTTTCTCTCTTTTCACATGCTTATGTTACTATTTTTAATTCCCCTTCATGCAAAAGGAAAAGTTAGAGCACTAGGTTGCCTGTCCAAATCCAGAGAATCGTCTTTCTGTGCAATGTGTACATGCCTGTGTTCTATTTTTCCACCACATTCTCTGCATCTTCAATGGGGTGCTCAAGTAATGAGCAGACATTCAGTAGTCGCGTTTTCCTCATTGTTCCCTGTGCAGCCCCATGAATTATTGCTAATTTCGTCCTGGAGTCTCCTTTGAAGTTCATTGCTACAGTACCTAAATGCTTCACAAATATTAACGGGCTTTTTAAAAATACCGTTCGCCATTAACTTCATTTTCGTGATCAGGAACTATGACACGAGGAGAGAAGTTAAAGGTATCCCTGTCTGCATACCCAGACAAAGGCACAGGGGTTGGGTTTTCAGCACATCCAGTACAATCCAGCACATTGCTCTCCTTTGGAGCTGCATAAGCTCCAGCCCTTCTACCAGCCCCACTCCTCTGCCTTGCCAGGTGCCTGCCATGCCCACGTTTCCCAACTCCACTGAAGTCCTGTTTGGCAGAAGTGGGGAGAGAGAACACCCTTTCAGGGGCAGGCAGACCGTAGCACTGCTGGGGCTGGAAATCGAGTGCTGAGCTGCCTTGGGCTTGCATCATCCGGTGATGACTTCTGCCACGAGCCACCATTTCTGGCGCAGTTCGAAGGTTGCCTGGCTCTTTTTTTTTTGCCATGGGGCAGTATTGCTTGCCACAGCACACAGTCATCGCGCCGCCTTGCGGCACTTCAGACTGTCTCAATTAATCTGTACAACTAGTTTGATTTTCTTGAAGACTCACAGATGCACAGAAGCAGTAAGGTTGCATCCTCTGGGTATAAAAAGAGCTGTTAATTAATAATTGGATGTCTTGGCTATTTAGGTGGTAGGATGTGATTTGCGGCTTTGAATACATTTCTCCAAGTTCAAGTTTCAATGCCTTTCTCATGAGTTCAAAATTGCTTTGAAAAATTCTGAGGGACTGGGTGGCAGTGAGGGTCCGTGCCAGCAGTCTTGTCCTATCTCTATAACTGTGCTACGAACATGGGGAGATTCCTCTGTCTGCGACTTGTGGGGTTGGTTAAGCCAATGATGCAGGTGTAAATGCTGGGCATCCGCATGCAGCCATAGCTGAAATATGTAGGTGGAGATAATTTCTCACAACTTCATGAATCACCATCTCTTCTGAGAAATGACAGGCAAGACCAGGCCGGATGGGACTTTGAGCAACCTGGTCTAGTGGGAGGTGTCTCTGCCTATGGCAGAGGGGTTGGAACTCAATGATCTTGAAGGTCTCTTCCAACCCAAGCTGTTCTATGATTCTGCAGGAGGATGAGGGATTAACAGTCTCTGGGGAGCCTTACTACTTTGGTGCCTTGACATTGCAGTGCTGTGTAGCTGCTCGGTTCTTGTCTCTGCTTTGGAGCCCAGGTCTAGATAAGGCCTAGATAATCTAAGAATACCTGAAAGGAATTGAAATTAATGCTCCAGGCCCGTGGAGCACCTGCATGTGGCATGCCATGGATCAAGGTACCTGTATGTGCCCTTGGAGGCCATGCAAGTCATTTTATAATTAGGCATGTCTTGCTGGTAGATTGGCTCTCTTGATGTAGCATGTTGGAAGGACAGGAGTGCCTCTTGCTAAGTGTCATGTGGTGTTCAGCACTCGGTATCTCCTGATGGCTAGGTCCCTCAAAACCACTGCAAAAGCCTTCCTCAAATAAACAGCCTGAACGCTGCTGAAATGGTAAAGAGGCCTGCAGGGTAACATGGTATTACAGGACCATGGGCTGCAGAAAATCCAGACTGGATTCTCCTGGGGTTGATACCCCTCTGGAAGAAAACCCCGTCAGACTTGCTGGTCAAAACTGGATATAATGAAATTCATAAAGCATAAGATCCACTTTTGCAAGTTTCAGACAAATTTGAGCAAGAGCTTAGAGAAGGCTTTGAATGTTGTATTGTGAAACAACAGTGAGGAAAATTAGTTTCATGTTAAAGATGCATTTTTTCCTAGATTCTGCTGCTTACAGGATTTTCCTCAACAACTGTCGCTCATACACGCCGACACACATTCCCACCAGCCACCAATGCAGCATGCGTTTCAGACTGTGGAATCAAGCAGAGTCACAGCACCAGATGGTATGGCCACAGGCCATTTTCTGCAGCCCAGTGAGCCTCCTGCAGGCCTGGAAGTAATTTTTGGGAGGTCTTGACTGCCTTATGCAGAGGATGTATTAAATATGCCTTAGAGGAGGAGGAAAGGCAAAAGGCTGAATTATTCTGAGGCCTGCAGAAATAATACTCAAATGTCTAAGGAGTGCTCTGACACCAAATGAATCAAAGCAGAGGAGAAGATCAGTTTTATGATGGCTTGGACATCAGCTGACAGTACCTCTTGCTCCTATACAGAGAGGTCATTTTCTCGGCTTAGAAGAAGTAGGGGCTACCTTGATAGCAATATTTTGCACAGGGTGGCAAGACTGCTTGCTAAGGAGATTTAAAAACTTCACAAAATTCTGTCACCATCCCTTCTCCAAAGGACTGAGATGGATGAGAGATTAAGGTGCCTCAGGAAATTGGCTAGTGTCTCTGAAGATATTATAAGGACCTCTGTCTCAGATATCATCTTTTCAAGAGGCAAGCATGTTTTTTTATTCTTTTTCCCCAAGAACGGGCTTTTGCTAAGCTTTCATCCTACCCAGTGGCAGGAACGGATGTTTCTATTAGTGACAAAGAAACTAGTCAAGTGGCTGGTGAGTTGCCTCCTGGGAAAGCCCCTGTAAAGCATGGATGGTCTTCCAAGAAACATTTAGTTTTTATAGTTATCAACAAGAATTTGGACCAAACTTGTGAACAGGGACAGCATCTAAAAGGACACATCATTATCTGATAAGTTAAAAATGTAGGGCGGGTAGACACTGGGGTGACAAACAACCGGTATTTCTATATGAAAAGCAATTATTGCTAAAACAGAAGTAATAAAGGTCAAAACTCAATTTTTGAGCCCCCGAGACTGTTAGTCTTGTGCCCATGACTATAAAAGGGTTCTGCACCGATTTCCTCTCTTTAATTTTTCAGGGTTAGGGGTAATCACCTCTACCATAAAGGCAATTGCTTGACACCTGCGCACAGTTATACAGCAATAATATGGATTCACTATGGAGGATTTTCATCTTTAATGACTTATTTAGTGAGTTACAATCCGGAAGGATTGATTAGATCAAGGAAAGGGGGGGGATACTAATGTGGTTCAGCTCTGCCAGGTGGTCCAGTCTGGGATGCGTTTTGAGGTGAGCCCACCACCGAGAAAATCCCCATGAGTTTCAGCACTGCGGGAGCAAGATCCGTCTTCTGCAGGATGTGGTAAAGTGTCTCCATTCTGTGGCACAGATGTTAGTACAGATGTTAGTGCAGGCTGTTAAAACAGCCTGGCCCCCAAGAGTTAGAAGTGTGGGTAGTGTCTGGACAACTGGCAGCTCACGGAGCAGGAGCAGAGAGGTGGTGGTTCTCCTGTTGTTCCAGCCCACCTGTGTGGTGGGTAAATAAGCGTCTTCTGCTCCAAATAGGCTTGTCAAATGGCTCCGTATGCGTTTCAAACCACAGTCAGTGCCTGGGTGGGGATATGAAAACACGGGACATGGTACCTTTGGTAGAGATAGATGGAGAAATGTCTGGATGACAGTCTGTCATCAAGGCTTGCTGAAAAGTGTGTTGTGCCCGTATTGTTGGAACAAATTCTATGGCATTAGCATCCCTGCATTTTTGCAGCCATTACACTGCTGAAATGAGAGGTTTTTTTCTGTGAATGTATTCTTCAATTATACATATTTGCCAGTCCGAGTTAACTGTCTGTAGATTTTGTGTTGATTTCAGACAGTTCAGCCTCCCTGTTATGTCTGCGTAACAGAACAGCTACCTTAAGCTATGTTGTTTCTGGCTTCTGGTTGGGTAATTTAAAATTCTTAAATGGGAGACTGGGAGATAGCATTTGCTAAATAATTAATCACATATACCCTTGTTTGGAGGCTGACTTTTTTTCTTGTGGGGGGATACATGGATGCTTGCATGAAGAAAAATCTTTTTTGCACAAATCTGCACAGACGAAACTTTGTTGCAGCCAATATTAAACATCGTGGGAAATCAACATGGCTGCAACGAACAGCTGTTAAGAATATAAATGAGTATGCTTAAAAATTCTTAGGTTATCTGAATTTCAAGCTGAATGCAGCAGCAACCCTCAAAGAATGACTTTTTTTAATAAATAATTCACTGTGAGCACAAAGCCTGCATTTTATTTCTATTTAGCTTTGGATTCCTCGAGTTTATTTTTGTGGTATATGGGAGATGTGGAATCGTATTATTGGCCGTATCTTTACAAGCAGGGATGTGATTCTGGGAGTGGTGGGGGAGCTTGACTCATGTCGTGATTTCTGCCACAGAGCCTGAGCTGTGACAGCCTCTGGTATCCTGTTCTCTCTTTTTCATCCCTGAAAAAGGCAGAAAGCAAGAAGGGGGCAGGGAATCCAAGGACTTTCTGTTGTACCCTGCAATCCTGGAAATGCCACTGTCAGCCCCACTGAAGGGGGGCGATGATGGCTCTGAATAGCTCTGGGGAAGAGCTCAGGTTGTATTGAGATACGCAGTACACCTTGCAGTAAAACAAAAAGAAAACCTCAGAAAGGGAATCAACGTATCGCCCTTGCTTAAAGAACTTGCTAAAAGGGACTTGAAATGCCTTTGGGAGTTTTTGCTACTACTCCAACTTACAATTCTCTTCACACGTTGCCTCAGTCCCTAAATAGCATCTTAGAGCTCTAAAAATCAGAACCCCCTAGACCTCCTGCTGGCATAATAAGATTTGTTTCCTGCTTACTCGAGTGTGTCTGTGCGTGTTCAGAGCATTGGGGCTGGGAACAGGGGGCAAAGGGAGACGATGGCAGGCTGAAGTACCCGTTTTCCAGCTAAACTGCTGGGAACACATGATTATAATTGGCACCTTAAAACATCAAAACATCTTTCAGAAATGCTTCCACTCCATAGCAATAATTATTGCTATGGAATCATGAGGAAACAGTATATTCGAGGATACTTGGTATAGTTCACTTTATGAGAACAGGTATATTAAAAGATTAAGAGAACAATAAATGGAGCTGTTCTTCTCAAGGCATTAAAATTCATTTGAGATGATGGACTTGAATGTGTGTTTGTCAAATACAGGGCTATTACTTAACTACACTGTAAATCGTGGACTACCATAGCTTGTCCATACGGATGTTTCGTGAAAGGGATGTGCTAATGCTACTTCTGCTTGATTTTGTCAGCTGTATTGAGCCTTATACTGAATGTCATACTTATCTCATAGTGGAGTGAACCTGTATAATTTAACATGTCTTTCCTTATTAAAAGTGGATTTGGTTTGGCTTGTGGCAGAGATGTGAGAACAGGTCAGGCAGGAAACTGTGTCAGAACCTGAAGGTTTAGGTTAAATTAGCTTATTTTTAGGTTTTATCAAATTTAAGTAGTCTGTCCTTTTTGCCTGTACCTACAGATCTGAAAAGGTGGTGACCTGAGCTAACATTACAAGTCAGGGCTTTAACTGTCTCCTGCAACAACTGTGGTTTTGCTAACACCTCAAACATTTAATTAGAAGACTGAGGGTTTATACAGCCCTCAGATTGGGAGTCTGCTTCTAGTTTTTAATCACATTGACAAAGTACTAATGAGAGAGTCCATAGAAGTTTGTTTTCACTGTAATAAATATTTCTCCTGGCTGGTTCTTCTAGGGGCTCAGAAGCTAGGTGGGCTTCTGTAGGGTCTCAGCTCTGAGTTTGGGTGAGCTTTTAAGAGCAATGGGTTTCTGACTGGGCTTAATCCTCATTCCTCCACTGGTATCTGTCAGCATTGACTAAAACCTCCTGTGCCCTCCAAAGGGGCTATTACTCTATGTAGAATAGACAATGTCCAACTGCCTAAAGCTCTGCCATGCGATTTCTGCAACTCCTTTTTGGTCTGTGTTTAAGTATCCTGACTGCTGTAATGTCTTCTCCTATTATGAACCAGTTGCTACCAGAGCTGGGACAAGTATCCCCTTCCTAAATGAGCCCTAGGAGGTGTTTGGGTCAGTCCTGGCCAGAGCTGAAACACCTGAAGAGAAGATCTGGTGGGTGTTGCAAGGTGTTCACAGCAGCTATAATTTACCATGAATAAGTGTATCCATCCTGTGGAAGACAGTCTAGGAAGCTGGTGGGGGGAACTGGCCCATCTAGAAAAGAACGAAATAACCTAGACCTGGAGCTTTGGCTCCGAAGTGAGATATTCAATTTTGTTTTTTTAAAAAAAATTTGTTACTCAGCATAAAGTTGTCTGAAATTTTCTCACATTGTTTCTGCTCTTGGAGGAGGGTAAGTGGGAAAACTAGATTCTGTCCAAGGATAAGATCTTGTCAGAGCCACTTGATGTGAGGGCATGTAGCTGGGAAACTACTGAATTCTGTCTTTATGAACTACAGCCTTTTAGTACAGAGGAGTAAAAGCAGTAAACACAATTAGAATTTGGGGTTTTCATATGTCAGAACTAGGATTTGTTTTCTTGCTCAAATAGCTGATCAGCTGGTGGCCAGAGCAGACTTGAGGGGAGTTCAGGCTGGAGTGGACACTCTAATGCCACAAATGCTGGCTGGAATGACACATTAGTACCCCCTTTGTAGCAAATGCTTCTATGAGAAACCTATAAAATTTGCTAATGCTAGAATTAAAAGCTTCAAGAGATACTACTCTAAAGGTTTAGAGAGCAAATCAGAGTATCATGGAGGTTTTCTAGCTGTCCTGTGACATGCAGTGTGCCCAGGTGGCCAAGAAGGCCAATAGCATCCTGGTTTGTATCAGGAACAGTGTGGCCAGCAGGAGTAGGGAAGTCATTGTGCCTCTGTACTGGGCACTGGTGAGGCCTCACCTCGAGTACTGCGTTCAGTTTTGGGCCCCTCACTACAGGAAGGACAT